>CAWUFW010015533.1:0-356747 GCA_963921515.1 Calotriton arnoldi
ACAGGTGTTACTCGGCATATTAACCAATGTAACCCCATGCATAGATGATGAAAGGAAAATAAAAAATCATTATCCATCTGATGACAAAATCTCAAAGTCAGAAAAAGAGATTGAGGGGCTAAAACGGCTTTCTAAAAATACTAAATATAATAAAGGCAAAAGAGGCATAGGTTGTGACTAAATATGCGAGTCCCAGAACATGAATAATTTTCGCCATATATTGAAAATAACCAAAAATATTAGCTGAATGAGAAACAATCTCTATTTAAAGACAAAAATAGTAGCGATCTGATTCGAAGACGAGGAAACAAAGCAAGAATTTAATTCACTCTATATTGCTGTTTAGAAATTGCAATAAAAAAGGCAAGCGAAATTTCGGAAATCCTGACTAGGCTGTTAGTGAAGATAAAATACAGAATCACATTGCCAAATATTGGCAATTCATGAGCAATGAGTATTCAAGAAAATTATAGGGGTTGAATATTCTACAGTTCAAAAGTGTCAATACACAAAGAATTCAATTATAATGTTAAGATATACTTGCACTTTAACTTCCCAAATGGAAGCAAAGTGCTTGAATCTCAGAGGAATAGAATATAAAAATAACAGACATAATTGAAGAAGAATGAAAAGGACAGAAGAATTACAACTTTTTGTTTTTATGACATACTTGCAGTACAACTATCTACATGGATGCATAATGCATAGTTATGAATATACTAAACACCAAAGGGTGAACCCCATAATCATAATTTTCTGGTGTGCCCTATACTAGCATTATATACAGTTGCAATTGTGAATCCCTCGATGTTGTTAATTTTTTGATGTACCCTGTGATAGCAATATATGCAGTAACAAGCGGGAACCCATCGATACTGTTAATTATACTGATATATTATAGAGGCCAGTTGCACCTGTGCGTACTGAAAATCAAATTGTCATCGCATCAGGTCACATTAACTGGTATATATAAACATATTAACCGCTTTACAGAAAGTAATGCATTTCGTGATCAGTATTAAACCCCTGATTTATACTACGGAGTTTGCAAATCCATTTGGATTCGCTTTGTCTTAAATGTAACTCACGATCACCCTCTAGCTCCCAATTGTACATGTTCAATGGCATGAAACCAAAATTCTGGTTTACTGTCATGATTTTTCACAAAATGTTCCGTAAGTAGGATATCTAAAATCCCTTTGAGGATTGCCCTCCTATGCTCCTGAATACGGATTTTTAGACTGCGTTTGGTGCTGCCTACATAGATTAAACCACATTGACAACCAATCACATACACCACAAAAGTGGTATTGCAATTTATGAACTTAAAAATCCTATAATTCATTGAACCATTATATGAGAAATTTTTGATTTTATCAACGCCTAGATCACAGATATTGCAATTACTACAAACATAGAAGCCGTTTGGTTTAACTGGCAACCATGTAGTGCTCCTATTGTTATCTGTTACTACATAGCTAGGACATAACTCATTTCTCAATGTTTTTCCTCTCCTGAATGTAACTGAGGGATTGTTTCTAACCACCTTCTGCAAGCTGGGTATTTCCTCTAGTAGGTGCCAATTTTTCTTTAGCAACTTAAAAATTGCATCACTGTGTCTAGTATATTGTGTAGTAAATCTCACGAGGGGATCTTGCCTCTTAGTTCTTATCCTGCTGTCATTAGCTAAAGTGGATTCCCTAGTTAGTGCTCGTGCCCTTATTTCAGCTGAGTTGAGGACCTTGCTGTTATACCCCCTTGCTAGGAATCTATTTTTGACCAATTGGATATTAGTACTGAATTTATCATCTTCACTGCAATTACGCCTCATTCGAACCATTTCCCCATATGGGATATTCTTAATGGTTGAACTGGCATGTGCGCTATCTGCATGAAGTACCGCATTACAAGCGGTTTCCTTACGAAACAGAGTACTGTGAATTCGACCACCTTTCACATAAAAGAGAAGGTCCAAAAAATTGATGCTTTCTTTACTGTAATCAATTGTCAATTTGACATTAAAAGAGTTATTGTTCAGATAATCAAAGTAATCAAGCAATTGTTTTTCAGTACCAGACCATAGGCAGATGATAACATCGATGTACCGCCCCCAAAAGACGATGTAATCTGTCCAGGGGGAGGCACATCTACCCCAGGCATGCCCCCTCTCATACCACCCCATAAAGAGGCAGGCATAAGAGGGAGCGAACCTGGATCCCATGGCCGTACCTCTCTTTTGATGAAACCACATGCCATCATGCAAAAAATAGTTTCTTGTGAGAACTAGTTTCATCATTTCCAGTACCATCTGATTTTGATCATAATGGTCTGCTCCATCTCTATCCAGGTAACACTCTGTGGCTTTAAGCCCAAATTCATGTTGGATGCACGTATACAAACTCGTTACATCCAACGTCACAAAGAACAACTCATCTGACCATTCAAAATCTTGAAATTTAGACAGTATATCTTTACTGTCTTGGATATATGATGGTAAATCCAAGACATGTCTATTAAGTTTCAGGTCAATAAATTCAGACAGCCCTTCCGTCGCCGATCCCACTCCCGAGATTATTGGTCTACCAGAGGGAAAATCCCTTCTTATGAATTTTAGGGAGGATGTACATACATGGAAATCTAGGATTATTAACATTAAGGTACCTCCATTCAAGGTCACTAAGTAAACCTGAATCTCTCCACTCACTGAGCTTTAAATTGATCTCAATAATTAGCTCCTTAGTGGGGTTATGATCTATCCTTTCATAACAGTTAAGGTCCCCCAGTTGGCGTTCAATTTCAATCCTGTAATCTATGGTGTTCATGACAACAGCATTCCCACCCTTGTCTGCTTCACGTATGACGATTTCTTTGTCACTTCTGAGTCTCTTAAGTGCCTCCCTCTCTCCTGATGTGAGATTATAGTTTAAGTTATGATGGTACCCATTCTGTTTCTCTAATTTGTATAAACCTTCACTCACACGTTCAGTGAATATGTCAATATTACGATGGTAAGTCGTAGGCATGAATTTAGATTTTGGGCGCAACCCACTGTCAGTAGTAGTATTCTCATTTATATTCAATTCCTCTAGAATTGAGTGTACTCCAACCTCCACTTCATCACTCAATGAAACTAGACATTGCAAGTTCTTAACTTCAGCTATAGTCACATTCGTATGCACCATGCCCTCCCCAATAAGATCGCTACTTGGCACTCTGTCATTGAAAAAATCTTTTAATTTTAACATTCTAGAGAATTTGAAGAGGTCCACATGTACATTAGTAAAGTCTCCTTCCTGGGTAGGGCAAAAGCCCAGACCCTTACTAAGTAAGTTAATTTCATCCAAATCCAATGTCCTATTTGACAAATTAACAACCTTCAATTCCAAGTCCTCCCTGTCCCTCTCCAACTCATAAACCATATCAGTATCCTTTATTATTTCTGCCTGGCCTTTGCCCTCTCTGACCTTCTTAGTGAATCCTCGACTGTGTCCACTGTACCACCCTTGCTTCCTTCTGCCCCCTCTCCTTGTCTTTTTTGTTGTTGCCCCTTTTTGCCTGGTTCCCATTTATTCTGAGTCTCGCCATTTCCTTTTGAAAAGTACTGGATCCCTCCCCTAAAGGGGGTGCACCCATGGTAATATTAGAGGATGCACTTTCTAAAGACGACAGAGAAGTGCTACTTGCCGATCTCACTTCCTCGCTATCTCCCCTTGGTCTTTTCTTGTCCTCCGCCCCAGTGATGGTATCAAACCTTTTCGCGAACGTATAAATTCGTCCCTCTCTATAATCCTTATCATCGCGCTTGATCTTGCGCAATTTTTTCTCTTTGAGATAGTTTTGGTGACCCTCAATTATTTTCTTGAGGATGTCATAATTCTTGTCAACCAAATCCTTATTATCACAGGATTCAATTTCTTTTTCTATAGCTTCTATTTCTAACAAGAGCTTAGCCCCTTTCTCAATAGCATGTTTTATTAATATCTGCATCATAATCAAAGAAGCACCCTCTAGGTTCACTTCCCATTCCTTGAGAAGCTCATCGCTAAGGTCCTCAAAGGTGGGAAAGATTAGGATGCGTAACCCTCTCGGAACTTTCTTGTTGTCAATATATTGTTGGAGGGTCACCCCATCCCACCACCTTGACAGTTCTTGTTTTTTTAGGCGCTCAAGTTTTACAAACTGGGCCCTCAGTCCCGAAGTATTTTGTGTTATTTGTCCCAAATGCGGTGTGTTGACATTCTTTCCAAACAAGTCCTGTGCCATTTCTTCTCGCTTGTCATCAAAACGTGGCATTCTATCACACAGGATGGCAATGAGTGCTTGCAGGTCCAGTTAAGACTAAATTTTCAAAAGCAACAACGGCGAACCTCCTGTGCCGCACCTCGTGCCAGTTCCTATATATACATTCGCTGTGCAAACGACCCCTGCGCCAGCCGTTGAGTGGCGTCACTGTGCTCCAGATCAAAAGATATTGTGATTAATGGGGGTGCGCAGCTCAAAGAAGTCCAATAGACCCAAAAATGTTTAAGAAAAAATAACTTCTTTATTCCAATCGATTTATTAAAAAAACTTCAGATACAGGCAATCCAGCCAACGCGTTTCATTCCCATATAGGGAACTTCCTCAGGGCTAGAAAAGTGTAACAGAAATACAAATATATTACATAAAATACATAAAACACAGGACTAGAACAGAAACACTTAATACCAAAGAACACAACAAAAACTTCTTTTGAAACAGAACATCAACATCAACATACAATCAAATATACAAATAAAACTAATTTAAAAAGAGATAACAAATAATATAAACACCAAATTACAACGAAATACGTTATTGTATATTTACAAGACAACACAGAGACATAAATACTGACATAGATAAAGAGGAAAGCAAATATCAAACAATATGAAAGCAAAAAACAAACCCGAAACATATCATCATATCAAAAGGACACACATAACCCCTAATTTAAAAAAACATTTGATATGGAATTTGAACATCTAGTTATTCCAAAATGGTGATGCTGCTGACCTTTAATTTAGACAAAGTTAAAACTAGAAATAGAAACAGATAAAAGAGATCGGGTACTAGGTATATAATATATACTCCCCAATTCTGATTAATAAACAATTTGGACAAATTAGTTTAAGGGACCCAATAAATTTTCTTACCATAAAATTACGTCTCTAATAAGGAACACTGTGTACGAGATACCTTCAATGTTTAATAACCATGGATGAACAAGGCACTGTCGATACACTATTACATAGTTTATCGTTGACGCCTTGCCTAGTGCTACAAACACAATATACATCTCAAGCACAGCTCATGGCACTATGAGGTTCTCCCTAAAACTTTACACCTAAAACAAAACTTGCAAACGTTTACCATTACTAGTGTAACATTCAAGCAGCAGTTGGGTGTCACTCAAAATGTCATAGGCATGACGTATAGATTCCACACATAAGCACACAGCAAATACAGAATAGTCACACATAGGCAAAGGAGTAGCCCGAAAATTGAAATACCTCCCACTTTGAACTAAAGCCCTTATGGCACCAAGGAAGCAAAGTAAGTCATCACAACCCTCCCCAGAAGAGCTCTCTTGTCAAGGATCTAGCCATTCATCCTTCCATTACACCCCTGATATCCACCATTTCAAATTTACATTCTGTCAACTATTAATTCTTTCATCCATCATTCAGTCTTTCACCATTCATTCTGTCCTTCCATCTGTGTGCCCATCCATATCCAAACCTTTTCAACCATTTGCAAACCTATCCATCATCTATCTTTCGGTCCACCATTTCACTCATCCATTTCACTCATCCATCCCTCCATCCACCCTTTCACTCATCCATCCATCATCCATCCACCCTTTCACCCAATCCATTCTTTCACTCATCCATCCACTCTTCTACCCATCCATCCATTCACTCATACATTCAACCATTTACCCTTTCACCCAAGCTATCTTTTCACTCATCCATCCACTCTTCCACCCATCCATCCATTTACTCATCCACTCATGAGTCCATCCATTGACCCTATCACTCATCCATCCTTTCTCTCATCCATCCACCCTTCCACTCATCTATCCATCCTTTCGTCCATCTACCCTCCCTTTTACTCACTCGCCCATCCTTACATCCACCCTTTCACTCATTCATCCATCCATCCATTTATTCACCCTTTCACTTATCAATTCATCAATCCATCCATCATTTCTCTCATCCATTCACCCATTCACTCCCCCATCATCCACCCTTTCACTCACCCATCCTTCCTTTTACTGGTCCATCCACCCTTTTACCCATCCATCTACCCTTCCACCCATACATCCATCGATTTACCCTCATCCATCCTTCCACTCACGCATCCATCCATCCTTTCTCTCATCCATCCATTCAAACTTTCACTCATTCATTCATCCTTTCACTAATTCATCCAGCCATTTACCCATTCCTTTGCTTATTCACTAACCCACCTTTTCACATTAATTATGAGCTGAGCCTTTGTCTACTGAGTTGCAGACAGAAGAGGCCCATAAAGAACTTCACTCTCGCTGTAGTTCCTAAAGCAAGGGGTGGGGGAGTGTTCACATAGGCAATCTGAAAACTTGGAAGTAATAAGTCATGCATGATGCACGGTGCCAGGACGTGAGGTGACTGTGACATGGTGTTGTTTCCAGGGCTTTTAGTGGGATGAAAAAACTGGGGGTCTCTCCAAGGGGCCTGTCTAATTAAGGGCATGGCTTAAAACACCTAAGCTAAAAAATATGTACTGAGCATAATGTGCCGCCCGATTGGTTTCTATCATTGCACCCAGTAACATTAGTCCTACAGCAAGCCATGACTATTGTCTTTGTCAATGGATGTTAGTTGCATAAAATAAATAAAAAAGCAGCAACTATGGCTTTGTTGTATATCATTTTAAAAATGCTTCAGCTCTGAAATGATGAGACTGTGTAAGAACTAGAACCTCTTCTTTTTAACTTCTTTCGCCAGCTTCTTTTCATGAACTGGCACATAGCAGCAGCATGGGCGTTTTTGTACATTTGTTTTGTACATTTCTTCCATCTAACCCTAACAGAATGCCCTGCCCTAGACCGCGTCAGGAGGAGGCCCACCACATGCTGTACAGCCCAGACTTGCCCATTGTCATTCTGTATGTGGCAATCAGCCGGCAGACAGAATGACAATGGTTGGGGTGGGGCTGCTCTTGTGCTTTGAGGATGAGTGCGAGGCGGCCCCATCAGGGAGCTGAGGCCTCTTGCAGGGGAACAGCTCTGCTTCCTGCAAGGCCCAAAAATTATGGACAAAAGATGTCCGTAAAAGGGATCCTCACAGACAACAGACGTGAGATCCAAATTACGGACGGTCCGTGAAATTTACGGACAGTTCTTCACCCTAACACTGGTAGATTTGTGAATACCATTTTGTAGTACTTTAGTAGTACTCTTATAATACCACTTAAAGTACTACAAAAAGCTGCTTGTTAATAAGCCCTGTCAGTGTTGAGGAATATGTATTGTTTTCCACTTTGCAGGTTATTGATTGTGGAAAGAAAACACCAAAATCATAATTTCTAGAAAAACATTATTTATATGGTCTGCTTTTAATCCTAGCAGTATTTTCACAACGTCTAGCAATGCTTCTGCTACTGGAAATGTATTTTATCTAAATTCAAATAGCTCATTTGTGTTAACATGTTTTGCATCTTGAATTTTAAAAACATACTTCTGTCAATCTGAATATGAAAATGCATTTTCCTCTCTTTAGGTATAAAGGCAACCTACTTTGCTTATGTTTTTCGCATGTATTTTTGGCATTGCATATTAAACATAGAAACAATTCTGTTAGTTTACTCACAAATACTTGTACAGTCACAATGTACGTAGTATTACACTAGGTAATAAAAAACATCCACCATAACAGATTAGACAGTAACCTAAACATAAAAACAAAACAGTACCAAACCATAATAAACAATGGCAATTACTCAGAAAACACATTCATTTAAAAAACACTCCTCCATCCAACACAGTAATGAGGCACTCTACAGTGAGACCACACTGAGCTTGCAGCAGCACTCCACTCTTCATTAAACACATACCTCTCCAACACAACACATAACACACTAAACCAAAATACCCATCTGCCCAATACTACACAGCTAGACTGATTTAGAGGGTTAATGGCCACCAAAAAAAACACAATAGTCTGTCTCAGTGACCTTATACCTCAAACTGGGCAATGCCAATCCTTCAGATGGCGCATAACAAGATTGGCAGACATTTCAGGCTATACACATACCGCACAACATTGACAATTGATGCAGTTGCACACTTACAAGCAGATACAAGAAATACTAACCGCACCCTTGGCAATGCTACGTGAAATGTTGGACCGCCCTCCACATAGCTATTTGTGAAGAATGTGAAGAGTCATTCCGGGAGCTGGTTCACCCAGCACAAAGGCCAAAGGATATGTGGGAGGCCCAAGTGCCTTCTGACTGTAACCCCAACATCCGCGAGCAAACTGTCCACTGGACCAATCAGCAGAACTGGCATTTCGTCGCTAGAGTGATTCGACCAGGAATGCTTGTTTCAGAAGAAGGCACTATCACGTGCAGGGTCGAGGAGGGACGATGAATGACTAAAAATCACCAGAAAATGGTATAGCTTCTAATTAAAACAAAAGGCAGAATTAAAAAATAAAGCTTGGCAGCTGCTCGTACTGACGACCAGAGAAAAAAAAACGGAGGGCAGCCCTTGAAAATTAAAATCTGCCCTCCGAAACCTAAACTAGAGAAACACAGCCAGGTTGGCTATGGTGTGACAGGCGAGTGCGAGTCCCTGTGCTTGCACCCCTGCTCTTCAACCTCTTCCTATACGGCATGGAGAAAACACCGCTGGACCTTGATGTCCCCAAATTAGAAGGAACTACATTTTCCCCTAATACTTTTTGCTGATGAAAATGGCTGCATCTTGTTCTAGACAGAAAAATGGTTGTACCAGCTTCTCAAGGGCTTCCATAGATACAGTTCCAATAAACTAATCGTCAACACCAACAAAGCTACATTTATTATACTCAAGACCACCAAGAAAGGTAAGATCAACCCTTAAAATCTACATAGTGAATCTGGAAAGAGTAAAAAACTTTGATTATCTGGAGATAAGATTTGACGACAAGCTGTCTTGGGTGGGCCAACTGTCCAAAAGCGAGGCATTAATGAGCCAAAGCACTGGTGCAATTATTCGTTTTGCTAACAACTTTTGCAGAAGATCTCTTGAAACAGCCATTAGCCCCTACAAAGGAAAATCAATGTTGGTTGGCAGCCATGGGGCTGAAATATGGGGCCATAGGACAGCCAGGAGCAGTACATCTAGGCCCTGGCACACTGGTGTTGGCTCTCAAGGCAGAACTTGGTTTCTTGGGTATAGAATCTTTAATTTCCATCAAGCCTTTTCTATACTGATCTAGGCTGTGGACCAACAAAGCTGCCCTTCTGGATATTCTTATAAATCAAGACCCCAAAAAAGCTTGATGGCCCACATTGCTACGACCCTACAAAACACATGATGTACTGACTTCTGGGATAACCCTAGTGCAATTTCCATACATAGCACAAAGACCATCAAGAAGCACCACTCTGAGTACAGCAAAGGCACTGTCACTCTGCCTCATGATGGACTCAGAACCCTTGTTTAAGAAGGTGGCTCTTTATATCTTCCGGGCATGGACATTGACAAGATTAACTGCTGCTCTTAAGATGGTGCCTTGATGATTCCATATGGTCCAACTGGCAACAGTGGGTTAAGTCTTTTTAAGTTTTCACCCTAGTATATTTGCGTTAGAATGATGTAATATTTTAAACTTTCATCAATTTGCATTATTTGTATGGCTCCCAGATTGAAACAAACAAATAAATAAATAAAATAAAATACTGCCAGAAAAAGTTCCCATTCGAGCTATGGAAATATTCACTATTAGTGAAATAAAAATTTGGCAGAAAACAAGGAGAGTGGAGACTGAAATGACATCTATAAGAGCGAGCTGCCGCTGTGTTCCTGGCACTGATTTTGCCAACTCTGAGGCCAGTGCTAACAAAGGTATAGCCAGGTGGCTCGAGGTGCATGCCAGGGCCTGCAGCTGCGACTGCTGGCGACCCATAAATAACGTCCATGGTTAAGTATAACATAAAATTACACTTGGTATGTGATTAATTCATACCAAACTTTGCGTATACAGCCGTATTTGAATGCTTTTTTCTCAGCAAAATTTAAAAATAAGTTTCTGAGGTTACGAATGGGATTAAATCCAACAAAGGAGGGCACAAATTCGTGGATTAAGCAGTGGCCGGACCCTGATTGTAGACTTTGTGGACGGCCACAGGAAACTTTAGTCCATATAGTGTGTGTATGCCCAAAGTTGATTAATATTCGACGTACATTCTTAAGACCATGTTTCTTGAAGAGCGGTGAGATCTGCTCGTCAGGCTTTAATTATGTCATTATCTGGTGAATCGATTACTCTATTGTGTCATTTGGTAAAATTTTTATTGGCAGCTGAAAAATGTTTTGATATAATAAGGTAGACCTCCAGTATTTCCATGGTTGTGTTACCTAATAGTATTATTTGGCTTATAATTCTTATTAATTGATAATCATGTTGCGAAGGTGACAATTAGATATGTCAAAATAGATGTAACACTATTACCATAAACTAATGCACTTTATCTGTTTTAACACGAAGATCGTTGCAATAATCGCATATTAGCACTTTATAGTAATGCACTTTATTTTTGCTCTGATATGATGGCCGTCGTATTAATCGCACATTATCGATGCTATGTGAATGGACCTGATTTTATTGATAAGTTTTAAATTTGTATATACAGGTCAGTTTTTTATTCTATGTGTTGGGAACATGTTTTGCTTGTAATGGATTTTTTTATGATTGATTAAGTTTTTAAGTATGTGATGTGAAGTTGTAGTGATTGCAATGATTTTAAGTAATCAAGCAATAAAGATTATTATTATTATTATTATTATTATTAAAACTTAAAATTGAAAAGGTGATATTGCTTAGCTGATAGCTTTTGCACTGTTTAATGAATTGTCATGACATTTTCCAGTCAAATTGTATTCGTGCATAAATTTGTGCAGATTCCTTTAAGGGGACAAAAAATGAGGGGGGTGATAAAACAAACGATTTCTATTTTAATTCCCATCAGAAAATTTGCTCTCAGCTACAGAATACATTGCTGAATGGAATTACACCAAACTTGGCATGAAAGTAAAACTTCAGTCAGTGGGCCTCTTTAATGGGTTTAAGTTAAATCCGTTCAGTAGTTTTCGAGATATGTACCACCCCAAAAAGAGATTGAGTCAGCTTCAAAGGGCTAACTATACAGATATTTTGATTGAGTTATTAATTTGGCGATGCTATTGACAAATATGCAAAAAAAAAAACATTTTGACGTAGCTTCAGTTTCATGCAGATCAATTATGGGTGTGCCAGTTAAAAAGAAAGAGTGAGAAGTGTGGTGTGTGGTCAGGAAAGTGTTTATTTGCTAATAACTTAATAACTTTGCAAACATTTGAAAAGTCCACATGATATTTAGCAAAGATTTAGCCTGTGTTGGTTCCTGTTGATATGTAAAGTGTATTCTAGATCCATTAACTGTCAGCAAAGATAAATGGAGGGGGCTACAATATTTCTCATTTAATAACTTTGGCAGCGTTTGATACATCTGCACAAAACCTTCCAATCAAAAAGCATTAGTACCTAAGATTTGACATGTCAAGTTTCATGCAGATCTGTCTTGGGTGAATTCATTTCAGACAAACATTCTTGGTGGCCCTGCAGTATATCCATGTTGTGCAGTGCATAATGCGGGCAGGACATGTACAGTGTTTGTGTGTAGTGCCTGGTTAAACTCCATACCCTGTGGCCAACCTACAGTATCAACTCACCACTCTACTATGCACTGTGTTCTCAGAAATTATGTCATTTGACATGTCATAAGTGTTGTTATGAATGCTATAATTTCCCATGCTATAGGTCACGTAATATGCAAGGGTATAACCAGTGCATGGCGAAGGTGTGTGTTATAATTAATGTAGTGTGACGAGTGAGGTGACAAAAATGTGTATGGAGGTGCGCGACTTATAGTACTTTAAAGGTGGTTTGTAAACTATAAACATAAGGTATACCTATAACTTTGGAATGTCTAATGTTTGTTTAGTTTAAGTTGGATCTGTGTAATAAGAATAAATAAAGTTTTCCTAACTATAACTTAGCCTTAACCTTTTGTTTTTTCATTGATATATAAAAATGCAAAACAGGAAGCAAGGAACTCTGGGTAGTTCCCAAGTGTAGGCGGAGAGGAGCCCCTTTATATGGCGCACCCTACAACACCAGCGACACTGAATCTGCTGACCTCAAATGTCTGTTTTCCTAGCAAACTTTTAAACATAAGAATAGAACAGTGACATTAACACGGAGTTGAAAAATAAGGCTTTTTTCCATAATAGGCACAGTATTACTGATTTGAATTGGTAAAATATCATCTATGCCAACCTGGAATGAATAAACACAACCAATGCCACATGTTTTGCTGTAGTTAGAGCTTATCAGAGAAGTACAGCTTTGTCCAGACACAAGGGAGCACCCAGTATAAGTCAAGACCATAGCTTTTTTGGATCAGAGTGCAGAATAAAGTATGTAAAACAGGAAGCAAGGGACTCTGGTTAATTACCAAGTTTAGGCAGCGAGCAGCTCCTTATTATGGAGCACCCTGCAATATCAGTAACACTCTGAATCTGCTCACCTCAAATGTCTGTTTTTCTAGCAAAGTTTTAAGCATAGGATTAGCACAGTGCCATGCATGCCAAGCTAGAAAGGAACAAACTCTTTTGCCCTTTTTACTGCAAAGCCTTTAAGCCTAGGATTAGCATAGTGCCATCCACGCAGAACAAAAGTCTTTTACAACTCCAGGCACATTATTACACCTTTGGGTTGAATAAATACCATCCAAGCCAACCTGGAATAAATAAAAGCAACCCTTAACATGTGTGTTTTGCTCTAGTTAGAGCTCATCACAGAGGTACCCCTTTGCCCAGACACAAGGGAGCACCCAGTGTCATTTGAAATGTCATCAGTAATGTCATAAATTATGTCATAGAACATGTCATGAGTGATGTCATATGTGAGGTCTTAAGCATTTATCGTTAGTGCTATTAACTATAACTGCTGAATTTCTATTTATTTAAAGTTCAAAACGTTAATGTTGTCACTGAGAATTTCACCTAACTATAACATTACTCTAGCTTTTGGCTTTTCCAGAAAATTTCTAAGTTTTTTTAAAATCGAAAACACATATTTTTATTACACCTAACTCTAACATTACTTTAACCTTTTTTTTTCAGTGAATTTCTAAGGTTTTTTTTTAAATTTGAAAACACATATTTTTATTACACCTAACTATAATGTTACTTTAACCTTTGTTTTTTACAGTGTATTTAAAGGGTTTACATTTTTTTAAATATATTTAAAAATACATAGAAACTAACTATTCCAAAACTCTTTGCGCTGAGAATGTTCAACTCCTTAGTTTTTGTAACTCACATATACAGAAATATTCCCAGCATAGTTTCCAAACTCTTTGTATGTATCTTTAAATAAACTTCATATTTATAATTCAAAAAGACACTGATCAGTTTTTCCTGAACTGTAAACTATGTGTTTCACTATGTACATCCATTTTTAAGGTGTGTGATCACTCTCGCCGGAGGCTCACGGGTGGCTCGCGGGAAGCTCGCGATATCATAGAGTTATGAATTTCATTCCAATCTGTTGTACGGAGATCTTTTTCATGTGGCCAGTTATTATTGAATGGTAATATATAATAATAAAGTCAGTACAATATGTATATATTATATATTGTATTAATTATTTCATTTACAAACGTACAGATCTAGCAAGACGATGGTGGGAGTCAAACATACAATCCCCTACATGGACTACGAGGGGGCTGTACTTCCTGTTTGGCACTCACAAGCCACTCACGAGATCGAACATGTGGAATTAAGTTCATAACAGTGCTTTTTTGTTGTTTTGAAGAAAGTTAGAAATGAGAAGTGTTGTTTAAAGTAGAAAAACAGTTGATATGTTATTTCATTTGAGACATTAAGAAAGTTCTCTGTTTTTACAATCTTGCGTGCCTCTCACGAGACGCCCGCGAGTGGATAGCTATTTCTTGGAAGGATTGATGGATGTCTTTATTTAGCAAAGAAAGATTTCTTTCTTCTTTCTTCATTTGGCTATTGGGTTTTGCTGTGGATAGACCTTTTTGGCTAGCTCTCTGACATTGCTGATTTTCTCTCACCGGAATGTCACCCTGAGACCCAGATGAGAACCCTACTGTTGTTCCTGCAACTCAGCCGCCTCAGCCACACAAGAAGTCCTTGGTGTGGCAATTTTTTTAAATGATGCATGTTGGTAAAAAAAGTATCTGCCAAATATGTGATTTGTAAAATATGCCAAAAGGAGAGGCAGCCAAAAAATTTAATAGAACATGAGTACCACTGTGAGGTGGTGACATTTGAGGGCTATGCACCTTTAACGCCTTGCTCGGGCTGAGTTAGCCCATGCTGCAGAGCTTGATAACTAATCAGGGGCGTCCAAATATTTTCAACCTGGTGACACTGTGCCTGCCCAGGTACTCACTGCGCAAGCAGATAACAACCCTGCTTATCTGAACAAAGTCCTTTTTTGCTGTTTATGCAGCAAGGCTTGTCCAGGAACATGAATGCCCACCTTGGCAGTAGTTTTTTGTTTTTTTTATCCTAGCTTTTTCTTCTCTTTGTTTTGAAGGAGATGTTGTTTTTATGTTTATTCTCAATTTTGTGGTTATGTTTTATCCTTTTTTCCCAAAAATACAAAAAAAGTTGAAAATGTAAAAAAGAAAAAGAAAAATACAGTTGGTAAAAATTGTTAATAAAAAACTCATTTCAGAGCTGCCCTACAGTTTCATTAAGTATGCTGTTTGTACTGTTACCCTTTTTTTCTTCTTGATGACTCTTGCGAAACACTTGTGAGTCTCTCACAAGAATGTATTTTTATAATGGAATTTGCATTTTCACTGAACATATAATGTTGTAATAGGTATAATCTAATTGCACCAGATTTTCGCTACCGCTTTTTTTTTATACAATCCCGCAAGACTCTTGTGAGATAATAAAACACCTCGTGGCACGCCCAGTAATTTTCCATGCAAGTCGCACGGGATGCTCACAAAATTGAACGACCCCCATAAAAATTATCTATCTACTCATCACAGTACTTATGCACTTTCTCTCAAAAACAAGCACCACAACATGCATTAAAATAAATGGAGTGTATGGAGAACTCATCTCCTCCTTTTTACCATTCACAATCCAGCGAGAGTCCCACAAGATCGTAAAAATTAGTTTAAAACAATATACATTTACTTTCTTCACAGTAGTTATCCCATAGACACCTCCTCTCTATAGCCTGCACACACACAGCAGTCTCCACTAAAACCTCTCTCTTGGGAGAGATTTTCTCTACCACACAACTTGTTTTTTCACGATCCCACGAGCATGGGAACACCCAAACACCTGCCTTCAGCGGTGTATTTCTCTGCCTCTAGTGAGAGTCTCGCTTGCTCGACCATTTAGTGTATTTCTCATGGACAACAGGTCTGCATCCTTCAGTGTGGATAGTAGAGAATTCAAACAAATAAGCTTGTGCACTTACACCTTTCTCTATAAACAATTTTCTCTACCACCCCCTACCATTTTTTCCATGATCTCACCAGACTCTTGTTAAATCACATAAGGTACTCTCTCCTTCATTACAGTACTTACATATTTTGCTTCCTTTTCCTAGGACTTTAGGAAAAAGTGGCCACTCCAGTCCCAGCTTTCCACAGTATGGCAGCAGTATATATTAGGAAGTGAGGAGAGGCTGGACTCTTCAAATACACCTCACCACAGGATAACCACTCTACATAGTAGGGTATAATAGAGACTGGCTATTCCATTGAGACTTCTCCCCAGGACATCAAGGATGTGCAATGCAGTGTGTTGAAGTACTGGCGTCAATACTAAGAACTCTCTCCTGGATGAAGGGTGTGTGTACTAGGATGTAGGAAGAAACTGGTCTCTACACTGGCACCTCTCTCAGATTACAGGTGTGCACAGTAGAGAGTAGGCGGTACTGGCCTCTCCGTTGACCTCTCTCTGAGATGATGGGTGCGTGTAGTAGGGTGTGGAGAGGCACTGGCCCCTATCCTTAGATCTCTCTCTTGGATGATGGATATGTGTAGTAGGGTATTGGGAGGGACTGCCTCTCTGCTGAGACATTTCTGTTGAATGACAGATCTACAACAAGGGTGTGGGGGAGAAATGAGCTCTATACTGAGAAGTTTCTTTTGGATGACAAGCATACAGACTAGGTTATAGAGAGACTAACGGGTCAGCTCAGACATCTCCCCAGAGTAACACATGTGCAAAATAGGCTGTGGGTAGAGACTGCTCTCTCTGCTCATACCTCTCTTCAGGATAATGAATGTCATTAGTACAGTATTAAATGGAGTATCCTCTCTGTTGACAACTGTGTCTTGGACAACCAGTGTGCATATTTGAATGAAAGGATACACTCACCTCTCTCCCAGACATCTCCTTCTGGCGACAGGCATGTATAGTAAGGTGTACACAGAGACAGACCTCTGCTTTGAAACTTCTCTCCAGAGTGGCAAGCATATATACTAATATGTGCAAAAGAACTGCCCTCTCTAGCAGCTGACAGCACTGCGTAGTATACTATGAGAATGTATTCGCCTCTGTGCCAAAACCTGTCTATTGTATAAAAATCTTTATACTACAGTGCAAAGAAGCCCTAATCTCTCTATAGTACCCTAAACATACATATAAATGCAGCTGCATAGTTACAGTTCTTGAAGATCGAACTGCCACTTTAAGTCAACATTTCAAGACTGTAATAATATTAAAATCTTTAAAAGTTATTAAGGAAAGAAATCTATAGTAACTTTAAACATTTTATTAAAACAATACAACAAGATTACAAACAACAACTACCTAAACAAAAAACAACAATAACTGTAAAAAACAACAACAAACTTTTCACATTTTTTTACATTTTCTGTTCCCTCTCATTACTAGGCAGTAACACCTCCTCCCCTTTTGCTTCATTTTTCTACTGGATTTTGATGTATGTAGATCTTCTTTTCCTTTGTTTCAGTCACCCTAGCCTGCCAAACAATATCTCCTTTAATAGTCTTTTTCTAACAGGCTAAGTGGCAAAAGAGTCTCTTCAAATAAAATATAATTTGTAAAAAGGAGTTCCTTTGGGAAATTAGAAACAACCAGTGTGGTACAATCATTAAAGGAATGTAGAAGTATTGTAGATGAAGTCATTCTGAAAGGATAGCAAAGACAAGCTTAGCTGGCGCAGCCAAACTACACAGTTCTTCAGCTGACTACACATAGTTTCAACTGGTAGATACAACCTCTCCCCAGGTACTTACTGCTCAAGCAGATAACAACCCTCCTTATATAAATAAAGCACCTTTCTGCTGTTTAGGTAAGCAAATAATTTTGTCAATATAAACAAATTGAGCTACAGAGAACAAACTTAACCAGGGGTACAAATGCCGCTGTAAGCAGTAAGGACAACATCAGCTGTGCAATTACATTTGTTTTCTGACTTTCCACACAGTTACTGCACCGTCTTTCCTCTAAATAAAACATTTTGTTTTCCTCCTCCTTATATTGTGTGACATGGTACTTCTGTTTTTCAGAGCTTCTGTTTTCCATTTTCCTCTTAAAAAATACAAAATAACTTTAGCTAACTTTAAAGTAACATTCTGATCAATAATTGATCACAATGATACATCACTATATTCTCTGAAGATTTCTATATTTTACACTCACAATCACATATTTATATGTTCTGTACCACTAACGTAATATTAGTTTCTCTTAAAAAATTCCACATCCTCAAACACTGCATTTTCACAATTAAATTATATCATGCCTTCAAACATGGTTCTATACCCACTTGTAGAGTAACACATTCCTCTTTACACATCTTTCCTAACAGTAAGCATAGTGTTTTACTCTAGAAATTGCAATATCTCAACTCAAACATCTCATAGGGGTAAATGAGATGTTTGTATAATACAGATTATAAAAATACTAGGCCTTGTATTAACAGATTGCAGAATCTTTGTTTTATAATTTCAAAAACACTGTCTCATTTATTTACAACTACATACAGATTAAAATTTTCATTTTTTAACACAACATCAAATACTTGGTAATATCTCCCTACATTCTGAAGTAAACCTATATTAAGAAACATACACCTCTACAAACAGTTTTGGACTCACTAAACCTTGTATAGAATAGGTTTACCAACAGTAGTGCACTTAATGACACTTCTCAACAAAGTTCAGTAAAGTATATTTTTAATTACCTGAACTTAGAGCAGTTTCTCATATGCAACTGAAGGCCCCAGTCTGTCTCAGTTCCAAATTCAGTCCCTTCTGTTGAGCACAACTCCAACAGACTTCTTTCTTCTCCAAATCACCAAGAACAATGTGAACTATATGTGGTTCTGCACCCAATCACATCACATCATTTCTCCACCCATGTAATAAAAATGGTAACTACTGGTTGACCTTGGCCTTTTTTTCTGCCTCTCCTCATTAAGATCTCGCGAAACTCTAGCAGAATCGTAAAACACCTTGCGGCATGCTCAGTAATTTTTTAATCAGGTCTTGCGAGCCTCTCGCGAGATCACATGTGTCCATGCAGCAATTTTCACTCTCTAAACCTTGTGAGCTACTCTTGCGAGAGTCTTGCAGGATCGAAACAAAATTGTAAGGAAATAGTGGTATATGGGATGGAGTATCTTCTCCACTGAGACCCATCTCTTACAAAACAGGTGTGTGTAGTAAGGTGTGGGGAGAGACTGGCCTCTCCACATAGACCTCTGTCTCAGATGACAAGTGTGCGTATTAGTGTGTGGAGGGCCTGGCCTCTCCACTGAGTCCCATCTCTTGGATGATGTCTGGAGGGACTGGTACCTCCGCTAAGACCTCTCTCTTTGATTACAAGTGCACATATTAAAGTTTGGAGAGAGACTGGCCCTTCCTCTGACACCTCTCTCTTGGATTACAAGTATGCATAGTAGGGTATCGGAAGAGATTGGTCTCTTCACTTAGACCTCTCTCTTAGATCACAGGTTTGTGTAGTAGAGTGCAGGGAGGGCCTGGCCTCTACAGTCAAACCTCTGTCTTGTATGACGGGTGTGCGTACTAGAGTATGTGGAGGGAGTGAACTCTCCACAGAGACCTCTCTCTTGGCAGGATGGCCGGTGTGTGTAGTAAAATGTAGAGAGTAACTGGCCTCTCTGCTGAGACCCCTCTCTTGAATGATGGTAGTAGGGTGTGAGGAGAGACTGGCTTCTTTCCTCAGACCTCTCTCTTACATGAGAGGTGTGCATAGTAGGCTGGTTGCATGGACTGCCCTCTCTTTCCCAGATAACAGGAATGCATAGTAAGGTGTGTACACGGACTTCCCTTTCCTTCAGACCTCTCTCTCAGATGACAGGTTTGCGTAGTAGGGTGTATGGAGAGAGACTGGCCTCTCCACTAAGTTCTCTCTCTCAGATGACATGTGTATGTATTAGGGTGTGTACATGGACTGGCCTCTTCTGTCAGATCTCTTTCTCAGATGACGGCTGTGCATAGTAAGGTGTGTACATGGACTAGCATCTTGTGTCAGACCTCTCTCTCAGATGATGGGTGTGCGTAGTAGGGTATGTACATGGACTGGCATCTTCTGTCAGACCTCTTTCTCAGATGATTGGAGTGTGTTTTAGGGTGTGTACATGGACTGGCCTCTCCTATCAGACCTCTCTCTCAGATGATGGGTGTGCGTAGTAAGGTGTGTACATGGACTGGCCTCTTCTTTCAGACCTCTGTCTCAGATGACGGATTGGCATAGTAGGCTGTGTGGAGAGAGACTGGCCTCTCTACTGAGTCCTTTCTCTTGGATTACATTTATGCACAGTGTACTCAGTCCAGGGACTGTCCTCCCTGCTAACACCCCTCTCTCTGAAAATGGGTGTTCATAGTAGGGCGTAGGTAGAGACTATACTCTACTCACAAATCTTACAAAGCAGATGGGGATAAATAGTACACTCTGATAAACACCATCTCCAGTAAGACTCCTTCCAACAGTAGCAAGTGTGCATACTACACTGTATTCAAAGATCACCTACTCCTTTCTATTGTTCACGATCCCGCGAGAATCTCATGAGACTGTAACTTTTTTTGAAAATAAGAATTAACCATCTGCTCATCACAGTACTTATCTCTTACGAACTTCCTTTCAAAAACAATGACCACAATATGCATTCCTACTGATGGCATGAATGAAGAACTCTTCTACTCCTTTTTACTGCTCGGGATCCTGTGAAAGTCCAGCAATATAGTGAAAATGAGTTAGAAACAATACACATCTATTTTCTTCACAGTAGTTTTCCCTTAGACACCTCCTTTCTAAACTTAGGGGACAGCAAGCCTTCCTGATGTCCCCTCATACAGCTTTTTTATTTCATTCCCAAGACACCTCCAATTTTTCAAAGTAAACAGTAATGGCGGGCATTTCATTTCTAACATTCCAAAAGCCAGCCAATCAGAGTGCCTGCTCTTGCAAGACTCACAGGAGCCTCTCGCTCCTGCAAGAGTGTGAAGGATCGTGGGAAAAACGAGCCTCTTGACCAATCACAGGGCTCCATTTTTGATTTTGCACTCTAGAGGGAGGTTCGCGGGACTCTCGCGAGCCCAACTACCAAACTATACAATTATTTTTCACCCTTAATTTCTCGATAGCTACTTAACTGATTTACACCAAATCACAAAAAGAACAATCTGCGAACTAAGATCTAGCTTCATGCCGAATTTGGTGTAATTCCGTCCTTTTCTAAAGAAGACTATGGAAAATGCATGGGGGTGTTACGTTTGGGACCCCCGTTTTTCTCAGACCCTGCTTGACAAATCACCCCAAAACTTCCAGGAAGGAGCTAATGTGGATGAAGGGTTTTTTTTAAGTTTCGTAAGGATTTGTCAAACAGGGCCAAAGTGCTTAGCAAACCAAAAACACTATGGGGCCGATTCCGATCTCGGCCGGTAGCGCACCGAATCGGATTCGGCTTAACCGGATCCGATTCGGAGCCCTCTTTCCCGACCGATTCGAACGCGCGTCCGGCCGAGCAAGTACGATGCGAGCGCACGCGAAATCGCCGACCGACTCGTTCACGGGTCCGAACCGCACCGACCGACTCGCACGGACTCGACTCGCATCGCGTGATGGAGACGTTCCCCGGCCGGGCAAGTACGATGGGCGCCTTGAGCAGTCCGACCGACTCACACGTCCGGCTCGAAACAGCTGTCGGAGCTGGACTTTGGGGGTCCGTGTCGGACCCCCCTGTACACGTAGCCGCGTGAGTCGCACACAGGGGGGACCCATGGGTCCCCCCTACCTGTGTGTGTGCGGCACGAACCGCATCGACGCGTACCCGCTGTAGGGGGCGCCCTCGTTCGCCTCGCACCCATGGAGTCAATGGGAGCCCGCGTACGCGTTGTACGACCGGCTCCCATTGACTTCAATGAGAGTCCGACCGAATCGAGTCCGATTGCATGCGTGCGCATCGTACTCGTTCGGTCGGACTGCTGGAGTCCGATTCAGTCGGAATTCTCTCCGGGTCCGGCTCGGTCGGAGAGATTTCCGGCCTGATTCGGAATCGGCCCCTCTGTCTATGGAAAAGCAGACCTAACTATAACTAGGCTTTATATATATATATATATATATATATATAACTTGCGCCCCCCGCAATACACTGCTTATGACCTCACATATTACTTCACTCATGACATGGTCAGTGGCATCACTCATGACATCACTGATGACATCATCCAGGGACTGACTGTTTTAAAAAAGTTTATAAGTGTTAAATATCAGTAGCGGCTGCTACTCATCGGCAGTGGTAGGGTTGGGGTGGTAGGGAAGGAATTTTTAAAAAAAGAACATTAACCTGGGCTGGCTGGCTGTCGCCTCTCCTCCATCCTCTTCTTCCTGTCTCCGCCGGCAGCAGAAAGCAACAGGAAGCAACCGGGGTCCCAGGCTCCCCATAGCCAAGCGTTGTGATTTGTCTGAGTGCCGAACCACGGCGCTAAGACGGGGACTGGGAGGCTTTGCATGTGCCTCACCAGGCTGTGGCATTTACCACATAATTATTGGTTTACTGCACATGCTACTTAATTTTCTGCCTAATTTACAGATTTCAACACAAATGTGTGTCCACGTCAAATGGATCAAAACAACACTAACAGAGAATATGCAGCATAATGCTGTATGACATGCCTTTTCTTGATGCATAACCTAGGTAACCCTGTTTCATATTTTGGTCCTCCATTTGCGCATAATCATAAAGCACTACACAGTGGTTATGGCTGTCATTTTAATGCTGAAACCCACATTGTACAGGGACTTATAATATTTTCTATATTTCAGAGATTCCGGTGAAATATGAGTTTTTATACTACTAGATAGTGTGCCGTAAAAACACCTTATCATGTGATGGGGAAATGTATTGATTTGATCACTGCTGGGGAATGGAAGAATGACACCACATCACAGGATGTGCTTACAAAAGGCTGTGAAGGACAACCCGGGCATTTGGAACATCTTTCTAGACAAATTTAATGGCAAATGCCTGTGGATAAATGAGGGGGCGAAACAGTGGCAATCAGAGATCAGTTCCAAAGATGTAGGGCTTTGGGCTTTTTTGGTAGGGCGAATGGTCTGCGGCAGATAAGCCTGTGGATTGGACAGTGAGAAAGCATAGCATTGTGCTTCCTTGAGTTTCCTCCTAGGATTGTTGGCTTGACATTTTATTTGAAGTGACTTCCAAAAACATACGTTGTTTTCATGATTGGCATGTAGAGTGGGGTGAACAAGCTGTCTGCTAAAGATAAGTGGATGAGAAGACTGGTGCCCATGATGGTCTGGAGTGCTTATGAGTTAGCTTTGCTTATTGTGACTGCCATCTTCTGGGTGTGGAGAACAAAATTGCCGATGTTTTGCAGGACGATCAGAAGGCAGAGTAGAGGGGACATTAATCCCCAGGTCCTTGTGCTCCAAACGTGTTTAAAGATTTTACAGAAATCCTGCTCTGTTTATTAATGATGGCCTAGCTAACTTGGCGGCACTATTAGATGGTGTCGGAGTTTCTGATGAATGATGCTGAAAACTAGAGATGGTAGGGAGATAGGCATTTTGTCTTTGATGAACTGGGACATAGCGCCTTCTACAATAGTCAGGAGGGTTCCTGGGTCTGCTTTTTATGGTAAGATATTCTAGGGGCGTGACCTGGTGGAGCGGATATGGTAACAGAAGGTGCCTGAGGGTTGGGCTAGGGTGAAGGGGAAAGTGGCAAATAGGAGGAGACCTATCGTGGGAGGCATCCTGAGGTGGGATCTGGGATGGCAGGAGAGTATGAGGGTGTCTGTTGGTCTTTGTGCAAATAGTTCAAAGCTTTATTTACCACATTGTTTTACTGCTTTCAGTGTAACAGATGTTTGGGGTAAAAGCATACCAGTTCTATGGAGCGAGGAAGTGGACATGGAGGAGAGAGCGGTGAGACTGTGGATGGGAAGGAGTGAAATGGATTGGGCGGTGCATTTCAAGGTGCACTGTGAAGGCACTAGTCACAGAGGGGGAACTTTTACCTCCATGAAGAAGGGAATGGTCTGTGGTGCAGGCAGTTTTGCATAAATACTAGGTTGGGACTTTATAATACATAGCTGCTATGATTTGACTCCCACTCATTTTGAATTGGGCAGCTTTCACCGCAATGAGAATTGGGTTGTACAGGAAGATTATGATGGATCTTGGCAGTGGTGATCAGGCAGATTTTGTTTGTAGTAGAGGCTGGGTCATGGTTTTACAACATGAAATGGGGGTGAAAATGTTACTTCTGTGACTTGCAGATGTTTCACAGATTTGTGACACCCACTAGAGGTGTGGATCTGTGGCGCTCCATTAAGAAGTAGTTCAGTATGCATGCTAATGGAAGGGGTTACTGCAGTGTCGTCTTAACGCATGGGCACGCTGGGCAGTTGTCAGGTGGCCTCACTAGCATAGGGGCCTCAGGCAGACCAGAATTTAACACTAATTTTCCATTAAACATTTTTATTCCTGTTAGTGGTTGTGTAGGCAGGGCCCAGTACACTACTTTGCCCCTGGGTCTATAATGCTGTTAAGACGGCCCTGGGTTACGGCAGGCAGTTTAGTTTGCCTTTCGGAGAAGCAGTAGTGATTTGTGCTGGTAGAGGTGGCATAAGTCAGCCTCAGTTTGACTAAATGGTCAATGAATTGGTAGACTCGTTCATTTGGGGCAGAACGACCTCATGGATACAACAGGTTTAGAGTTGATCAGTATGGTGTAGGGGGACCTCACGAGGGTTAGGAGTGTTTGGTAACGTCAGATTAGTTGGACGAAATTGTTGGTGAAGCCATGGACATTAACTCAGCAAAGTGCAGGAGCAAAAGAATTGACATCACACATCATTTGACCCCAATGACATTACAGGAAGTGATATCACATGTCCTTTATTCCTCCCAGGAAGCGATGGCACATGATCTTTGACCTAATGACATCACAACAATTGACTTCACTGAAGACAGGAGACCCATATTAAGAACACGGTAAGTTTAATAACACAGCGGTTACCAACACAGATGCATGTCTATTTTAGATAACGCCTATAGTTTAACTAGAGGGCCTCCATGATGTTAGGCATTTTCTTCTTAAGTGAAAACTGAGGCTTGTCCAAAGTGAAGGCTCTACTGCTACAAAAACACGGAACAGCGCTTGGAACCAAAAGTATTTATACGAAAAACTATCACCATGTAATAGTTCCTTTAGCAAACAATTTAAAGAGAAAATGTAAAGATAAACCACAGAATAAAAAAAACTCAAAAAACAATAGTTGTTACACCCCTTTTTTCATATGGACTACAGCTAATGTTGCGGATATTAACTTTGTTATTAACCTTTAATAGTCTCAATCATAAACACTTTTGAATTCATGATCAGTTGTGAGGCACTATCTATCACTCCTGTGAGGCACTATCTATCACTCCTGCGAGGCACTATCTATCACTCCTGTGAGGCACTATATATCACTCCTGTGAGGCACTATCTATCACTCCTGTGAGGCACTATCTATCACTCCTGTGAGGCACTATCTATCACTCCTGTGTGGCACTATCTATCACTCCTGCGAGGCAAGGCACTATCTATCACTCCTGTGAGGCACTATCTGTCACTCCTGTGAGGCACTATCTATCACTCACTCCTGTGAGGCACAGAGGAACTGATTTTCATTATCTTTAATTTTCATTTAGTCACAGTAATGGAACAAGGCAACAAAAGTAGCAAACAAAGTAACACAAAAATATAAAATCAGATACATATATAATATCTTTGATTTCTACTTCAATATTGAAAACAAGATTTATGGCCTGTGTTTTGAATCAAAGCTCCACCTTTTTGTTGGTACCCAGCCAAGGGACCAGTGTATTTCTTTCAGGTTGCAGGATAGCAGCATTTACATTGTTTTATTTATGTTGACGCGTGCTCATTGCATTGCTAAATGTATTTATTTTACCACACATGTATCCTAACTCATGTCTCAGGTGGGAAGCCATAGAACGTAAAACAGTGTTCATGAATGCAGCGCTTACCTTCTGTTCCTGGCACTGCATTTGCAACCCCTGAGGCCAGAGGTCAAAAGGGCAGTGCTAGGGGTTTCCAGGAGTGTGCATGCGCAGTGGCGTAGAAAACTTGCCATGGGCCCTGGTGCAAAGACCACAAATTGGGTCGCGTCTGGTGAATGAACAGCAAAATACAATCACCTGCAATTGGCCCCTAATACAGATGGGCCCCAGTGCCACTGCACCTGCTGCACTATTCAAATCACTTGTACATGGGCGCCAGAAACTGGCGGCACTTGCCTGATGGACGGCTAGGCTGAAATAAAAACAAATATAAGAGCAAGGAACAGGCAAAGAGCAGTTGGAACATGGCAGGCGAGGGAGGCGAATAGATAAACCGAACACACCTCGATGTCAGCATTTTTCTGAGCGCTCTTGGCAAACTCTCTGATTAAGAGTCCCTTCGTTTTAAGAGCTGTGGAACGTTATTCATCGTTGATTTTCGGCTCCTCTGAGCGCTTCCCGGGACAAAACCACTTCCAGCGAAGGGCAGGCAGAAACGGAGAGAGCTTCATTTCCACATAGCCGCCTTTTATCGAGAAATATGAGACAATGAGCGAGAGATGGACAGACGAGAGAAGAGGGTTGGTGAAAGAACGATATCTAGACAAAGATTGAATGATTTAGCCCCACTTGCACACACTAGAGGTCGCTCTGGCCCTGTTCCTGCTGCTGCTGTTATGTGAGACGCATGGACACTGGCCAGGTCTATAATAGCAGGCCATGGGGGGCACATCAGGACAGCGCTGGGCGAAGGGCTGAGGAAGTATTCGAAATGTCACCTCGAGAGGGAGGCGAAAGATCAGCTTTTCCCATGGCTCCGTTCCCCAGGCAGCGGAAGATTTTGGAAGACGGATCTGGAAGGTTTGGTGACGACCTTCACTCAGACTGAAAAGTGCTGAAGGTGACCAGAGGGCGCTCAGTCTGCGGACTGCACCTCCTCTTCGACGGTTGCACCTCTCGGTCCCCCTGCACCACTTTCACCTGGGAGCACCAGGATGGCGCAACTGGCAAAGCTGGGATGGCTGGTGCCCATGCGGAATATGGCAACTGGGTCTGCTGTCAAACAGCACGGCGAGGGACCGGGCGCAGGTGAGGGGGTATCAATGGGACAGAGCCTGGGGAATTAAATCTTCCCCGAACGATAGCAGCACATGTAATAGCAGTGAAAGCTCACCTCACACACAGAACAGGTACAACACAGGCAGCAGCAGTGCAAGCTTTACTCAGGCAGAAAAACTACATCACATCAGGGCCGGGCTGGGTAACCAAATGAAGGCCTGGCAAAAAATGCTCTGGCAAAAACCCACCCGCTCCCTTCATTTCCTCTTGCAATCCTTCTCTTTCCATCCACCCACTTCCTCTCGCTTTCCTTCTCCCTATCCTCCCTCTCTGGTCGCTTTCTTTCTGTCTTTCCCCGCTCTCCCTCTCTCTTGAAGCCCCCCAGTGCCTTCTGCTATTAACCTCAGGGAGCCGGAAAGTGAAAGCGGCACCAGGAGGGGCTCTGGACTTTCAGAACCAACCTCCAAGGGCTCCAGCCCACCGGGAAATTGCCCATTGGAATAAAAGGCCTGTCCGACCTTGCATCACATGTAATAACAAGGTTGGCTTCCTCTACACACAGGGGCACAGCACATGCAGGAGCCATCAGTGAGTAACACATACTGATGGCGCCGCAGTGGCTGCAGAGACCTGTGTTACACCCGTATGAGCCGGACAAAATTAGTTCACACATAGATCAGCTAATGCGAGAGCAGCAGCAGATAATGGCTCCCCAACACAACAACAGGTGGTGGCACAGCAGAGCAAACCCTACCCTCATAGAGACATTTAAAGCATGGGCAGCAGCTATGCAACCTTGCGTAACAGTCTTAACAAGTACAGCATTGGCTGCTACAGTGGAAGCATGAGCAGCAATCCAAGCTTCATTTCTCTGTCTTGCTCACACGCACACATACACAGATTGGGGACGGTCTCAGTTTCAGCAGTACAAGCTCAACTGCTCATACAAAACAGATATATAGAGCAGTCTAAGCTTCCCTGATGCATGAAATTTAAAAACGTAATTAGCCAATTCATTCACCATTCGAGAGAAGTTGGGTTGCTGATTGAGCACTAGACTACAGACAGCTTTTAGCTGCCTATTGTTAAAGACTTATTGTGGACAGTATCAATGCTTACAGTAGACTTGGGGTGAAACTGCTGCATTCCATTGGTCGGCTTTTTTGCAATCTTATTTGCTTGCTTCTTATTCAGTGTCTATCCTTCCTCTTCTTGTATTTGTCCCTCCCCTGAAACATGGCTTCTTTACCATCCTCTTGATTGGATGACTTGCATCCTTCCACTCCTTACATTCAGGGAACTGCATTTTTAGGTCTTGTCTGGGAGACCACATTCGCTGTCGCTTGTGAAACTTTTTGTTAGCTTACAAGGAGCTTACAGCCCGCCAATTGCCTACCATTGGTTGGCTTCATCATCACTCCTATTTCCATGCTTTTGCTTGGTCAGTACGTGCTGGTTTAACTTCCTCTTTGTCTTTCTCATGGAGCAAAGCCCAAGTAATGCTTCATTTCCAAGTAAGTGTCCTTTCACTGCTCACACTTTCATGGCAGGCCTAGTTTTTTCTTTTTGTGGAAGCATTCCATAAGAGTGCATGTGTTTGTTGCACGCCACTCCTACCATCCCACTCCCTTCCTGTTGTCGCCCTCCTCTGCCCCACCTTCCGCTCTGCATTTTGTTTATATAGCATGGAATCGGTCGAAGGGCATTAGAGTGCTTTATATGAGCAACAGATTACATTACAAGAGGTCAGATTTATTTTTTTGCAGTTTTTTTGTCCTTTCTCCCCTTCCAGATTGTTGCTTGTCCCCTCCCACCCCACATTCTTGCTCGCCCGCCTTATGTTGCTTCACCCTGCCACCCTCTCTTCCTGCGTTATGTTGCTTCTGGCCCTCCCATTATTGCTTCCAATTCTCTCACCCTCCCGTCGTTGCTTCCAGCCCTCCCTCACAACCCACAAGAAAAAAAGCAGCTGCAAAGCCAATAGGTCTTGCCTAAATGAGACCTATTGTGTTTTTAGCAGTGTTGCACATTTGTTTTAGTTATGTTGCACAGCAGTGCAGCTGCTGTGCGACATGACTGAACTTTTTTTTTTTTTTTTAATAAAGTGCTAGGGTGAGTCCAGCATTGGCTGCATCTAGAGCTTTTTTTATTGCTTGCAGGAACACAGGGCATCTACTCACCCTCCATGTTGTGCTCCCTCCCTCTGCATCATACTGCTTTTTTTTTAATTTCAAAGCTTTCAGACAATCTGCATAGCAGCTACGCGGCTGTACAACATGACTAAAAACATTGACAAAGCCAATAGCTTGCATAGGAGAGACCTATTGGTTTTGCCAATGACTGTTCTATTTCTTTCAGCACCCCATGTGAGTGCCTATTTTCTCACTCTCTCCTTGTGTGATGCTTCCCCACTGAAATTTCTACTCCACCCCATGCACTCCTTGTTTCTCCTCCCTCACCACCATAGTTTGCCTCACAACTCCCATCTTCCCCGTCCCACTCTGGTTTCTCACTTATTTCGAATTTTTACTTTTTAGGTCTCGCCTAGGCAGCCCTTGCGCTGTCTCTTTGAGACATGCTCTATTCAGGTATGGACTTGAAGCTCCACCCACTTTTCCGCCCATCTTTTTAATTGGCTCTTGTCTCTGTCCTTTGTAAATGGTGGCTTTTCATTGGTCAATAGGCTTAGTAGTCCTTCCTTAGTACCACCTTTTCTCTTCTTGTAACCTCCCGTGAGGACACCCCCTGTTACATGTGTTGCAACTCAGTACTTTTTAATTATAGCCTCAGAGCACTATTTTCTTAAATATCTTTCTCCTGGGGGGCGCTAGAGAGCGCAAAGCAAAATGGCCGCTCGCTAGAGCTGCTCCGCCGGCCGGATTATAAATCCATCAATTATCCTTGCCATCCTGCCCCGCACCTGGCTGTAACTGCAGGACACAGTACCCGGAGACGTTGCTGACTGATCTGGCTGGGCGCTGTGGACCAGATCGATTCTGAGGCAGAGTAGCGGGCAGAGAGGCTCCGGATCGGCCGCTGTCAACGTGGCGACCCTGGGCTGGTGAGGCTGGGCCGAGCTGAGGTAGGCCGGGGCTGGGACTGGCGGCGGGTGCCTGGGGGTGTGTGCCTGGCTCGACGGGCCGGGTGTCCGATAGGCAGCGCGGCGCACCTGGGGGAGGAAGGGTCGGCCCTCGTGTTGCTCGGTAGGGTGATTCGGGGGCTGCGCCGCCTCCGGGCTGTAGTCGGTGGGCCTGCGGGAGCCGGGCTCACGTTGAGGGCCGGGCGGCGTCCTCTGGTGCTGCGGTCGGCTGCCGGGCCGGTGCGGGCCTGTCTCGCTGATCGTTGGAGACCGGGCTGCCTCCAGGGGTTCTGCCAGCGCGACTGTGCTACTGCCGTGGAGGGCCCCCCCTGCGCATCCGGAGGGCCCTGTGAGGAGGGCCGTGCAGTGAAATGGACTGGGCCTAAAGCTCTAGCCTCGCGCCGGGGTCCCGCTGCTTGGTGCCGGTGGCTGTCGCAGCTACGCCCGGTGGCTTGAGCTGATGCGAGGCAGGGACGCACATCTATGTTTCCCACTGTGGGGGGGAGCCAGCGGTGACATCGCCCGCTCCTGCCAGCCTGGTGTTCGGCGGATATCTTACGGCGCCCGCTGCGATAGTTTGCACGCCGGCGCTGCATTGGGGCCTACTCTGCATCCTCGCCCTGGTTTATCAACAGTGCAGGCCGCACAAGCGGAGTTGCTGCCACAGCTTATTGGAGCGGCCAAAACGCCCGTTAGCCGTAAACGGCGATATCCTTGGGACATCACTGCGAGTGTTGGACTGTGATCTCTGGGCCTACTGAGTCACCTCATTGCGGTTGATGGCAGGGTCTGTACGTTATGCTGCATAGCTGTTATAGCGACGTTGACTGTGTGGGCACTTGCAGTGATATTGGCCGCTACAGGGGTGCTCATCATCGCTGATGTGCCCTCCTCACTGTGCTGTGTGGCAGGTTATTATCGGAGCTGTGGGGTCTGTGTAGCACTGCTGTCATTGTAAGTGAAGTCACCCGGGGCCCTCTGGGCCACCCATGGCAGGGCCGGCTGTGGGGACTGTACTCTTTACTACATTGCTGATATAGTAGCCTGGGCCGTGTGTGCATTGGGGGCGCAGCGGACTGGATTGGCTGCTTCAGAGGTGCTCACCATCGCTGTTTTACCCCTCTACTGAGCTGTGAGGCGGGTCGCTACCCGAGCTGCGAGACCTGTGAAGCGGTGTTACCCCTGTATGCGGAATAATCCTGGCCCGTGCGAACGACATGGGGGAAAAGTGAGAGAAGCCAACCCCGACTCAATCAATCAATCAATCTCCTTTATTCGGATATACAAAATATCCATAAAAGTACAATGAAAAATACCAGCATACATTAATATATTCAAATTTAAAACAACAATAAATACCTAATTTGATACAATAAAATACAATGATAGCATATACACTGTTAGAAAAAGAGACGACACCGCAAAGATAAAATATTACATAAAAATATAGCAGCATGATAGGTAAAGTGCATATTTTATAACAAATATCAATCATTAGAGTACGTTAATTTTGCTTAAATAATGTCCATAGAGGCACGTGAGCGAACAGCCATTTTCAAAAATGTGCTTACGCGAAAAATTAATTTTTCCCCATCAAGTTTAAGAATAACACTGTAGGCTTCTCTGAAATCATCAATACCCAGAGCTTTAAAATAAGGGATCAATAATTGCATACTGTATTTTCGGTAGTAGTTACAAAAGAATATAAAATGTAACATTGTTTGATTTCCATGGTTGCCACAATAACATGGCGTTTGCTCAAGATTTATATTAAAGCCTAAAGGGAAGCACAATAAGTATTTTAGAGTGCCTGATCTAAGGCGAAAGAGCAAACTACGATCCCAGCGGTTAATAGCTTCTAAAAGGTAACCAGCTGGCAAATATGGGCGGGTGACATCGCCCTCTACCATGGATATATATCGAAATACTGTGGATTTCGAGAATTCTCGCTCGTACCTAATACCTTCATAGTGTTTATACAGAGCCTTCTGAATAATCTTTTTATTGATGCCTTCCAAATGATTTGGATTTATAAAAATATGTGCGAGATTTATACTAGTCAAGCTAGTCCTAACAGCAGTCAACCATGGTATATCAATACCCTTATCACAATTAAGGCAGTCAGTTATAATTTCTCTGCTCAGTGCTGCCGCTGGATTTTGCCATACTTTTAACCAAAATACGGCGGGGCGAGACCTAATATAATCTTCCACATATAGCAAATTCAACTCTCTATGACAGATATAAGATGATGAAGAAATCGGTACCCCCAGTACTCTCCGGCAAAATCTATTTTCCTCGATCTGGGTGCTATTAATATTTGTATGACCCCATATCTCTGCCCCATATGTTACTATGGGTAGACACTGAGTTTTATAAATATTCAATAAAGATAGCACTACCTCAGATCTTCTAGGCTGGGGAAAACTCAAAAGTGAGTTAACCGATTTTGAGAATTTACTTCGGCCATATGCAGAATGGGCCGCCCAAGAACCGTTATCAGCAAATACTAGGCCCAAATAGGGGAAAGTGCAAGTGCTTATCAGTTTTTCAGGACCTAAATTAATAACTTTGATAGGATATTTTTTGGGGCCACAACACATTAAAAAAGATTTTTTAAAATTAGTGCAAAGATCTAATCCGTTCATAAAATCATTAAAACCCCTAACTAAAATGCGGAGAGAGTTCGGGGTGCGACCCATTAGAACCGCATCATCCGCATACAATAGAGCAGGGAGTTGATTACCATTGATCATTGGGACGTCTATATTCAGAGTTAATAGTGTATTGTGCAACTCATTGATATATATAATAAATAGGAGAGGGGCCAGTACGCACCCCTGCCTGACCCCTCTACCAATGGGTATGTCCCCTGATACCTCCCCAGCCATGCTAATCCTAACCCTTGCCCTTAAATCCCTATGTAAATACGATAAAAAGTGCACTAAATCCTCATCCAACCCGTATCTTAAAAGGCATGCCCACAAACGCGATCTATTAACAAAATCAAAGGCGGATGTCAAATCCATAAAAGCCAGGTAGATTGGGGATTGCCGGGCTATTGTGTATTTACCTATAATTAAATTAAGATTAAGGCATTGTTCCACAGTTCCCAAATTACTTCTGAAACCTAACTGGCATTTATTTAAAATACTTACTTCCTCCGCCCAGGACCTGATTTTGTTGAATAATACCCTGCCAAGTATCTTAAGAGTATTATCAATCAGGGAGATCGGTCTATAGCAGCTCGGGTTGGATCTGTCCCCCTTTTTAAATATTGGAACGATTATACTGGAGGCCCATGTTTCAGGAATATGGGAGTTCGTTAAGTTATTAAAAACATTCAAAAGAAGAGGTGCCCAAAACTCTGTATTATACTTTATAAGGTCGATCGGTAGACCATCCGGGCCAGGGGCCTTATTCCCTAGACTCTGATCAATAGCATCCTCGACTTCAGTCAGCGTTATATGTATTCTTGACACAGGATAAATGTCACTATAGTCCCCATCGTCAGGCGGAGCTGTATATAATTTAGAAAAATGCGCTTCCCAAGTTTCAGCAGATATATTACAACTTATCGGGGTAATTGAAAGGGCCCGGGTTCTCATCTTTTTAACCACAGCCCAAAAACCCTTTGAATTATTGAGCCTTGCAGCACATGCCAAGTTGTCCCACTGTTCTTTTAAGATTTCATCTTTTCTCTCCTTAACCGCCTTTTTATATTGGCCCCTCAACAATCTTATGTGGTTAACATCCCTTGGTGCCTCTTTCATAGCTGCCCGAAGATCTCTATTTGCTTGTGAGCATGTGGTATTAAACCATTTCTTTTTATTGTTTGACACGGGTCTTGAAATTATTTGTTTAACACCTGCGCATAAATCAGTAAATGCAGTGACTACCTCAGGGTTAGGGTCAATTAACGACAGGCAGCTATTAACAGATAAGTGATATGTTAACAGCATTTTTAAAAATACTTTACTATTATCTATGCCTTTCCATATAATTCTTAAATTGTCTGTCGAGGATGCTATGTTACAGGCCCCTGGTTCCTTAGAAAAGCCGGGTTTTAGTGCTACCCTAAATATTACAAAGTTAGGGTTATGATCCCCATACGTGGTAGGTATAACCTCGGCTTTAACCAAGAGATCTTCCAATACGTCTGATATAAAGACGTAGTCTATTACTGAAGCGCAACCACGTCCTCTATAAGTTGGCAATGGGTGACTGTTGCAATAATTTGTATCGGCAATATCCATCACATTAAATAGATTATATTTTGGTAAATAACCCAATAACTCAGTCCCCCTTCTACATGGGGGTGCTTGCAATGTATAAGCAGCACCTACCCAATTTACCCCTGAAATTTTAGCGTTAAAATCACCACCCAAACAAATTCCAACTAACTTATGTGACCTCATTGAGTCTTGAAACTCTGAGACAAAATTAAAAAGATTCACAAAATTAAAATTAGGTTCAGATAAAAAATCATTATTATAAAAATTAATAAAACAAATTGGGACCCCACGTGTATATATCAAGGCCTGAAAATTAATTCTATGTGTAGGAATAATTTTAACAGTACCTCCTGAAGAGATATTAACCCAGATAGAAAGGCCTCCCGACGGTCTCCCATATAACGAGGTATTTGCCATTACATTAAAACATTCAAACCCTTCAAGATACAGTTCTTTTGTTGCCCAAGTCTCTTGAAATAGCAATACATCAAATTCGTTTACCATCTTAACCCAATCCTCAATGGCTATTTTAGATGCCAGCCCGGCGATATTCCAACTTAACACACGCAAATCGTGTGTCTCCGGGCTGTCAATTGTGGAGGAGACCGATGGAACTATAGAGAGGGGTGGCTCAGTAGGTGTTATTATGGGCTGCAGTCAATCTAAACTATCCAAGCCAGAAAGGGCCATAAATCTGTTTTGCGTCAAGTATAAATTGGTATCCAATATATTATGTCTAGGGTTTGGCTTATAAAAATAACCAAGAGGTAGTGAACAAATATCAGTAGATGTGCCATTGGTACACTCTTTTGCTGATAATACAAATCTTACAGAGGCTGGTCGCCGAAAATTAATGACGACACAGTCACCCTCTATAATTTTGTCTGATAATCCAACCCAGCCCACCCTGCGCACCATTATAATGTCATTGATGTTACCGGCACTGAACCCTTTATGTTTGATCAACCAGTCAGTGCATTTATTTCGTAATTGGTCCCAAGATTCAGGCTGGTTTTTCCCTATTGGTGGGACTCCTGCAAGGATCAAAACATAAGGGCAGGATGCCGGAGGTAAATTTAACACATCAATTCTGCCCTCAGTACACTCGCCTGTTTTGGGTTTAATAGCAACAGTCTTAATGTCATGCGCAGGATGGGCGTTATGTACAGAAATTAAAGGAGAAGTAGTGTTGACCTGTTCGTTCGGTACATGTGGACTAAGAGGATCGCTAGATTTTGATAGTGTGACATTATGGTTTGGGTGCTTAGGAACAGGACATCCTTTAGCTTGAAGGCAGGTCCTACATGAATCTACCATAGGATGCTGATCTTGAGTTACAATTCCCTGTGTCAACCCAGGTTGTATTCTACTTACAGATTGTTGATTTGGGGGGCCCCTCCCTGTTGGGATACTGGCCTAAAAGTACTACCAGGCACACTTAATTTATTAAACAAAGATTCTAAGCGATCCAAACGTTTCCAGAGTATAGTAAAATTCCTTTCAACAAGCTCCCTAACATTCTCTTTAACAGTGTCTATAATAATATCGATTGCTGTGTCCCCAAGTGTAAAATTATTAGAAATTGCCGGTAATAACCCAGTCTGAGTGGAGATTGAACGATTTAACGGCTCAGAAGGGGTTAAGTCAATATGAGCGCTGACAGAAGCTGTGGCGACTGTATCAACTACAGCTGCCGGGCCCTGGATCCATGTGCTTAGAGCGGTGCGCTGCATCTTGAAACGTGGGGGTTGTTTCCTCTTAGGACAGGCTGGTTTGGTTAATTTCCTTTTTCTCTTAGCCCCGGATATTTCTGGGTTCGGGGAAATGTTCTCAGAGTCAACAAAGTCTCTGCTGTACGTTGAAATAACAAGATCCTTAACTCCCCCTGTGGCCCCAATACTATTACTTCCCTCAGCAACCAGCCGATTTCCTTGAGCTGACAAGTGCATGTTAAAATCAGATAATGGATACGGCGGCTGGGTAGGGCTAGGGAAATCCCTGTTTGCAACTAGTGGTGAAATATGCGAACTTGGTAGACCCAGGGACAGACGTCTCTCTGTCAGTTCTATTTCGGTACTAACAATACTGACGGCTCTCTCCAACATGCTATCAATAGTGGTAGTACTACGCAAACTATGCGGAGCATTGCGTTTAGACGTCATTTATATTATCCGTGGCAATATTTATTTAACTTTATATTGCTTACCACGTAGAAGTCACAGGAGGTAGAGATTAACAAATCTCAGAGAGGTTGCCCAGCCCGGCCTCCTTCGGTCTCTGACGGGCAAGGACGGGCCCGCCCTTGGCCCGGGCTTCGCCCGGGCGCGGCCCGCGCGCGTCCCGCGCTGCGGGGGTCACCGGCGCTCTTGTAGCGCTTGGGAAAGGCGTAGCTCCTCCCTCCTGGGAGAGCTCTGGATTCTGGGGAATTGAGTCCCCCTCCGCAACGGCAACAGCAAACAGCAGTGGCAGCAGAGCGCGTCCCGCGCTGCGGGGGTCACCGGCGCTCTTGTAGCGCTTGGGAAAGGCGTAGCTCCTCCCTCCTGGGAGAGCTCTGGATTCTGGGGAATTGAGTCCCCCTCCGCAACGGCAACAGCAAACAGCAGTGGCAGCAGAGCGCGTCCCGCGCTGCGGGGGTCACCGGCGCTCTTGTAGCGCTTGGGAAAGGCGTAGCTCCTCCCTCCTGGGAGAGCTCTGGATTCTGGGGAATTGAGTCCCCCTCCGCAACGGCAACAGCAAACAGCAGTGGCAGCAGAGCGCGTCCCGCGCTGCGGGGGTCACCGGCGCTCTTGTAGCGCTTGGGAAAGGCGTAGCTCCTCCCTCCTGGGAGAGCTCTGGATTCTGGGGAATTGAGTCCCCCTCCGCAACGGCAACAGCAAACAGCAGTGGCAGCAGAGCGCGTCCCGCGCTGCGGGGTCACCGGCGCTCTTGTAGCGCTTGGGAAAGGCGTAGCTCCTCCCTCCTGGGAGAGCTCTGGATTCTGGGGAATTGAATCCCCCTCCGCAACGGCAACAGCAAACAGCAGTGGCAGCAGAGCGCGGTCCCGCGCTGCGGGGGTCACCGGCGCTCTTGTAGCGCTTGGGAAAGGCGTAGCTCCTCCCTCCTGGGAGAGCTCTGGATTCTGGGGAATTGAGTCCCCCTCCGCAACGGCAACAGCAAACAGCAGTGGCAGCAGAGCGATCCCGCGCTGCGGGGGTCACCGGCGCTCTTGTAGCGCTTGGGAAAGGCGTAGCTCCTCCCTCCTGGGAGAGCTCTGGATTCTGGGGAATTGAGTCCCCCTCCGCAACGGCAACAGCAAACAGCAGTGGCAGCAGAGCGCGTCCCGCGCTGCGGGGGTCACCGGCGCTCTTGTAGCGCTTGGGAAAGGCGTAGCTCCTCCCTCCTGGGAGAGCTCTGGATTCTGGGGAATTGAATCCCCCTCCGCAACGGCAACAGCAAACAGCAGTGGCAGCAGAGCGCGTCCCCCGACTCACTTTCGAGCCACGGAAAACTGGCAGGGCTACTCAACATGCAGCATCGGACTCTGAGGTGGTCCCGCCAACTGACCATCTTAACAATATCGACAAGACTCTTCTTGCTGTGCAGGCCAGTCTGCAATATATTGACGGAAAAATCGATCATCTCAACCTTCGCATGGACCATATGTCTTCCAAACTGGACAAACATGCCCAAAGATTAGGGGAGGCGGAGACACGTATCTCGGACGCCGAGGATGGCCTACAGCAAGTAACAACAAAGGCGGCCTCCATGGAGAAGGTTCTGGCCGCATACAGGCCCGTAACGAAGATTTAGAAACCAGATCGCGACGCAACAATGTGCGCATTACGGGCCTGCCAGAATCCACGAACACAGGCCGTCTGGAGTCCTTTGTCGAAAAACTCCTGCGAGACATCTTCGGTGAGGAGCACCTGTCCCAGGTTCTCATTGTAGAGCGGGCGCATCGATCCTTGGCTGTGCGGCCGCCCCCGGGTGCCCCACCTCGGCCCATAATAGCCCGGCTGTTAAATTATAGAGATCGGGATGCAGTGCTCCGTCTTGCAAGGGAAAAGGGTACCATTGTATATGAAGGAAATACACTCGCTTTTTATCCAGACTTCACCATGGCAGTGCAGGAGGCGCGTAGGGAATATCAGCCCGCTAAGAAACTGCTGCTGGCCGCGCAAATACCCTATGCCATGCTCTACCTGGCAAGACTGCGAGTGGAAGACAATGGGAAATACAAATTTTTCACGTGCCCTAAATCAGCACTGGACTTTGCCAAGTCTGTCTCTCGCCGGAACCGCTCACCCAGACATGTAGATAATGCGGAAGAGACTGCATTAGACGACTCAGCAAGTGGCCGGGGTTGACTCTGTCTGGGTGGAAAGAGGGGCTGAGACGAGGCGAGGGTGCTGACGTAGCTCGCAGGCTGTTTTGATTTTTTTACTATCCTGCTATTCTACAATGTATTGGTGTGCTTATTGTTGGGGTGTGTCCCCTTGTATGTTCCTCTGACAAGCGGGTGCGGGGAGGGGGAAGGGCAATGCACGATGATTCGGCCACCTCCTCACTTCATCGGGAGGGAGTTTGTGCTCTGGCGTTCCTCAGTACAACACTTGGGATTTGGTTCTGGGGTTATTGGATGGCTTTGGCGTGTTGGGGTTGCTAAAGTGGGTGGGGGGTGAGGGGGTGGTGGGTAAGGTTTTGGGGTTTGTTTGTGTGGCCACATATTGTTGCTCTCCGGCTGGAAGTAGCCGGCACACCCCTAGTCATGTATTGGATGCAGGCAGATTCTTCTTCTCATATATGCTACTCTTGACATGCACAATGCCGGTCTGACAATCTCTTGCCTTACATGGAACGTGCGGGGGCTAAATTCGCCCAAAAAAATTAGACAGGTGATAGCTCACTTAGAACGCCATAGAATTGATGTCGCTCTCCTACAAGAAACTCATCTCACGAAATATACAGACATGTTGGTTGGGGCTCGCTGGGCTGGGTACAGACTGGCCTCCTCCTACTCCTCCTACAGTAGGGGAGTGCTCACATTAGTAAAGAAAGGCCTCTCATTTACGGCACACCACACTCATGTTGACTCTGCAGGACGATATGCCATGGTACACGGCACGCTAGCAGGCAAACTGATCACTATTGTGAAATCCTACGGGCCCAACATAGATGACCCCGACCTCTTTGAGTGCATCCTCGCTGTACTGCGCGACTGGCCAGAGGCTGCGATCTTCTGGGGGGGTGATCTTAATACTCATTTGGACCCCGGCAAGGACAAGTCTAGTGGTAAAGAGGGGCACTCCCCGGGTGCAGCACGTGTGATTGGCAACGGGATGACGGAACTTGGTTTGCTTGATATATGGCGCCACAGACATATGGAGACGCGGGAGGGCACACACATCTCCACAGCTCATGGCACCTGGTCTCGACTTGATTACTGGCTGGTGAGTGAGGAGGTGGTGGGGTGGGTGACTGGGGTGGAACATTTGCCGCGCACACTTTCCGATCACTGTCCGGTTCGCCTAACTATTAACATCCCTCAACACGTTCCCCAGGCCTTCACATGGCGGCTTCGCACTGAGGCACTGCTGGATCCCCTTTACCTGGAATCTATTCACGAAGCCATTGTCCGCTACTTTGATCATAACAGGGGTTCTGTGGATAGCGCCGGGGTATTGTGGGAGGGTTTTAAAGCCACCATTCGCGGCGACTGTATCAGCACATCTGCGGGTATTCTCAAGGACTTACTGGGACAAATCAACAGAGTAGAATCCACACTGTCCCAGCTTGAACGCGACTATGAGCGGGCACCCTGCGATGCAACTTTAGCCTCCATTAAGGAGGCTCTTCTTACCCATGCCCAATTAGCAGATTCAGAGATCCGTTATATATCAAAGCGTGCGGTGGCACGGTCGTATGGTGAGGATGGTAGACCAGGGCACCATCTGGCAACACAGATCAAACACTGCACCCATCACAACGTCATTACTAAAATCACAGATGGGGCCGGGCAGGACCACTTCAGCGTCCCGGATATCCTAGACCAGTTCAGACAAACATACATGAACCTATACGCGTCACGGTGCGATATGGCTGCTGAGGAGCTGGATGAGTATTTGTCACATGTAGCCACTGCGTGGCTGTCAGATGGACAGAGAGAATTTCTCAGTCAGCCCATTACAGTGGAGGATATTCGTGCGGCGATAGCCTCTCTGCCTAACAAAAAAGCGCCAGGGCCGGATGGATTCCCCCCCGAATTTTACAAGGCCTATGCTGAGGAGATCACCCCCTTTCTGATAGAGATGTACGCTGAAGCCCACGACTCCGGCGTGCTCCCCCCTTCCCTTCGTGAAGCTCTCATTATAACCCTATTAAAAAAAGATAAATCACCGGATTTCTGTGACTCCTACCGCCCCTTATCGTTAATCAATACAGACGTAAAGATCTTGGCGAAGATAATCGCTACCCGCCTCCAACCACTTATGCAAAATTTGGTGCTCCCGGACCAATCGGGGTTTATACCCACGCGCTCTACCTCCCACAACCTCCGTACGCTATTTGCCCTTCTGCACACTTTTTCTCCTGATATTCCAGCGGCAGCAGTCATGCTTGATGCTGCCAAAGCATTTGATTCAATTGAATGGGACTACCTCTTCTTCATTCTTCAGCGGATGGGCCTTCCCCCCATGTTTATCACCTGGGTACGTCTCCTGTATGCACAGCCTACGGCGCGAGTCCGGGTGGGTGGGCACACTTCGGAACCCTTTCCCATCACTAGAGGCACCCGGCAGGGGTGTCCGCTTTCGCCCCTCCTGTTCGCCTTAACACTGGAGCCACTGGCATGTCTCATAAGGCAACGTCATAAACATGCGGCCCTTAATTTGCACCACCGTCCTCTCATCATTTCACTGTATGCGGATGACATGTTGCTTTTTATTCGCGAGCCCCAAGTACACCTGGCAGCAGTGCTGCGGGAGTATGTAAGATTTGCCAGGTTTTCCGGATTACACATCAATTGGTCCAAATCAGTGATCTTACCATTGACCGAAATCACACACCCACACGAGCTGGAATTTCCACTAGAGTGGGCGGTGGACGCAGTTAAATACCTGGGGATCTGGGTGCACCGTGATCCTGAAAGAGTCGTCCGTGAGAACTATGGCACTGCTATCACATTGTTGGAGCAACAGATCGACAGATGGGTTTGATTGCCGCTTTCACTCGCCGATCGTATTGCCCTAATAAAAATGGTGGTACTGCCTAAATTTCTCTATCTTTTTAATAACATACCGATCCCTCTCTCCACACCATTTTTTAAAATGCTACGTTCCTTACTGCTTCATCTAATCTGGGGTGGAAAACAAGCTCGAGTAAACTGGCGCACACTAACCCTTGACTATAAACATGGGGGATTTGGGGTGCCTGACCTATATGTCTATTATTTATGCGCGCATGCACAATACGCGCATTTCTGGTTTAGTAATCACAATTTCATCCCACATGTGGCGGTGGAGCACTGGGACGCATACCCCATTCCGTTAGGCTCCATCATACCTCACAAAAGCCGTCTCACCTCCCGTACTGCGATTAATACTATCAATACGACGATTGCAGCTTGGCAGGCACTGGGCAGACTGGCTGGTAAATTGCCACTATACTCTCCACTGCTGCCTTTTGCCTATCACGAGAACCTGTCGGTGACGCATGAGAAAGGGGCTATGCGTATACTGGCTCAGGCAGGCATTGATACAATGCAGGATTTATATCCCAACGGCTTTTTCTTGACACCTGCTGACACTGAATATATTCAACACCAGACCCTCTTATTTACATTCTCGATCCATAGACTGAGGAAAGCGGCACGTGCCTACTATCCGACGTTCCCCGCAGAGCCCCCAGAGTCTCTTGCCCTACGCGTCTTACTCACTAGCCCGACCCGACACAAATTGGTCACTAAACTATATCGTGCTGTTAGGGAGGACAGGGCCCTCCCTGTTAATACAAGTCTGAACAAGTGGAATGAATATCTGGACCCCCCGCTATCACAGGACGATTGGGTGCATTGTTGTAGTCTGACTGGAACCCTCACATCAAATGGGAATTTGCGTATCATTAATTTTAAATTCCTACATCAGGTTTACCACACACCTCACAGACTTTATAGGTTTGGGTTACGTGACACAGGCACATGTACGCGCTGTAGTGCTTCGAGTGCAGATTTCTGGCATTTAGCATGGGCACGCGGGCGAGTGAGAGCATATTGGGATGCGGTAATTGAGCAGTTGTCCAAAATCCTGGGGGTTGATGTGCCCTGCACGCCACATGTGTGCTTATTGGGTCTGCGCCCCGTTCTGAGAGGGGTGAGGGGCAGGCTGGCACGGGTGGCCTTGCTTCTGGCCAAACGGCGAGTGGCAATGTCTTGGAACAGCCGCTGTAGTCCCAAGATTGAACTTTGGCTAACGGACTTGATCTATTGTAGAGAGAACTTGGTGCTGTATGCGGAGGAGTTACCAGTAACCTCTCGTCCGAATGATATATGGGAGCCACTATTGAACTATTTACGCACGGATGTTTCACCGCTTATTATGAATAAGGCCTGCACGTAGGTGATGGACTGCGGTAAAGTGTATGCTGTGGGACAATTGTAACATTATGATATCTGCCTCTTCCCTTTGTTATACATGGCCACGGGGTTGTTGACTGTGTTATCTGTATGTCAAAAATGTGATACTTGATGTTAATACCACTTATATACCAGGAATGTATTGTATGTAACATTATGAAAGCCACAATAAAAAAATAAAAAATATATCTTTCTCCTGCCTGCTGTTGCAGGCAGGACATGCTCTTCTGCAACACTTTTAAAAAATATGTATTTAACCAGCACAGCACGCCTCACCTGTCTGCCGCGCCTTTATTTTGTTAGTTGTTTTCCTTTTTTACAGCGCACCATGCCGCGCTTTCACTTTTATAGTAGCATGCAGACCGCACATAATACGTAAAAAGGTGGCCACGCTTTTGTTTTGTTATGCAGGGCTCGCCAAAAACTTTACAAACATTGATTTCTGAACTTTTGGCAGGGCGCCATACCGCGCTTTCACTTTCATGGTAGCGGACGCCCTCTATGCCTTCCAGCACTGCTGCGTCCCCGACTCACATGACACCCCCTCTCCCCGCCCCACTACTCAGTAGCAGAAACCTGGAGCAGCGGTGCATGAAGAAGAGCGGTCAGCAACGGCAATGTAACAGGCACGGGATCATCTCTTAATGCCTAAATACCTTTCAACTGTAAAATAATTGTAGTAATGAGCTAAGTCGATCTTCTACAGACACGCCCTGGTTCCAGAGAGGCTGTCACTGGGGGCAAGGTGGTACTTTGTATTTCCACTCCCGCTCTCTGGTGGGCTGGGTACCTCCTCCCTCTACCTTCTGTCCTGGTACCTCCCTGTGCCTTCCCAGGGAGGTGAGTCGCAGACCCTTCTCCCTGCCTGACTGCCCAGAGAGTAAGAGGGGTTGCTGAGGTCATTGCCTCCGTGTGTATCAGGTTTCACGTTCTCAACAATTACGCGCATTCCGAGCAGCGGGCCCTCTCGCATTACTGCACCTCATAGTTACTTACGGGGAAAGGAAGGGCATAGGGGATGACGTGGAAGAGATATGGGTGGGGCTGCAGCCCTGGAAATGTCTCTCAATACTTCAGTCACAGTTGCACCCACCTACACCATGCAACACTTTATTCTGCACCCATTCCTACCTGGGGCCCATCACCTAGGTTCTTGTCTCCGTTGCCTGTCTCCTTTCTACCAAATAGTCACCAGTCTCCACAGTCATTCCATGTTTTCCTCATATTACGGCGACATACCTCATTTCACTCTCCCTCCCACATCTTACAGTGCATTGCCTTTCTCTTCTCTCCCCCTTTTATAGTGAGCTGCCTTCTCTGCTTTTCTCTCCCCCCTCCCTGTTTTACAAGAACCTGCCAACATGGCCCCTCTCCCCACATTACAGACACCTGCCTCCATTGACTTTCCTTTCTCACCTCATACTACAATCACCCGAACCCATTGCCCTTCCCCTGCCTCACCTATTACAGTCACCTACATTTCCTATCTCCCCATATATTACAATTAAGGCTCCCGGTTTTCCGTTTAAACGGATTTTTGCTTATAAATGCAGACGGAAAAATATTTTTCCTTTGTCTGTATTTATAAATATAAACGGAAAAATGCTAGTAAATATGTTAACTGAGAGATTTTTTGTAGCTATATTAACATAGCATGTTTTCATTTGTTGATTGGTCAGCCAGGTTTCAGGTGCTTCGGACGCTAGCTTTTTGGATACGAAAAAGAAAGAAACACTTTTGCTGGAAATGTCGTCTTTGTCTGACATTTTTCGCTTGCAAAGTGCAGCCAAGGGATGGAGAAAAAAACTGTTCAAAGCATGTAAAAATAAATAAATCAAGGCACAGTGGACGCAAAGTAGCCAGATTTTGTTCATTCACACTCCAACACATTGGCACCTCTTTACAGAGTTTGCCAGTTAAGCGCTACTTTTGTTTTCTTGTCATTCTTTGAACAGCGTTGAAGTGCACCATTCCTGGAGGTGCCATAACAAAGGCAGAGAGGTAAGGGGCCATCAGGCCTCCTTTTGTTGTAGTATCCTGGCTGGGGCTATGGGGTGGGGAGAAGATTCACACCTAAAAGCAATGGAGGGAAAACAAATGCACACAGCTTATCACTTTTCAGGCACTTAAAAGAGGCATGCTCTTCAGTCCCTGTATAAAAGAGATAGGCATGCACTGTAGGAATGTTAGATGTACTGGTCTGCCCCAGTATTTACACAAATAACAATTTAAATACCTTTATTTTGCTTTATTTCTTTTATAGTGTTATAGCGCTACTCATCCCAATGCAGGGTGTCAGTGCGTTTTATATCACAGTTACCCATTATACATTGACAATAAGTCATATGTGTGTAAATCAATGTGGAGGATGTGTTAATTAAGACAGTGGGGGTTACAAGGTGTAGGAGCCACATGACTTTCATAGTTCACTGTGCTAAATTAGAAGGATTACAATTTATGAACTGCAAGTAACAAAAGGACCTCTTTGTTCAAAGCAATAACCCATTTACCCATCTAAACTTATAACAACCAAGTGCCCATTGTCTATTTAAATAAATGTGAAAAAATACTAGCTGCAGCGTCTTTTTTTGCTTGCGACAAAAATAAATGTGGATAAATACAGATAAAATGACAAAAAAATAAATATGGATAAATACAGACGGAAATGTTAAAAAAATAAATACCATAAAACCGGGAGCCCTAATTACAATTAAGGCTCCCTGTTTTCCGTTTTTACTGATTTTTACAGATAAATACAGACAATTGTTTTTGCCTGTATTTATTTTTAAATGTGGATAAAATCGGAAATTGGGTTGCTTTTTGAGTGATTCTAAATACCCTCTGCCATGACTGCCAGGCCAATAGCTCTGTGGATTGATAGGTAAGGGGTTAAAAAAGAAAGACATTTAAGTAAAGAGGCTTAAACAGCAGTAGATATGCACAAGGTTGATAATGAAATTTGCATATATTTTCATATAAGTGCACTGATTTATCTTCTGCGGGTGTTCATATCACTGAAACCTGGCAGGCATTCAAGCATGAGTGCATATTTACTAGTTAAATAAATGTGAAAATATACCAGTATCACCATTTTTTTCACAAAACCCAAAATAAATGTGGATAAATACAGATAAAATGAGCAGAAAATAAATATGGATAAAACTACCCAGCTTAATTATGTTCAGCGAGTGCATAATTAGCCAATCTGCGTGACCAGGAAGTGAGATTTCAACGAACTGATGCACTTTTCGTGGTTTTCTTCGGGACAAACACAGCTAACAAAATGACTGGCATCTCACTTCCAAGGCGGAACAGATTGTCTCCGCGTGTGGTAACACTAGGACGGTCATCAAGCAATGCAATCCAAGGTAAACTGGTTGCATTACATCCGTCCGGTGCATGGAGAAATGTAATCTGCGCAATTGTAAAGCATTACATTCAGCATTCACAGAACACAGCTTCTCCTGTTCAACCAGTGGTTCGCCAGGAAACTGAGGGAGGAAATGTGTTGCACGTCATCCAACACCAGTGCAAGGCATCCGGGCTCCCATTGATTGCGACACACAAACCCAAGAAGAACACAACAAGCCGCAGTAACAGACCACAACAAAACAACCACTACCAAAAACAAAAAGAAAAAAAAGAAAACACAACCACAAAAATAGCACCCAAACACCAGCAACAACACTTGCAAAACAACACATAAAAAAATACTGCCATACAAACCAGCAACAGAACAACACAACAACGCAAACAGCAATTTTTACCTTTTACAAAAACTTTATTCGGCATTTATGCCATCAAAGGTCATACAATTGAAAATAATCTCATACAAGTAACAATAATCAAGATTCAAAATTGCGATAAAAGTGCATAAATCCATTAAGACATAAATACATCACTAAAATCATTAAGAGAATATGAAACAGTATAAAATAATTCATAAGACAATCTCCGCCGTTAACCAAATTATTTCCACCTTGAGCAATGCGTTCTTTTTTATAATATTTCGCCTAATCCTCCACATGGTCAGCCAGTATAGTGAAGAGTGGCAGCCGCCACAACACGAAGGTGGGGTGCGGGGGACGGATGGGCGGGGGAGGCATTTGGACGGGGAAGGAAAAATAATAGGGCCTCATTTACATGGAATTCACGCAGCGCTACGTTAATTCCGAAGCACCGGGATGCATCATATCTACAACGATATGACTGATCCCTTTGCTCTTCCCCGCGCTGGCGCACAATTTGCTGCCATGCGCTGACGCAGGCACCCTTGCACTATAGTGCAAGGGTGCCTGCGTTGAGGGGAATCATTGTTTATGTGTTTATGTTTATGTGTAATACAGCACACATAGAAGTTGAAAACGTTATTTTTTTAATGATTGTTTATGTGCAGGAAGGGACACCTTCCTGCACATAAACAATCACAATAGGTGATCGATTTCCTCGTTTTATGTGTGCTGCAGAATGCAGCACGTATAGAAAGAGGAAAAAAACGAGGAGAAATGAAAACATTTCTCCTCGTTTCGCCTCCCTACGCCTCCCCTGGGGAGACGTAGCATTCTGACGCATTTCCAGGTTTACGATTTCTCGTAAATCTGGGAATGCGGCAGAATCCATGGGTGTTGCGTGGGAACACCCATAGCAACACTCATGGCATGTCCCTTTCACGCAAAGTGTGTGTAAAGGGGCCATATTTACAAGGACACAAAAGCTTGCAGGGTGGAATTACGTGTCCTTGTAAATATGGGACAGCAGGTTGTGCCGCCGGTGCGTCGCAAAAAGTGATGCACCGGCGGTGTAGGGGCTTGTAAATAAGCCCCATAGATTTTTTTAAATGTACCTTTTCTCCGCAGTCTCTGACAGCCCTCAAGGCCTCAGGGCTCTCCCAGCAGTCACTGGGAAGGCAGAGGCTGCTCAGCCAATCCTAGCACTGCTGTCCTAGGAGAGCAGCACCAGGATTGGTCTGAGAGGCCTGCTGTGCTGCTCAGACACTGCCTGTGAGCCTGCAGCATTTCTCCAACCCGGCTGTGAACACAGCTGGGTTGGAGAAATAGAAGTGCACACGTATGTTTGTCCGGCATAGAACCACTTGTCACACATACATGCGCACTTCTAAGTGCCACCACTTGCCTGTCATGGCCCGGCCCAGCCCCGCTGTGCACGCATGTCAGAATTAAGCCCGGGCGGAGCTGGCGTAGTTGCTCTACGCGGAGCTCCACGGAGTTGGGCAAAAACTCTGTGGAGCTCCGCTCCTCGCCTCCCTCCACCCCCCCTCAATAAATATTTTTAAAATTACCAAAAAATGATCAGCACACACTTATTCCCAAACATAGATCAGTTTACTAAAATCATTGTTTTTCATGAAGTCAAAAATTACAAGAAATATTGTTCTTAAACATATGCGGTGAAATTTTGAATGATCCTTTATTCTTTATTCTTTTAATCTTCACAAAGTAGCCAACGCGTTTCGTCCTTTTATATGACTTCTTCAGGGCTCAAGCAGGTATTATCCTTGTACACTGATGTTTCAGCTCCAAAATTTAGAGGCAAGACAATCTTGGTCTGCATCAAAGGTAAAGCGATTCAAAGAGTCCAGTCATTCCAAGGTTAGCTATATTCCTAATCAAATGTTTCAGGCCAATGTCGGCCACCGCATCTGTTGCAACGCGTTCAAGGCGACAAACCGCCCTCCTCCAACTCTTCTCTGTCCGCCCCTGATCGTGAAACCGCAAAGACTACACACTGAGAAGTGTCACTATTTAAGATTTTCAGAGACTCTGTATATGTCCTGATTCTAAGATTGCGACATAGCCTTTTATTTCTGTGATTTTGTTGTGATTTGCCATTGTAATGCTGTATAGTTGCATTATGCTGTTGCATGTTGTGGTATGTCAACATACTGAGTTGAGCTGGTTATTGCAGTGTTGCTATGATGTTTTGGTGTTCCGTATTTGGTATTAGCATTGAAATGAGGTTATGCGCCTGGTTGTTGCTGTATTGTGTTGAAACGTTGTGTTATGTTACATGTACTGTAGCCTGAATGTCTTCTGGTGCTTGTACACCAGAGTCCCACAGCAGTTAGGAATAGTAGGAGTTTCTAGACTGCGCTCAGTCTTAGCACAAGTTCATTGCCGTGATGATGCTGTTGACTGTCTGAGCTCGACCCCACCACCATGAGGATTAAATCAACTCAGCCCAAGCCAGTCTGCAGCTCTGTCAGGACTCTACCATTCTGCTGCTAGGTAGTACTCACGAAGACCCTATTGGATAAGAACACTCTCCAACCCATTGCCCACTGTGCTCCACAACACTCTCTAGATCTGGTTTTCAGACCATCATCGTGATGCAATATGGTCTATGTAGTTCCTTCTGTCACCAAATCTTGCATAGATCTTGTCCTGGAAGTGAAGCGCTATTTCGTATCGTCGTTCCTGGTTCCTGCAGATATTCATACTCATGTACACAGGTTTTCTGGACTTTTTCCCTTTCTTGATTCTAATTCGTACTCTGTCCCTGGTCTTCCTTCCTATGTCTTCTGGCTTTCCTAGTCTTTCCTTCTCACATTGGTGAACCCTGATTTACAGCACCTTTTTAATTACTTTCCCCCAGCTCTTTCCCTGTACCCGTACTCCACCACTGAGCTTCCAGCTGTTTCTACCCTGTGAGATCAGTGCTCAGGGTTCTCACGACTGTCTTCACTGCTGAGACTGTGAGAACCGCTGCTGTTTTGCTGCTTTGTTTTAAATCGTGCTCCTCATTTCTGTGTGCTTTAGTTATCCTTTATTCTTGGTTTTTCCCATTATCTGTATTACTACATTAACTTTTTTGTTCCCGTGCCTTGTTGTTACAGCCCCTCCGAGTCCTGTCCTTGCTTGTATGCAGACTCCTTGGCTTGTGTTCCAGTGTCACTAGTTCAGTCTGCACACCTCCAGTCCAGTGCTTGTCTATGTCCATATTCCTGTTCTTGTATTTCAGAGTTCTCGTTCTGCTTGCATAGCTCCAGTCTTGTCCTTATTTGTGTGCAGAGTCCCTGTTTTGTATTTCAGTGTTCCATGGTATGCATACTTCCAGTCCAGTCCTGTCTGTTTCTTAGAATCCTACATAGACAAGATCACAGCTCTAGAGGATGTTTGAGGTATTGCTGTTAGAGAGCCTCAGGAAGTGTTATGTTATGTTATGTTATGTTATGTTACTGCTATTTGTAGAGCGCAACTGTTACCCAAGGGTGTCCTAGCGCTGGGAGAAGGCCTACAGAGGAATCAAGCCAGATGGAGAGATACGCAGGATCAATTAGTGAAGAGCCAAGTTTTTAGTGTCTTCCTAAATGCAAGAAGATTGGTCATGCTTCTTAGGGATAAAGGGAGAGCATTCCAGGCTCTTGCCGCGTTAACTATGAAGCTTCTGCCACCCCAGTTGGCCTTCTTCACTCCTGGGTACTGTCACCAATTTGGCGTCAGAAGATCGTAAAGTTCTATTTGGGGTGTACCAGTGGATTCATTGTTTTAAGAATTCAGGCCCGGTTCCATGAAGGGATTTAAAACCAAACACAAGGCCTTGAATTGGGTACGTTTCCTCACTGGCAGCCAATGCAGAGCTTTGATTTGGGCAGAGATGGAATCAGTCCTAGGTGTGCCTGTGAGTAGTCTAGCGGCTGCGTTCTGCAGAATCTGTAGTTTGTTTAGGGATCCTTCATGTATCTTCAGATAGAGACTGTTGCAATAATCCAATCTCGGCATAATCAGGCTGATGCAACAAGGCCCACTGCACTATGAAACACTGGAGGCATCAGTGGCATAGGAAGCTTGCCACAAGTTCTGAAGCAAGCAAGGAAAATGAGCCCTCGTCATTTGCCTGGGTAGGAAACTGCATAAAACAGGGGTGCAGTAGACCCCTCACATCCCTTGGCAGCAGGGTCACTGCACCATCAGCACTAAAATAACCTTATAGCCTGTGCTGAAACCCAAGCCGCACATGAGGGCCTGTAACGAGGAAGAGGTCCTCTAGCAGCTGGTATAGACTGAGGCAGAAGGGCTACAAGGCTATTAGAAAATTCCACCAATTTATGGTAGAATATGCTGAATTTACAAGCATTGTAAATCCAATAGGTCTCGCCTATGAGAGCTATTGATTTGGTAATGTTTTGTAGCCATGCTGCACAGCAGCGCGGATGCTTTGCAGTGTGGCTAAAACAAATGATAAAAAGTGCTATGATGCAGCCAGGGCTAGCGCGCTTTGTTTAAGTGCATTAGCGCTGGATCCATCTTAGTCCTTTTTTCATTATTATTTTTAGCCTTGAAGCTCAACAGTCTGGCTACAAATCATTGCCAAAGTCAGCAATGCCTATGGTGTACAGCATGAACAAAAGGCAATGGCAGAGCCAATTGTCTCAAAGGTGAGTCCTATTGGCTTTGACAATGACTTTTAGGTCTCAGCACAACACCCCTGTGATTCTAAGCAAATCAGTTAATCTCCCCATGAATGAAAAAGAAAATAATATGATATTTGGCAAAAAAATCCTATTACATAAAGAAAGCAATTGCATCCATGTCTTAGTGAAAATAAATTTGGAAGCAGATAACATCTGTTGTCACAATAAACATCCATTTCAAAGGAGAAAAGGACTTCTTTGAAGTGTGTGTGGCATAGTAAAACATAGCTACCAATAACAAGAACTGCAACAAGGAAAACAGGGAAGAAGAAAAAATAAAAGTAGGGCCTTAATCACCGCACGATCAACGGAAGCAATGAAGATGAATTAAGTAGTACTTGGTCCATGCATTGGCCCGAAAGAAGAGAAAGTGAAGTTAGCACTTGCAGGCCAATTAGAAGGCAGCAAATAAGAGTCACAATAAAGCCAACCAATGTTAACTAAAGAGCAGGCCGCATGCCCCTTGTTGTATACAATATTTCTCGCAAGCAAGAGTGCATGCAGCTCTTGCGTTGACGCCAGCGAGACCTAAAAAGGGAGAACCAGAAAGTCAGACATTGGAATATTGGAGGAAAAGGCCTATACCAGCCATTATTAGCCCTGAGCCTGTTCATTGTCTTCAATTGAGCTCCCAACATTGCAATCTTCAAATGATAGTCAGGCCCCTTGGGATGATCATTAAAGGCCCTAGGGAGAGCATTTTTTTTTTTTAAATTTAAATTTAAAACTGTTTTTTTCAGATAGAGTTGCTGCGAGGGACTTACTTCTTTAACAATCCCATCAGGGTTGTTTACAAAGTCTCAATAGGCAAACTACACAACATAGTAGATGTTGATGACCTCCGCCTGATTTTTATTGGCTAAAGGTGAAGAAAATATATTCAATTAATAAGTATGAACCAAACCTCCACAATGCCACATTTTTCTCATAGGTCATTAGGAAATGGAGCAGATATAGGAATTATTACATGATATCGGGAGTGATTTTAATTGTACGATTAAACCACAGCTACATAATTAAACTAGCTTGATTCACTGCCAAGCTTACCTGACACAGAGGTAGGGGACCACCAGGTGTCCAATGACAAACTTCTGAAGGCTCCTCAGTGAAAACCCTTTACCCAGGTAGCCATCTGTCACAGGGTTACCATGGTCACAGTGTCAAAATCTGAGCTCTGTTTAGAACAAGGCTGGCAATGATGATTTTTTTCTGTTTGGGTCCGCCATGCAAGACATGGCGGACCATGTTTAACAGCTGCAGAATCAAAACCAACACATTCTACTTTACCTTATATCACTTTATGTAGAGTCATTAGATTTAGGGGTATTTTTCATATATACATATTATCTACTGGCGGTCGCCAGTAGATAGTTATAGTTAGGACCTATTTTCCATAGGAAATCCGCAACATTCTATTTGAAATAACTTTGGCACCGGTTGACGAATCTTCGCGAAATTTTCAAAACTTATGGCCCGCTCCGGTCCGCTCCTATCCTGAAAGTTTCGGGGTGATTTGGCAAGCGGGGGCCGAGAAAAAAGGGGGGTCCCAAAACGTGTTTTCCCCATGCAATTTTCCATAGGAACCTTTCATCGCAGCTACAGCCCGAACTGCTGAACGGAATTACAACAAATTTGGCAAAAAGGTAGCCCTTGTTTCAGAGTCGTGCCTTTTGCTTAAATGGTGTAAATCCGTTCAGTAGTTCCTGAGAAAATCAAAAGTAAAATCACATATATATCTATGGCCGCATAGGGTTCGCGCACCCTCCCGATCACGAGCTGCATGCTAATTGGCTGTCAAGTGGCTGTCAACACTCCAAATCAGGACGTGTTGGCAGCCATTTTGTGCCTCGGTAGAACCGAGGCACAGAAACAAGTGCGCAAAACGCAAAAAGGGGGCAGGGTAGAAATACCCTGACCCCCTAGGTCTGCTCAGGGGTCCCACAAGGACCCCCTGGGCAGAAAAGCATTTTTTTTTTAAAATTGGCGGGATGCGCTTAGGGTGCGCGGATCCCGCCGTGATTAAAAAAAAAATCGAAGCGCGGTCTCCCGCGCTTCGAGGGTATTTTGCCCCCGGGTGGGCCAAGTCCCGGGGGCATGCGGGGGGTGGGTTTATATTTTAGGGGGGCCTCTAAGGCCCCAAGCCCCGGGGACCGGCACCCCCGGGGCTTCAAATAAATAAAGCTGGCGGGGGGCACACGCCCCCGGGGCTATTTTTTAATAAATAAAAATTACCTGTGTGGGGGGGCTCCAGCCCCCCCACATGCCCCGGGGACCGCCACCTCCCCGGGCACTAATTAAAGAAATGTGGGGGTCCGTTTTGGACCCCCGAAGCCCCGGGGACCACCACCTCCCCGGGCTTGGTAGATGTTGGGAGGGGGGCCGCGCGGCCCCCCTCCTGGAGCCTGTGGTGGCCCTGGGGACCGCCACCCCCCAGGGCCGGCTTTCCCGGGACACTGCTGTTTGCAATCGCCTCGCGGCTCCCACCCTGTTATTGCAAACTTGCTTTGCTTCATTGAAGCGAGAGCAGGGAAACCTGCTCTCGCTTCAATGAAGCAAAGCAGATTGCTTTTCCATAAGGGGAGCTGCATGTCAGCAGCTCCCCTTATGGAAAAGCAATGCCGGCTCCCGCAGGACGCGGGGAGCCGGCGGGACCGTGCGGGGATTGGGGACCCCCCCACGGTCCCCAACGAGTGGCCAGGCCCCGGGGGATGGGGTCCCCCGGGCCATTAGTGGCCCGGGAGGGGTGGCCACGCAGCCCCCCTCCCCAAAAAGAAAATTGAAAGAAAAAAAAAGAAAAAACGTAAAGGCCGGCCCCGGGGGATGGGGTCCCAGGGGCCTTAAATGGCCTGAGGAGGGGGGCCACACAGCCCCCCTCCAAATATTTTTGTTTAAAAAAAAAGATGGCATGCCCCGGGGCCAATAGAGGCCCAGGGAAGGGGGGCCACGCGGCACCCTTCCCGTTTAAAAAAAAAAAAAAAGATAATCCTCAGGCCCCGGGGGATGGGGTCCCCGGGGCCAAAAGTGGCCGAGGGAAGGGGGCCACGCAGCCCCCCTCCCATAAAAAACAAAAAAGGAAAGAAAAAAAAAAAAAAGACCGGCATCGTGCCGGAGGCCCCGCCCCCTCCCTGCAGCAGTCTGCAAACGCGCCCCCTGGCGCGTTGTAAGAAGGGGAAGTAATTCCCCTTGAATACTGGGGGTCCCTGCGGGCCAACTAGCCCACCAGGAACCTCCAGTATGCGCCAGGGAGCTGCGTTGCAGAGAGGCCACGCCCCTTTTTACACCTCTCTGCAACGCAGCTCTGTGGCGCTTTTTGGAGGTACATGGTGGGCTAGTTCGACTCCAGGGACCCTCAGGATTCAAGGGGACTTAATCCCCCAACTTAAAACGCGCCACGGGGCGCGCTTGCACAGTGGTGAAGGGAGGGGGCGGGGCTTCAGGTGACATGTGTGCAAACAGGCCCGTGGCGTGTTTTAAGTTGGGAGATTAAGTCCCCTTCAATCCTGAGGGTCCCTGGAGTCCAACTAGCCCACCAGGTACCTTCAGTAAGCACAACAGAGTTGCGTTGCAGAGAGGTGAAAAAGGTGCGTGGCCTCGGAACGCCTCTCTGCAACTCAGCTCTGTGGTCCTAACTGTAGGTACCTGGGGGCTAGTTGGGCCCCAGGGACACTCAGGATTCAAGGGGACTTAATCCCGCAACTTAAAACGTGCCACGGGGCGCGTTTGCACACGTCACCTCAGGCCCCCCCTCCCTTCACCACTGTGCAAACGCGCCCTGTAGTGCGTTTTAAGAGGTAGTTTTAATCCCCCTGCCCTATTATGTACTAGGGACTTACAGAGGAGGTCTGCTAATCACAGGGGTACCCCAACGCATAGTGTTCTCTAGTGTATGTAGGTGTTTTAACTGTATTCTAAGTGTGTTTTAGCATAGCACTGGCTCTGGTTAGTCAGAGTCAGTTACCACCAGTACACGTCGGAAAAAGTTGTGGGCACAGGCTGATTTTGGAACAAGACCTCTTTCTGCTCCTCTGTTGGTTCTTTCTGCACATCTTTTGCTTCTTCCTGCACTTTTCTTCGTCTTTGTGGACTTCTGTTGCTTCTTTCTGCATTCTTTCTGTGCGTTTTTTCTTCTTTCTTCACATGTCCTACCTCTGTAGGCATAGTTACAAACTAGCATTTAAAAAACCTTTGAAATTCACTTAAAACACCATAGGTTTCAGACACGTTATAGTTAGAAATGAGCATTTAAAAAACCTTTGAAATTCACTGAAAAAACCATAGGTTTTAGGGACAGTTATAGTTAGTTGGACATTTCACTCGTACAAAACCCGTGAAATTCCCCCGTTATAGTTAGTTCAGCGAACTATAACTTGCGCCCCCGCAATGCACTGCTGATGACGTCACATATTACATCTCTCATGACATGGTCAGTGACATCACTGATGACATCTCAAATAACATCACTGATGACATCATCCATTTGAAAATTTCATGCATCTTCTCACACACTAATATAACTTTTGATACACCCACTCTAAATTACACACTACCATTCTCAAAACCATAGACACTCCAACACCAATAACTACATACCCACTCACTGATTCTTAGGTCTACTCACACATCCACTCACTCACCCGTACAGTCACTCATACTTACGGTCACTCAGTACAGGACTATCGTATGCACTCATACACCTATATAGACACTCACACACCACCACTCATCCATAGAGGTACTCACACACCTAGTCAGTCATGCAAATAATTAATCACACTCCCATTTACTCAGATATACAGTTATACACACACCAGCTCAATTACTCATACAAATACTAGCACATTCTTACGCTCTTATACAATCAATAATACAAGCACACACTCATCCATACAGCCACTCTCACAATAACACACTCTCATTTGTAGCCAATTATGTTCTCCAACACACATATATACTACTTTTCACATATGTAGTTACTCACACATGTACCACTGAGATATACATTCACTCACTAACACACCCATACACACACTCATACAGTCCATCACAGATGCACTCTTGAAAGCATGCACCCAGTGAATCACCCACTCACACATCTATGCTCAGAGTCACACACACTCCACCCACACAAACACTCAGGCACCCATACAGATACTCAGACAACAAATCAATAACCCATATAGACACTCATGTAGCTATTCACAAACCCATGCAGCCGCTTACATTTTATTTATTTATTTATTTATTTAAGCAATTTGTAGAGCGCACAAATACCCTTGGGTGTCTCGGCGCTTACACACCAACAGACACACGGATACAGACATTCACACAGTTCACTCACTAACCCATGCATTCAGAAAGATATGTTTAATCCCTCACTTATAGAGTCAGTCACGCACCTACTAAATCAACCATTCAGACACTTATACACCCACTCAATCTTCAATACGCCTTTCCCTATATATATTAAACATATTTAAACTTTACAGAAACACACAGTCACTGGATGATGTCATCAGTGATGTCATCAGTGATGTTATTTGAGATATCATCAGTGATGTCATCAGTGATGTCACTGACCATGTCATGAGTGATGTAATATGTGACGTCATCAGCAGTGCATTGCGGGGGCGCGAGTTATAGTTAGCTGAACTAACTATAACGGGGGAATTTCACGGGTTTTGTACGAGTGAAATGTCCAACTAACTATAACTGTCCCTAAAACCTATGGTTTTTCAGTGAATATATATATATATATATATATATATATATATATATATATATATATATCAATTCAACTTGTCCTCTATGGCAGTCACGGCAGCCGCGGGTGTGCTTTTGTCATTTTTCAGCTTGACATTAATGGCACTGTGCTAGTCCTATGTCTAACCACTTTGCCGGAAAAATGGCACAAGTCTTTGGCCCCTTTCTAGCTCAGCGTGGATTGCACGGTGCTAATCCTACGCTTAAAAAATGGTAGAAAACATACAGTTGAGGTAAGCAGATTCAGAGTGTCACTAGTGTTGTAGGGTGCTCCATATAAAGAAGCTGCTCTCCGCCTATATTTGGGAACTACCCAGAGTTCCTTGCTTCCTGTTTTGCATAATTTATTCAGCACTGTAAGCAAGAGAGAGAGAGATATTTAGAAGTTGTCGCTACTATGAATGAATGAAATATAATATAAGATTAAAGAAAATACCTTGTTACGTCTAATTTAACCATTTTTTTGATTTTCTGTGTTTATGGAGCAGCTCGCACATGGAAGATCCTGTCCTTCGTGGTAGCGCTGCCCGGCGTGGCGATCTGCATGCTCAATGTGTGGCTCAAGAAGCAGAACCACCCACACAAGTCTCCCGAGTTCAAAACGTACACCCACCTTCGGATCCGCACCAAGGTATGAGAAGACAGTGCAAGTTAAGGAACTGGAGGTGGGCAATCTGAAGTGAAAGACCATAGACATCGGATGATGGCAGATCTGTGCAAGAGGTAGAACAGTGCAGTGGTCTTAAGAGGAACCACAGCTACTGGGAAAAACAGGTTTACGTGTGGCCTGGGAAATGTAGACAGGACTTAGATGAAGCAAGTTTTTCCTGTTTTCCTGAAATGGTGCCATCTGCCATGGTTAATATTTCTTTAGGTAATGTGATGTCCCTACACAGCTGCCATTTCTGTGATATGGCAGGGGCACAAGTCTCGAGTCTAGGTTATGGGGGGGGGGCATGGAAGGTGGGTAATAGCAGATCTGTGTGGGTTGGAAGTAACCTGTGTTTGCACCGTGGGACCAGGAACCTTGGGATAACATGTGGTCTGTGAGGGAAGTGGGTGTATGTACAACTCTGTAGTGAGGGACCATAGATTGTGGTTTATCTGTAATGGTGGGATCAGAGGTCTGTAATGAGGGATCACCGACTGTAGATAAGACAGTTCTGGGTTAAATTGGTGTGGGACAGGTCTGTGACGATTGGATATGGACTGTGGATAACAGCGGATGTGTGCATGATGGAGGGTGCACAGGTCTGGAAGGAGGGACCATGAGCTATGGTCTGTGTGAGATAATAGAAGCAAAGGTGTCTAATGTGAGACTATGCTCTGAGGGGAACAAGTGGTCTCTGTAGGATGGAAATAGTGCAGGTCTGTAATGTGGGACCATGGACTGTGAATAACAGATGGTCTGTGTGGGATAGCAGTAATTCAGGTCTGTAATGAGGGACTGTGGATAGACTTGCCACCCAGCCAGCATTACCCATAAATCAACTGCTGGGGCTGGGGTTGGTATTGATGACATGGCCGCCATTATAAGGGCTGGCAGTGCTTAGTTTGTAAAATAATAAGTGTCCGGGCACAAAATATTTCTCAGGAGGCCAATGCAGCTTCTGTCACCTAAACTTCCTGCCAAATACCAATACCAACAACACCTAATTACCATTGCAGTCCCACAAATGTGACCATTTGGACTATTCTGTGTGACCCAAAATTGTAAGAATGGCCTGAGCACACCAGTATTATGTTTTCTAGTCGTATATTGACTTGTCAAACACTTTGTTCATATGCTTTTTTAAAACAGACTGACATCACCACCATGCAGTAGACTGTCAGAAATGTGTGCCTCTGTTATGAAATAAGTGATGGTGCTGAGCAGAGGCGCAACTAGAGTGACATTTCAGAGAGGGGGGGGGCTAATACACATTTTGGGGGGGGGGCTAATTCTTCCAGCAATCGGCAGAGTAAAGATGCAGGGGCTCTAAGAAGGGGTGAAAGAACAACAAAGCCTCATTAACAAGCAAATGGTCCTTTAAGAACAATGGGCGTTGCGTGCCTGGTGCTGAGCACAGGCAAACACCACACAAATTAAGCACAGAGGGCCTTTATACAAAGTCAGACTTTGCCAGGACAGTGCCCTGGGTGGAAATAAATTTGACTCACCCCCAGTGGCGTAGCAAGGTCAGGTGGTACCCGTTGCGGTTCTTGTCACCCCCCCCCCACACACACACACACACACATTGAAAGTTTTTTTTATTTTTGTCACCCCCCTCAGTGAAGACACCCGGGGCGGCCTGCATCCACCGCACCCCCCTTCCTACGCCACTGCACACCCCGGCTGCCGGTGAATAAAATGAGTCATCAGAGAGCCACTTTTGTGTTCAGAGGCCAGTCAGTGGCTGATTACACCTGACTTTTGACTGGCCTCTGAATACACACACCTCTGCATCTCCCCCAGCACACCTGAATCACTTACTGATTAGCTCCATACGCTTGTGCCAAGTTGTTTGTCAGGCGGGTGGGGGGGGGCAATAGAAAATAGCGGCAGGGGTGAGCAGTCAAAAAAGCAGGCTGATGAGGTGTTAAAAATAGCACCTGCAGTATGTTAAAAAATAACTGACAGCACGTATTGTGAATGACTCGAACCAGGTGACAGGGACTCTGTTGTTGTCATGACTTTAATGCAGACACCCCTTACGCCCCCTGAAGATTGGCGGCCATGGCCTGCCCCCAGCTCGCCCATGCCAAAAACCGGCTCTGCCTGTATTTTTATGTGTCACCTGGACCTTTTCTCTGCCTTGATGTTAACAAGGCAGCAGCTGATAGGAATGGTCAACGCGCACTGCCACTGCTCCAGCTCTTGTATCTCGCACAAAAATTGGTGATTCTGGCAGACTTGACACATGCACAACTAGAAGGCACCAGTCAGTATGGAAGCCGCTCAAGTGGGCTGTCTCGGAGCATGAGCATCGACTGCTGCACTCCAGCGCCATGAGGATGAACAGCCTGAATGCTGACAGGCGCTACGCAGCATATTACCTACTCAAAATCAAACTTCTGAAAGGTCGGGTGTTATATATTGAAATGTGGCTTTAATTTAGGATGGTGGAATTTCGCGTGCGTGGGGAATTCCACCCATTGTTTGAGGCGACCGTTTCCCTGGCCAGCATGGGAGGCGGACAGGCGGTCGCAACTGCTGTTAACCAAAATAAAAGCCTGAAAAGAAACCTACCTGAAGACTTCCTTGCTTCTAATTTACGACATTGTGCGTGGCTAAAATATGCTGCCTTCGACTTTCAGTCATCCATTCGTTCTGGATTTCATCGAGTTTCATTTTCAAACTTACTTTCATCAACATAAACAAAGAAAAGCTTATTTGTTAGTTCCAATACCGGCAACATCCCCCACCCACAATCCAAGCATGCGTGCCTAAATAAATATACAAGACAAATTATGTATGGGAAAATATTGCTGCAGGGTTATTCCATACAAGAGTATGCAATCTGGTGGGTTATCTTACGGGCGATCCAAGGGCAAGCAGCTGTACCAACCTATGCTACCCCGCCCGCCTGATGAGAGCCAGCACTGTGGGAAACACAATCAGTGCTACACCTTTGGGTGATCCTCCTCCGGATCACGTGACACATTGGTCCCTTATTACTCACGCCCCTTTCAGGGCGGAGCGAAGCAGGGCAAACCCCCCGTTGATCAGGCCCCCAACCGCCCGAAGGACTAACGGGGCGCCGTCGCGGTTTTCCAGGAACCTGCCCGGAGGCTCCTGGTCTTTGGCTCTGGCACCCCTATTGTGCCGCGAAGAGGTACCCTTACTGTACCCGTCTTCTTCCAGATCGCCCTATAACTCCGCCACAGCTCTGGAGGCGGCCACCGTCGCAGCCAGGGCCCCCCACCAAAACAGCTCATTTCTCACCTGCAACCTGCTTTCTAGGGCCTCCTGTATGTCCAGTGGAGCGTGTCCATACTGTGACAAATGCACCCCATGTTTGTCAACTTAACCTTAGGCGTACGCCTGGATGGCCCGTGCCACCAAGACAGCTGTCTTTTCACTTGCCACCTCTCATTTCCAGGGCCCCCTGCAAGGCCAAGGGAACAAAGCCATACCCAATGGTGACAATAAACACCATGTTTATCAAAGTAGCCCTTAACCTAGCCTCAATCAGCTTGTGTCTGATGAAACCCAGACCCCTCTGGTCTGCGAACTTACGCCCTGAACAGTTCACTCTAACAGGGCTGTTCAATGGCCTCCTCTGACTTAGCCCGTGCCACACTCTGCTGTGAATAATCTCAGGCCACCAGAGCTCACATTGAACCATGTCTATGCTGATCTCACCTAAGTCAGCCTTCATTGCTTGCAAGAATGCCCCCTTACCCACGGCAGTGAGGTCATTGCCTCCTAAATGGATCACCAAGATGTTAGGGAGACCTCCCCCCCAACCAGTCTCTGCTCCAATTTGTTCAGAGCTGCTCCATCTCATTCCGGGGGACCCCATCCAGACAAACTGCATCTGGGAAAACCGCTTGGAGCAATTTATCCTACTCCGGGAAGAGCAACTGCCTCACACTACCTGTAGGAATGTGATGGCCTCCCAGGAGGGAACTCTACTCTTACCATGGCTATATTACCCCTGAGGCTAATGTAGGCTCCCACCTCCTGCAACCTGTAGTTGCAATCCTCCAGTATTTTTTGTGCTTTAACACCCTTTTCCCCAATTTGTGGGACAGCATCACCCTTGTTAGATGACCGCTTCCACAACCAGCCTATTTACTAGGGCTACCCGGGCAGAGAATATAGTGCTAACTGAATCAACGCGAAACCTGCCCTTAGGACAGGGAACCCCTACTCTGTTGCAGTTGCCCAGACATTAGCACCGGACCCTTTGGCTTGCTTTAACTAAAGCTCGATCCCGTGACCCTTGGAGCTCAATACAGCTGTAGACCTAGTTCACCTTGGTATCCCTGGAATGATTGCCCTCCACAAATTCAAGTCCGCATTCAGCTTCCCTTCTAGTCACCTTAAATTGCAGGATGGGACATACAAACCCCACAAGACCAGGGGGGGTCAATGTATGTTACCAATGATACTGTCAGAATCTAAGGTTCCCAGTTTCAAGTATTGCCGCAGCCCCCTATTGTGGGTCTGCTGAGACCACACTGCCTCACAGCACGTTACCTTGCTACCCCATGCAGCTCACTTAATGCCCTAGTGTGTCCCTGAAAACACCTGACAGGTGAACTATCTGATGAACCAGGAATAAGTGATAATAGCAAGTGTGTCCTCCTGTACTTGCCACGAATCCCTCCTGTCTTACAGAAATCCCGCCTGTTCAGCTCCTTCTGGAGGGACTTCCCTTTTGCTTAACTGCTAGCACCGTGTGCAGTCGCGACATTAATGGGTAACATCCCGGTATGCGCCCACCTTAATGTGCCATGCTGAGAGCAACTAGGTACCCCACATCCCTCTTCTCTATGAAGAAATAAAACAGCCGGCTGAATACACAAGGCACAGGAAGTGTGCCCAGTGAGAAACCCACAGTTCTGCAAGTTTGTGTCTATCCTTTCGGGGGTGACTGAGCCCTCGTTTGCCCTTACTTGGATGACCCCCAGTGCCAGGTACATGCTGATGAGTGGAACAGTTTTCCATGCTGCCGGGCAGGAGTGCCGTACCTTTGCCCAGGCAACTTATGACAAGGTGTGCCATCCAAGGCAGAAGTCAAGAAATCTCCAAACCCACCTTACTAATACTCTTACAGTTTTCTGTGTATTGCGCTTATTGGAGCATAACATAATTGACTCTTTGTCAAGCGCGCGTGCTCCCGTAGCCGAAATGGCACTGAATACCGATCTATGTTACCCCACTCGCTGATAATTATGTACCAACCTCTGCCCTTTCTTAACTTAGGGGAATGTTGAATGCTTCTAAGAACAGTTGCCTGGGGGCAAAATTGGGTCAAGCACACAATTTAACAGGCAGCCCCCCGGAGTGTGTAGTAAAGCTGGCCCTGTCGCCTCTGGCGGGGGACTTGAACCCTCCCTTCGAGAAGCCCATGACGCCAAAGCAGAAGCCCGGCCTTTCAGCCTTAGTTCCCACCCCAGCAAGGACTGCCCACACTTGCCGCGCTCAATCCGACCCGGATCATACTAGTTTGCACAGTCCTGGTTCGCCTAGGTGAATGTTCCCTCTCAGCCCTGTATGGGGCCTGTTTCACACTTAAAGAAATGCCTATTCTCTTGACTTTAGAGTGATGCAAGATTGAACTGGCTGCTACCATTCTTACTCACGCCTGCATATGCTAGGCTCAGAACACAGAACACTTGCTCTATAATCCCTTGGATTCTAGCCTGGCATTCCTATGTCCCGCTATACCAACCAATAATGGCTCTGCTGTATCATAATGACCCAAAAGACACATCAACCCCGCGGAGACAAGGTGGGGATGCTCACCTGCCCCAAACTCTGCGGAAGCAACAGCGTGTGCAAGCTTGCGACAAACATCTGAAAAGTTGCCAACCAACAAACCATCCCCAGCACCCGGGGGGCATGCCGCCATTCCTTGGCATGTACACTGACCGAGTTTAAGATTAATAATGGCATCGAAGGACCCCTCTCTGAGCGCATGCTTGCAACACTATCCACTGCCTAACCCTGGTCAGTAGGGCCACTGCAGGGTAGCATGCAAAGCTAAGCACACACATCAATCACCTGCCGATGTGAACGGCTGAGCATTCACCACTCCCTAAGCCATCAGAACTGTTGACAATTAAGAGGACCTCAAAATAAATGACCTTGTACACAACCTGTTCCTGTGTTTAATTTAATAAAGTATAATGTTGTTCATTTATAATAGGAACCCAGGTCACCCAAAGAGTGCTTGCCGACTCGACGGTCCCCGGGCTCGCCCCGCAATGCCCCAATGCTGCCCGCAGGCACCCCAGCGCAACTCAATGCCGCTCAGCCGGAACCTATCGATCAGCATATCGCCCGGCGAGGGTAGTCTCCAGTCTCCCATGGGGGCGCTGCATGGAGTCAGCAAGACACAGCGGGACGCAGAACTACCAAATGCACTGGGCAAGGGTGCAGTCACTAGATGAAGGATGCCAACACCGGTGCTGGGAAGACACCGCCACACTCTACCCTTGCTGCTAGGCAACGCACGGACGCACAGTCCCATCTGCGATTACAATTAGCACCTCGTGTGCCTAGCAGCGCCCGGACGCATCACGCAGTCCAGTCAGTAGAAATGCCGGTGGTGACTGGGGACTAAGCCCAAAACAAACAAGCGTCACTGACACTAAGGCCGCTGCCTCGGTCAGCCTAGCAACCTTCACTTATCTAATGCACACCTGATAGCGCGGCCCACAGACTTAACTTGCAAACAGAACACCGGGTTAGCCCAAGAGGTACAGTACCGTGGGATCCCCTTCCAAATCAACAATTCTCAGTCCCATCTTGACCAAGGCAGATATGGTGTGGGGTTGTACTTGTGAGTGGCTGCCCCAGGGGATGACAAACTGTGTGCACATGGTGTTAAGGCAGTGACACACCAAGCAGGCCACCGTGTAGTGATGAGGCAGCCAACCATGCCCCAGTTGCCAGGTGAGGCACACACGTCCGAACTGTACAGCTTAACGATAATCCCACCCACTGCTTTATTTAGTAAGGTGGTGCCTGGGTGAGCTTGTGCAGCAGGGGTAATAGACAACTCAAGGTTTGCGGTGCTTTGAATATGGATCACGACAGCAACCGCAATGGTTCTACATCAACCCATCGGGCACGAGACAGACCTGTAAGACGTACCTGTCGAAGCCGTGACTGGCTCCCCCCGGTGGCCGTCCCCAAACCGCATCCACTCCCTCTTAACCCAAGGTCAAGCAAACCAGACGCAAAACATGGAGATCCCAGTCTAGCGATGGCAAACTATCCCTCTACGGGGCAGGCAGCTCAACATCAAACCATTGTCAGTCTAAAGTAAGTTGTGCTCACCGAGAATGCACCCCTATCAAATTACACACACGCAATATCACGTGGGCTCCAAGGATTTGAAAGCACCGCCAATGAAAACCTGTATTCCAAATGCACCCAGCCGAAAGACCGGGCCCCTCCCCCACGTGTGCAAATGGTAATGGCGGCGAACCTAAAACGGCCGTAGGTGCCCCGCCCAAAAGATATACCCACACGCTTCAGTTGTGAAATGACAAGACTGTGCAGGATCTATGAAGAGATTCGTTGAAGCTACATCATAGTCGCAAAACTACACTTACGCAGTGTGATTCACCTGCCTGCTGCCCGTGGGTCACTGCCGGGAAATTTTCCTCGCCAAACACCCCCCCGCGTGGTGTTCTATAAAATTAATTATATAGCTTACCCCTGTTCTATATTGCCTGGGCACGCCCAGAAGGAGAAGGAGCACTCTACACGGGCAAAGGTTGCCTCACACAAAGGCAATGGTACCTCGGAATTGTACCTCATGCCGCATAGGGACCTGGGGCAGGCACACAAGGTGCGAGGTCGGAGCCTTACGTGCGTGTCTGAAGATAGTGAGCTGTAAATTGGAGCCGCTAGTGTGCCGCCAGCTGGTACTTTACGGCCTCTGTCATTGCCTCGGGCTACATACCAAAAGTAACACTACATTTGCAAGCCCGACTTAATAGGTGATAGTTGCAGAGACAGAACCATGCCTCCGTAAGCTGGAAAGTGGTGCTATACTCCGTGTGTCGGCGACTGGCAATTTGCGGCCTCTGTCATTGCCTCGAGCTACCTATTACAAAAGTGACCCTACACCCACAAGCTACACTATGCATCAGACAATTAGCACAATTATGGCTCCGTCGTAAGAATATTGAACATGCTACGGTTCTGGAAGGAAGAGCCAGGACATAAGTCACTTTGAAGCTACATCACCGTAACAGCCGTCTACAAAACTACAACTTTATCGACGCGTTACTCCAGAGCGCACACTTCAACGCCAGCCACTGTCGATACACCTAGCTAACAGCCACGCGCCTTCTGTTACTCCTCTCCCAAAACCACAAGAGCCCCCGAAAATTGCCCATGTACTACCAAAGGTGCCACACCTCAAACTGGCTCCAGTCCCCCGTTGCGCCACAACGTAACATAAACATTATCAAAGTGAAAATGCGTTTCCATTGCGGCATTTCCATTACACACGAGTCCGCAGACATAAATGAACTTGTGATGGAATTCAGGCATAGGTGCCCTCCTAACTACTGAATCAACCGTGCGGTTTAGGCTTTACGTGTTTGTTCTCAGTTCAACTTAACACACACAAAACTTGGACAGGCTTGACGATCCACCCCCAGCAATAGCCCTTGAACCCAGCGTGACCTTGAGCAAAACCCTCGTTGGCTCGCCCGCAACTCAACCATTGATGAAGGATGGCCCCCGGAGGACCCGGCCTCCTTCCTGCCCCCACAACATTCGGTCCCCTTGGCCCTTCCGCGACAATGTCGACATCCCCATGGACTTTTAACTGTACAAACCAGCTGGCCCTGTGCTCCCGGCACCATATTGGCCCCTGACCGGTCACCTGCGGCCCCCGTGCGCAGCGGCCGCCATCTTGGAGCGTGAGCATACACTTAAGTACCTGCACCCTTGCACCGTCACGGCCCCCTGTTCAACTTCGCACTACAAAGTCCCTGCAACACAACAAGAACGTCATACACATTTATACAATTGGCAAAACATTTAAAACGTGCGCAGGGACACCGCAGCAAGCCTTCGCACTCGCGGTCAGCGGCAGCCGGCGAACCACAACCACCGCCTTTGCAGGCCGCCGCATGCTCCATGGCACCTCCAGCCAGACAGGGCACCCCATTCCTCCTGCCAACAACCTGCGAGCCACCAGGCTCCGCTGCTCTGTACCCCCCAACCACGCGCCATGCCTCCACCGAGCGGCGCAAAACAGTCTAATCTAGATATTAGGAAGGGCACGTGTGTTTAAGGTATTCAAGAGCCACATAGAACAAAAACTCTCCATTGAACCCGTATCAAAAGTGGTTTTTCAACCCCTGTTGGATTGATTGCATACACCCGAGGATGACATCGACGTGAACCAGCATTAGAAATATCTCTTCCCAAGGGAACAATGCCGAGAGAGACAGCGAGGTGCAGGGTCCTGTGATCAGTGACATTCAGGGCCCACAGTGCATCCAGTGGCGTGTAATGTGAATATCACATCCAGGGATGAACCAATTCAACAATGTGCATGGAAACTGCGCGCAGTGGAACGAAATGACCCAGCAACAATAAAATGTAGGGAAAGCGTAAACACTACACTGCCGACTAATGCTCAAGAGAGTCGAGGAGTCGAAAATGTGCGCATGCCTTGGTGACAGTAAATGGTGATCATGCTCTGATCAATCCATCGACGCAATGGACTGCATTTACAAGTGGGGCCCCCGTGATGACATGCCAGAGTGTATCCTAATACCATGCATATCGAACAGGGTGGTGAATCACATCTTCAAATTACGGTACAGTAATAACACGCCCGTGTTTAATGGGATCTCAACCATTTCTATAATGAGAGCTACTTGTGCCTTATGAAGTTTGTCCCGAGCTACTATATTATTAATGCTACAATAAAGCCCACATCAGACAGAGTTACATTAGTGGCCCCCCTGGGCAAGATTACTAGCAATGAACACATCTGTGCAGCACGCAGGGTTGCAGCAGACTGTGCAAACGGAAGCGAGACCCTGACGATGCCCACTACTTTAACGAAGGTGAGCGCCCCCTAAGCACCACAAAGGCTGTGCCCGGCCGCAAGCCCTCCCCCTGCCGCTTCCCCATGCAAAAAACATTTCCAGACTTGGGGCCTCGGGCCACCCGGAATCATGGGAAAGGGTGCACTCACCCAGGACAACGACGCCAGCCCAAGGACATGACCGTGTGACCGCCGCCAGACCATCGCTCCCTCTTATAATGGGAAACGCAATCAGAAATCGATTGCTGTTCTGACCCTAACGGTCAGGCCCATTGAGCCGCCTCCTGCCCCTTGCAGCGCTGACGCTGGGACCCTCATGGGGGGGGGGGGTCTGCCACGGTATGGGCCATGCAATAGAGGCTGGTGGGGGGGAATGGACGAGGAGCCACAGAAGCTCCGTGTACTGTTGCTTGGCAGGTCTGCCCATCGTGAGGCCGAGACTAGGCCCCCTTTTGCCCCGACCCCCGGCCCCATCGCTCGCCACACCCCTGCCGCAGGCTACACCCGGCGTGCCTCCAAGCGGGGCTGGGCCATGGAGCGCCCGGGAGCCCGCAGCTGGAACGGGGTCCAAATGGACAATGGCCTGCGTGACGGGGCCGGGGGGGACTCACCTCGCTATTGACACGGCAGACCTCATGACCCCCAAGGCCAACAGCAATCCCGTACGACCAAACCGACGGCGTGTCCAACAACCCCACACGACGGCGTGGCTGGTGACAAAGAGGACGCCAAGAGGGTCGGTGGGGGTATAAATACCCTCCCTCACCTCGGGCGCACCGGAAGTGACGCCCTTGTTGCGACAGAGGCGGACTCCAGGCAGGAGCCCCTCGAACACTAGAAAGGGGGGTAGGCTCATGCCGCAATGGCACTAAAGGGCCGCCCTTTTAGGAGGGCCCCCTGCGGGGGCGGCGGGCAGCCATATTTCCAGTGGGACTTACCTTAGTTAACACCAGATCTCCTGATTTTCCGATTTTTATCTGACTCTCTTTAGAATTTTGTATTTAAATGAGGAGATGGTGTCTGGATTACTTTGTTTCCCCAACGTGAGTGATATTTAAAAATACCACCTCCGTCTAATCTGCTTTTACATTTTTTCACACAAAGCACATAGGTGACTGTTAGAGGAGTAGAAAATGGGACCTTTTGAAAGTTATGGTGATACAAGGCTTTGATTTTTTCCTATAAAGTTGGCAACCCTGACACTGGATAACAGTGGGTCTGTGTGAGATGAGACCAAGGGTATGGATACAAGCAGATCTCTGCTGGATGAAATTAGCGATGGTTTGTAATGAGGGACTGTGGATAATAGTGGGTCTGTGTGTGATGGAATAGCGGACATTTGTAACAAGGAACCATGGACTGTGCAAAAGAGCAGGCCTGTGTGAGCCCAGGTTTGCATTGCTGGTTTCTAGACTGTGGGGGTCATCTTTATGTAGGTTTTGTGTCACCCTTGTGCCACGCAAGGGGGCACAAAGGCGATGAAAAACCTAAGTCGGATTGATCAAGCCACAAAAGGCCACCTTGTGTGGCCTTGATTGACTTGACAAATCCAGAGTAACTCAACGTAGCACAAATCGCTGCCTCGTGTTACTCTGCACCAGGGAGGCGTTCCATCGGTGGGGCGTGGGTGTTCCCATGCATCAACCCATGGAGTTGAGCACATTATCAGATTTATCATAAGTGGTAGACCTGGGAATGCGTCAAAAGGCTGCGCGACCCCTGGTGAGGCAAAACGAGGAGAAATATCTTTATTTCTCTTTGTTACTTCATCTTTGGTGTCTCTTCCTACACAAAAACAATCCAGCTTACAAAGCAGGCACTGGTGCACCATGGTGCAAGGGGGCCTGCGTTGGCGCTAGGCAGCACATTGTGGGCCAGGGCTGGGAAATTACATGAATGCGCCCTAAATTGTTAAGAAGTACGGCGCATTCCTGCCGTTTCCCTATCACACATAACAGTGCAGCAAGGTGGCTTGCTGCGCTGCGTGATATCATAATAAATATGCCCCTGAATAATCATCTACGTGGAATGGAGGAAACACGTGTCTACAATGAGAAATCGTGGACTGTGGTATGTATGAGCTGGAGGGGCGCAAGTCTGCAATGAGGGACTGTGGTCTGTGGATATGAGGGGGTTTGGATGGAATGGAGGGAGCCAAGGTCTTTAATGAGGGGCATTTGAATGTGGGGGATGGAGGGAGCATGGGGCTGTAATGGGGGACCGAAGGAGGTGGTATAAATCGGATGGAAGTAGCTCAGGCCTGTGATGAGGGGATCGAAGTGGTGGACTCTTGGACCCCAGTTACTCAGTTCCATCCTTCTGTTTTTCAGCCGTTTCCTTGGGGAGATGGGAACCACACCCTCTTTCACAACCCCCACACCAACCCTCTCCCGACGGGCTATGAAAAGAAGCATCACGGCCCATGAGTGAGGCCCACATTCCGGGTTCCGCGGGATTCCATAAACGATGGCCCATGGTGGATCCCTCGGAGACTCCAGAAGATGTCTCAGCAACTCCAACCCTGTCACAGAAGCCATCAAAATGGCCTAGTGGCCTTCCGCTGCAAAAAAACCAGCAGTTAAATAAAAGCTACTCGTGTATACTGTTGTTATCCAATTGTGTTATTGTACATGCAATATGGTGGTTATTATTAATAAAACTTTATATTGACTTAAATGGGAAAGTCATATATTTTGTCCCTCAGCATATTGGGCTACCTGGGCTTCTACCATGACTAATTCTGCTTCAATAGTTTGCCTAACAATAGACAGCTTCTTACTAATGACGCCGTATTTACCAGGCTTTTACATTGTTATATTTTAGAGAGTAATTTTACAATTGTAAAGTTCTATTCATACAGCTCTTCATACCTGTATGTGGGGCGCCGAAGCACATTTTCGCACTGGTAGCGCACTATACTGCGTGGGGGGAGTGTGGTTGTCAGAGTGTTGTATTTGTTGTCTTCCTAAGTGAGAAGTGTTTTCGTATCTTGTCTTGAGACACAGCGCCTAGCAGTGTGCCGGAAGAAGAGGTGTGAGGGATCCCTGCGCAAATTATAATTAGGACGGAAATATCTAGGCAGCTACACAGCACCAGCCTAGCCAGAAGAGCAGCAGAATGTTATGTGCATGGACACTAAAAGGTGGTGTAATCAGAGAAGGTCTAGTAATCCATGTGGCAACATGCACAGTGCAGAGATGCTGTCAAACGAGTAAAATGGTGCTAAATAGGCAGGGAGCAGTATCATTGCATCCCTTTTGAAGATAAGGATACTGCCTACTGTCATGAATGAGGAAAGACGAGGAAGAATAATCAAGGTTGGCAAATCTGAGCCAAACTACCAGTGGTAGCTGCTGCTTAACGGGGGTGGCGGGGCGGAGTGAGGGGAGAGCAAATGAAAAAAATAATCCACTTACCTGCAGGCCTGCCGCCGCCTCCCAGTACTCTTTGGTCGTCAACATGCAGGAAGCACACAGGCTCCCCTAGCCAATTATGACACTGCTGTCAGCAGCGTTGTGATTGGTCTGAGCGCCTTGGTTCAGCGCGCAGACGGGGACTATGAGCATGTACATGTTCTCTACCAAGCTGTGCAATACAGTCAGTAGAGAACATGCAAAGTGCGCATGACTGTTTGGTCGGCCCAAGACAGCCGGCCAAACCGCCATGCGCTCTTAGAGTGTGCTCACCACTCCTCCGCCCTGCTCTGGCCAGCCCAGCCCCGCTCCGCACCTAGGCAGGAATGGAAACATAAAATGATAATAACATTGTGTTATTATCATTTTATTCTTCCTCTTTAAACTGCTCGCAGAGCAGTGGGGCAACCCTCCTCCACCTTAGCAAAGAGCCGCCTCTACAGACTACACAATACTTAGAAGGCGCAGATTCCACCTCCTCCTGCTAGGCCGGAGAAAACCAAAATTTTGAGTAAGGTCCCCTTCATGCTCCCGAAGAGCCCAGACTGGCACCCAGCACACAATAGGGTGAGAGATGAATCACTTGGTAGGTTGGTCCTTCACAGCACAGGAGAGAATCATCTTGCTACTTGTTACACTCCTCAATGCGAGCCTGATGCTTTTTCTTAGATCCCAAAGGCACTTGATTTTTCTAATTTAAATAAGGCATCTTTCTATCTTTTCAGAATATCCTCCCAGACAAGTTCCACTTTCGTTTTTAGTAGTCAATGGCATTACTGGGTAAAAAAAGAGACAATGTACTGAAAGAAGACTTACCCCACTTATATTGTTTAATCTAGGACAGCAGCGTGGCACAGATTTGGCAGTTTCCTTCGTTCAACCTTAGCTCAGTCCTTTGATAAACAAGCATTTGCAATGCAATTGGTCTCGTCTTTAGGGCCTTATAAGTATTTAGCCATGCAGCCTATTATCTGCAGCTGGGGGCTAGTAGCGGTTTCACCAAGATGGCAGGGTCCAATATTTTAAAAGAGAGGGAGAAGAATGTGAGGAGATGGATACCAAGCTGGGAGGGGTGGCATAGAAGGGGCCCTATTACAAATGAGCGGGTAGAGCATGGGTGGGGACGTATCCGCCCATTGAAATCACAAAGCAAGACAGCACGCAGTGTAGTTAATGCTCAAAGCGGGAGGAAACAAAAGACGAGCAGGCTAGAAAAATAAATGGAAAAAAAAGGCAGGCGGCCGCCATGTTTAAAGCTAAAGCCGATGTAGAAGCTGCAAAGCCGGCAATGTTTGCAGTTTGTACGTTGACTTTGGCTTTAAACATGACGGCCGCCCGCCTTTGTTTTCTATTTGTTTACTTTTGTAGCGTTTGCAGCATGGCATGCTTTAACTTCACATGTTTAAAGCTAAAATGCAGTGTGCCACAAATGGTACAAAAGTAAATAAATATAAAAGAAAGGTGGGCGGTCGCCATGTTTAAAGCTAAAGCTGGCGTACAAGCTGCAAAGCCGGCAATGATATAAAGGCAGCCGCCCGCCTTTCTTTTCTATTTATTTACTTTTGTAGCATTTGCGACATCCCACTCTTTAGCTTTAAACATGTGAAGCTAAAGCCAGGCGTGCCGCTGATGCAGCGGTAATTTCACGGTAATTTCTCAATGAAAAACCTCATTTACCTTCTAATTTACCGCTGCAAAGGTACTGGACCCTTGCCACTGTATATTACCTTCAGGAGACTTTACATAAACATGAAAAATCAAAAATGCAAATAATATTTAAGCCAATAAAGAGAGTTGGTGAGTATTTTAAAGGGTTTTATTTTCTAGTTAAAAGTTAAAGTTCTCTGACCCTTTATTCATTAGTCAAATATCAATCAGGTTACAGAATTGAAAATAGGAAAAATAGAATGAATACAAAACATATTATAGGTTGCATACAAAACATTCCATAAAGGAAGGGAATGAGGCAATCAAATGTCAATCAGAATTCTCCAAAGAAAGTTCAGGAAATATAATTCAAGAGTGAATTATGCAAGGCTAATCAATAATTAATAATTGGCAAAAATCTCCCATAAAGAGAAATAAATGCATAAGACAAATAAATCTTTTCAAAAATAATTAATTAGTCAAAGCATGAACTTAAAAGTTTTAGCATCTAAATCTAATCCTGTTCTATCCAGCTCCACTCTCTGCCCTGGTCTGTTCAATCTGTCCTCTCTGTGTTCACAGAGAGACGCTGCTCCTGAAAAGGCCCCTCCTTCACAGACCACAGAGGAATGTGATCTGCCTTGCCAAAAATATGACATGCAAGGCTAGCCTATGCCCCCCACCTCCCTCTATCTCTCCTCGGATGCAATCTGCTCTCAGACTGCACCCGCGACGTTCGCGTACCTAACCCAGGTGATGTCTGATCTCATCTGCTTCTTCTCCTCTCCTCCCTCTCAGACTAAGGCCCTAAAGCTTAAGGCTTAAAAAGCGAGCCCCCAAGCCCCCTAAGAGGTCATTATTTATACTCTAATTCTTGGCTGACTATTCTAATAATGTTGCAAATTTTCAGTAAAGCTTGTACCCTGATTGGATAGCTTAGAGGACGAGGGTCTCACCATCCTGTTCTCATTGGCAAATCCAACCCACACCAGTTTTAACAAAAGAAGCGTTAATGATTAATACAATTATATGTTTTAGCAACATTTACTAGGAAAAATGTTTCAGTCTATTTCCTCCTTCCTGTCACATCCTTTGAGAAATCTAGCTCTATCACCGCAAAAGCTACAAATGTAAATAAATAGAAAAGAAAGGCGGGCAGCCACCGTGTTTAAAAAGCCAACATACAAGCTGCAAAGAGTGCGCAAACATACAGGATAAAGTGATCAGAGAAAGGCTACCATAATAGGCCAATACTCCAGAGGAGGAGTAAGACACGAGAAGGTGAGACATATACCCACAAAAAAACATGCAGAAGAAAGCTTTTCAGAACGAGGCACATTTTAACCAATCGGCATAGAGGGTGTGGCCAAAGCCCATAGAAGTGGGTACAGCATGCCTCGCAGAGCAGAGAATGAGCGCTGGCTAGGGTCGACCTAAAAAACAGGAAATTCAAACACCAGTGGCCCCAGCCCTTGTCCTGCTGGTCCTGTTCATCTACATGTCTGCGAACCAGAATTCAGTGTCAAATGCCTGGTGTTAACTCAGGAAATGAGAGTTCTCAATTTGTAAAAGAATGAGTGCCAGTGTCCAAAGCTCTGCTCCAAAGTGCTGTTACAAATCGGAGCGGTGAATTTACCAAGGCTGCATAGTCTACAATTCACCTGAGGCCTCTTTACTCCACTACCAGACTCTGCTGCCCCTTTACCTCACTCTTGCAGGTTCCTGTTTCACCCTTTGTGTTGTCTTCTCGTCCTCCTTCTTTCCGTTTTGTATGATTTTTTCCTCTCTAGCGGGCAGTCAATTGCTGATGAGAAAATAAGTGCTGGTCGCCAAAAAAGAGTGCTGGTGGCCCCCCACGGGCAACCACCGGCTCAAATTAAGCTCTGAAACTGCATGACTTTGCCTCTGTTCTGACAGTTCTCTAATGCTGGCACAGCTTTGAAGTGATAGTGGGTGGGAGCGGGGAAGGGGCAGATATGCAGGCAGTTATGGGGAACTTGCAGTGCTTAATTTGTAAAACAACAAGTGCCAGGGCCCTCGTCAGGTCACTGCAGACTGCACCAACCATTGCCCCTGCCAGCCCTGCCAATGCCAGTACCAACACAACTACTAACCATCACACCGCAAAAGTGTGACAATTCAGACTATTACAGGCCCCCAAAGCTATAAGCATGGCTTGGGCGGCAGGTATTAGTCATGTTTAATGTAGATTGAATATTAAACATCTGTTGTGGTTGTTTCTAAATTAGACAGGCAGCGGACAACGGAAAAACGGAACACACCGGCTCAAATTAAGCTCTGTGGGGGAGCGAAGGCAATGCCAGAAAGATGGAGGCAAGCACCAGCAGGCAGAGGCCGTCTTGAAACTGTGTTCACTCCAGCACATTAAAGTTCTTGTAGGACCCAGAAAAGGAAGAGTGGGTTCAAATTGGTAAATTCAAGACAGTCTGCAATGTGTATGGTGGGCGAGCGAGAGAATTTATGGGGAGAGCCGAGCCAAAGCCCCAGCTTGGCTCTAAGAGCCTAATCACAAGTTAAGGCAAAAAAAAAAAAAAACAATCGATCGGCTGATGTGGTAAATAAATCGTCGTGGCTCGTGAACAAATAAACTGTGTGCCCAAGGACCGCATTGCGAGTCCTGGGTCTGTACCACTCTCTCACGGCTCCCCTTACACAGAGCTAAGGCTCTTCTTTTTTGTGTTTTTTTCCGCTTGATGCCCAATCCCCCTCCTGCGCCCCGGGATGGTTGTAGACAGCGTGCAACAGGGACGCAGACGTCAAATGAAGGCTCGGCTCGCTTTTGGCTCGGGGTGGAAGAGGACCTCGAGCCGAGCCAGAGCCAGCCATCTGCCTCGAACTAGGCTCCGGCCTTTAGTGGCTAGTCTGCTTCTACTACAAGTGAAAAAACACTATGGGGCATATTCTCAAGGACTTATCGCCGATTTATCTGCACTTTAGCGCCGCAAAAGTGGCAATAGATTTATCGCCCTATTCTCAAGCTGGTGCAAACTGCCGATATCGCCAGTTTACCAGCGATAGCTGCCGCAAAAAACATCGCCACGGATGAGTGCGACAACTAACGCTAATGATATGCAAAGTAGGCGTTCCCGTGCAAAAACACACGAAAACACCACTTCGCGAGATTCTCAACGACCAGCCAGATCTGCGATGCGAACCAAGAACAGGCGATAAGGCGCGTTAGCAGCAGGGATTTAACACCTGCCTTTTACTGGTGTTAAGCAGGACGACAACCTGCAGTATGAAAGGGAGCCCAGCCCAGAGCCACATCTGAAGACCCACAGATGCCATGGAGACAATGAACATGCAGCTCGGAGAACCAAGAGGGCCACAACACCCACCGCCACCACCCCCAGGACCCCCCCCCTCCGGACCCCCCGGACTACCACCGAGGCAGCGTAGGACAAGACAGCGGACCTTCCGAAAATGGCATGGCTCCTCAGCCACACAAGTGCAGAATGTGGGGAGAGGTGGGAACCAAGTTTGTGTGAAGGAGGCAACTCACCCATGAAGAAGAATGTACACAATGCCAAGTGTGGCGGTGATGTGCTGGACAGACCACAGAATGCAGAGCACAAACATGTTCATGTGGACATATACTGCTGGGGTATGTAGTGTTGTGGACAGCGGACGCAACAATGTCACCTCAGGCAGTTTGGAAGACCTAGGACGATGATGATGAAGATGAGGCAGATGTACCACACCCCACTGCAGCAGGAATATCCCGAAGGGACCAACTCATTAACAATTTCTTCACATGAACACGCTCAGTTCTGGTGGCCCTACCTCAGTGCAGCTCAAGTCATCGCCACGTGGCGGTAGGCCCGTGCCGGCCGCCGTGCATCCGGTGCCACAAACTCAGTGCACCACAAGTCATGGACCCTTTATGATTGAATCTGTGTGTGTGATCCGATGATCACTGTTCTAGTTGTTGCCAGCACCAACCACTCCCTGAGGGCTGGCTTACACTCACCCCACACCCATCCAACACAGGCGTCACTGGACATGTGACCCTGGTAATAAAAAGTGGCCGGGCGCACGTGCCCGTCGCCAGTTCCACTATCTATCTAAGTGTGTCCGTGTAGTCATTATGTATGCATGATGGGTCAGGGCCCTACCACATTACATTGTGCTGTGGACAGCGGACGCAACCATGTCACCTCAGGCAGTGGGTAAGACCTTGGACACGTAGCTTTGTCGCCCCCCCTGTAAGCGTAAGCGGAGTGGGCTGGGCCGGCGTACACCAAGCCAGCGTAGGGGTGTGAAGGATTTGCCCGGGGCTCTGGGCGTGGTTCAGTTCTGGCCTGGACAAGGAAGTAACTAATGAGTGTGTCACTGTTGTAGTGTCAAAGCGATACCAAAGGGGATGATGGACGGAGCATTTGAGCAAATCAAACACTCACCCCCAGTCAACTGATCTGGGTTTAATCCATCATCATTCTTTAGCTCACTCCACCACCCCAGTTCAGACATGGCCATATGCAAATCAGTCTGACCCTGTGCCTCATGGGAACAGTCCAGCCCGAACTGCCAAGCCATGTCTTCCCTGGACCGGAAACAAGCATCCTGGGACCGGTTTCTGGCTAATCAGCCGTCATCAGCCAGGCTAGCTTGAATCCAGTGGCAAAGTGAGCAAGGGACCCACGTCTGGGCATACCCTGCCAACTTAGGGCGAACAAAGCGATACCAAAGGGGATGATGGACGGAGCATTTGAGCAAATCAAACACTCACCCCCAGTCAACTGATCTGGGTTTAATCCATCATCATTCTTTAGCTCACTCCACCACCCCAGTTCAGACATGGCCATATGCAAATCAGTCTGACCATGTGCCTCATGGGAACAGTCTAGCCCGAACTGCCAAGCCATGTCTTCCCTGGACCGGAAACAAGCATCCTGGGACCGGGTTTCTGGCTAATCAGCCGTCATCAGCCAGGCTAGCTTGAATCCAGTGGCAAAGTGAGCAAGGGACCCACGTCTGGGCATACCCTGCCAACTTAGGGCGAACAAAGCGATACCAAAGGGGATGATGGACGGAGCTTTTGAGCAAATCAAACACTCACCCCCAGTCAACTGATCTGGGTTTAATCCATCATCATTCTTTAGCTCACTCCACCACCCCAGTTCAGACATGGCTATATGCAAATCAGTCTGACCCTGTGCCTCATGGGAACAGTCCAGCCCGAACTGCCAAGCCATGTCTTCCCTGGACCGGAAACAAGCATCCTGGGACCGGTTTCTGGCTAATCAGCCGTCATCAGCCAGGCTAGCTTGAATCCAGTGGCAAAGTGAGCAAGGGACCCACGTCTGGGCATACCCTGCCAACTTAGGGCGAACAAAGCGATACCAAAGGGGATGATGGACGGAGCATTTGAGCAAATCAAACACTCACCCCCAGTCAACTGATCTGGGTTTAATCCATCATCATTCTTTAGCTCACTCCACCACCCCAGTTCAGACATGGCCATATGCAAATCAGTCTGACCCTGTGCCTCATGGGAACAGTCCAGCCCGAACTGCCAAGCCATGTCTTCCCTGGACCGGAAACAAGCATCCTGGGACCGGTTTCTGGCTAATCAGCCGTCATCAGCCAGGCTAGCTTGAATCCAGTGGCAAAGTGAGCAAGGGACCCACGTCTGGGCATACCCTGCCAACTTAGGGCGAACAAAGCGATACCAAAGGGGATGATGGACGGAGCATTTGAGCAAATCAAACACTCACCCCCAGTCAACTGATCTGGGTTTAATCCATCATCATTCTTTAGCTCACTCCACCACCCCAGTTCAGACATGGCCATATGCAAATCAGTCTGACCCTGTGCCTCATGGGAACAGTCCAGCCCGAACTGCCAAGCCATGTCTTCCCTGGACCGGAAACAAGCATCCTGGGACCGGTTTCTGGCTAATCAGCCGTCATCAGCCAGGCTAGCTTGAATCCAGTGGCAAAGTGAGCAAGGGACCCACGTCTGGGCATACCCTGCCAACTTAGGGCGAACAAAGCGATACCAAAGGGGATCGGCGCCACCCAGTCCGCAATCGATGATGTTGCAATGTAGCATGCACCCGGAGGGCAGGCTTGCACGAACGGGGAAATGAAGGAGCGCAAGACCGCTCGGGGTCTTTGCTCATACATGCCAAGTGTTGTGTGTATCTGTATTGCCGCAGCATGAGCCAAATGCCTAGCCTTAATCGCAGAGTGAGTTCAGTCAGGCATGAACTCTACATGTGTGTCTGCCCTATCCTTCCCACAGGCCTACACTCACGTGGCCGCCCACCTCCAACGGCCAACATCACAGTGTCGTTGTCAGGCTTGTGGACATGCGCAGACAGGCATGACAATGGTGTGCCGTAGGAGTGCAAGTGATGCAACCGCGCAGTGCACACAAGTAAATAGGCTCGGGGGGAGGGAGGAGCAGCTGTAAGGCAACGTAACACACAGTGATGCCGCTCATTTGCCACATGCAAGACATGTCAAACATGAATCCCAAAGTCGCACACATCCCACCCCACCCCCAACAAGCCACTTCACATTTCCTGACTGCAAGCAGATGAGAAACTAACAATAGGGATGAAAGCTCCTCTGTCTGAACTATCAGGCGGAAGCACATCTGCACCTCCGACCTCGGAATTGCATGTGCCCGGCACCCCCTGACAGATACTATAGCAGCTGATGACGACTCCCACACTACGCACAGCCTGATGAAAGACCAACGTATACACACCCCACACACAGAAGTCCTTGCTCGAAGTTATCTTGCATGGAATGGCCTTCACACTTACTCCCACACCATCCCAGGCGTACAACCATTGCACACTTCAACAACTCATTGATCCGAGCTGTGGCATTTCATCCACAGAACTGGCGCAGGTCAGGACAGTGCCGCTTCAACCAGGGCCACTAACGCAATGGCAGAACATCTCGTACACATGCACAACCCCTGTCAGGTGGAACTGTACCGTGCACGTATGCTGCATTTACTGGGGGCACTGCCATTGGTAGTGCTGCGGATCAGTTAACGGCTAAGCTTCCGCCTTGCCAACGTCACCTGCGTGCAGCCTGTGTTGCATTGTCGCTCGTGCATATTCGAGTGGTCCATGGATGTCTGCCTATCCAACAGGACGGTAGCCGAACTGGATTTCGACATGTGTGTGTGCCCCCTGTTGGCCCACGACCAGGAGTGTCACCGTGACACCCGTCTATGGGATGCCTGGATACTTGGCATACATGCTGGCGGCTGGACCTGGGAGATTGCAGAACTCCTCGTGTGCAGTGACCAAATTGAGCCGCTCCCCTATTGGGCTGTAGTGCTAATTGGTGAAAGGGGGTGGACGAAGCACATCTGTCCGGACCTGCTAATGGTTAGCCTCGCCGTCCTGTTCGATGAAGTCGACAACGACCTCATGTTGGAAATGATTGGCTATGAAGCTGCACTAGCTTTCATGGACGTGTAACTACATACCTGCAGACACAACAGTTTGGAACACATTGCACATGTCCCGACACCTTGTTGGAACTTGGGGTTCTGGTCACATCTCCCACGACGACAGTGGACATTGCTGCATTCGCCTGGAGTCTGCATACATGAGCGGACAACAACGCGGGTAAACACACACCTGTGAATGGTGCGGCACTCCCCCGGAGTGGACAGCAGCGCTTGGCAACGTTCCACGTTCTGACATACTGCTGCATTGGTCTGCATGTTGTGGCACTTATCTTGGCCGTACTGACACGAATATGCTAATAAAGTCTACGCACCTTCACTTGTATTCAACTGTGATGAGTGTTGATTTGTATGACAATGTGTGTCTCACTGCCTATCTGGGTCAAGGCCATGCATGCATTACTACACCATCAGGGATGTGGGGTTGTACTAGTACATTATCATCTCACAGTTTCCTGCTATGCCACATGCGAATGGCCATTTTACACACACAAGCGGCAGCAATTGTGTCCTCTGTTCTGTTGTGCTGGTGTTGCTGTTTGTTCAACATTGTTGTAAATGTTGCGGTGCTCTGGATCTTATGTGTGTGTGCTGCATTGTAGGTGAGTTGCCCCTTCAGCTCTGATTTGGCTGGCCCTTATCCCTTTCAGGCGGTGTGGCTTTCACTTCTGTGCTTATGCAGTGCTGTGATGTTGCAGACTTGGGTAAATTGGGCTCTTGGTTGGTGTTGTGACTCTTGGCCATGGTTTGCCCGCAGATGTGCTCTACTTAATTGTGCATGTGTGCCATTGTGTCCATCTCCCCCGTCCCCCCAGTCCCTGGTGGTTACTCACCCTGTTGCTGTTGTGTCGGGTCATGTTGAGCAGTGTCCGGTCCCCCGACTCCTGCCACCGTATCCACACTGATGACTGTGGTCACCATTTCCTCCATCTCATCCAGCTCCTCCTGTGGCGCTGGTCTCCCACCTCCAGTCTGCATTGCTGCCTTCTGGTTGTCTGCGAGTTTCTGCTTGGTCTTGCGCTTCACATCATTCCAGCGCCTCTTGACCTCGTCCATTGTCCTCCTCAGCACTCCGACTGCATTCGCCTTGTCCAGGATGGACTGCCATATTCCACTTTTTGTTGCCAATGACACAGTGGAGGTGACGTACAGTTGTTGATGGTGTTCTATCACCTCCGTGATCAGGATCCTGTTTTCCTGCGGACTGAACCGCGTCTTCCTCTTCTTCTTCTCCTTGCCCTTCCCTGACCCCGAGGTCCCAGGCTGGTCCTCCGTGGGGCTTGTGGGGTTCTGGTTGTCCTCTGTGCTTGCTCCGGCTACCTCCATGGTGCTTCGCAGTTGTTTGTGTTTTGTTTGTGTTTTGTGTTGCCGCTTTTATTGTGCTTTTTGCAGCCTGACTTGTGGGACTTGCAGGCCTGGCGCTGCTTATCGCTGGATTTTTTATCGCGGTTGGGCACATCGCAACTTTTTTCACGTTCGGGTTGAGATTTTTATCGCCATCCCGTTAGTGTTATCGCGGATATTTGCCGCGTTATCGGGGTACTATCGCATGTTACCGCCGTGTTGAGAATACGACGTTGACACAGAGTTATTTTCCCACGATAGACGGCGATATGAAAACTTGCGTTAACCTATTTTGGCGATGTTTATCGCACGTTCTTGAGAATATCCCCCTATGACTGCCACTTGCTGTTACACTTGTAAATGTATTACTGATACTATTGCTGGCACTCCGAGTATTATTATAAATAATGCTGTCCTTACTAATAATATTCGAACTACTATATTCCATCTACTAGTGCTCGTAATTGTACGTGTTGTCACAGTAGTCCCACTGACTTTCATCGCACGTGTGCAATGTCTCAGTGGGGCATACTGACTTACACTGCAGAAGTGAGATGTCACAATGGAGAATACTGAATGCATTGTAGACGTGTGATTTCACAGATGTATGCAGTGACTTCAATTGTACACCTTTGTGTTGACAAAATGATGTACACTGACTTTCTTTGTGTATGGGTGACATCATAGAGGCACACAGGGACGGCACCATGCGCATGTGCGAGATGTCACGGTGAGGCAGAGTGGTGCAAATTGCTTTCATTGTACACATTTGGGATATGACAGTGGTGCTGCATGTCATGAAACGATATGATGTCACACTGGTGCAGACTGGCTTTCACTGTACACGTGTGATACATAATGATGTCAAAGGGGGGCACAACTTCCATTGTATCATATTATATTGGTATTTATATACCAACTGCATCATTTATTACAGTTGTGATGTCACAGTGCTGCAATCTGACTTTCAACGGATATGGTTGATGTCACTATGGTGGAAACTGAGTACATTGTAAGCATGAGTGATGCCACAGCAGTGCACACTGACTTTCATTGTACACAAGAATAACACCCCAGTGGTGCACACCATCTTTCATTGTACATGTATAATGTCAGTGGTGCGTGTTCCTTTCACTGAAATACATTTGGAATTAATTTACTAAAGGTTTGCGTCGTGGCAGCGCCACGCAAAATGTTAGTTGAGATTCACAAAGCCACACTAGGGCAGATTTACGGCGCCTTGCATAGCTTTGTAATAAAAAAAAGTAACACAAGGCAGCACTATGTGCTGCCTTTTGTTACCTTGCGTCGGGGAGACATTCCATGAGTGGAACATGGGCGTCCCTATGCATCCACCCATGGATTTTGACGCAATCCCAGATCTACTAAGGTCAGTAAACTTGGGATTGCGCAAAAATGGTGCACCTCCCAGACCCAGGCGTGACGAGGAGAAATATCTTTATTTCTTCTTGTTACTTCCTTTTTCTATGTGTGAAAAACGAATATGCCTTTAAGGAATGTTTTTGTGCAGGAAGGTACCCCTTTCTTCACAAAAACAATCCTGCTCATAACCTAGGCACCCTTGCATCAAGGTGCAAGGGTGCCTGCGTTTGCGCTTGACTGCGCACAGTGCGCCAGTACATGGGGGGGGGCAGAAGAGTACCATATCTTAGTAGATATGGTGCATTTCTGCTCTCGCCATTTCACACAGCACAGTGTGAGACACCTTAGTAAATCTGCACCTTGATGTGACAGTGCTAAAAACTGTTTTCATTGCACACATGTTACAACATAGTGGTGCTCAATGACTTCCTCTTTACACGTATGTGACATCATACAGCTGCCAAAATGGTGGACATGGTCGATCATTGTAGAATGTGCACACTTAGGGGCTTATTAACAAGCCCCTTGCGCCGCCAGCACATCACTTTTTCCCATATTAAAAGTGACGCACTGGCGGCGCAAGGGGCTTGTAAATAAGCCCCTTAGTTTCATTGTGCATGTGCGATGTCATGGTGGTGCACATTGTGAACAAGTATGATGTTGATGGAGCAGGGTAAATGAAATTTTTTTAACCTCCTAATAATTTTCGTAAAATAATTAATAAACATGTTCGTTTAAGTAAATAACCAACAATGTATGTTACATGTGAAGGGTTAAAGGTAACACGCTATTCCATGTGCAAAATAATTAACTAATAATTGTTTACGTGTCTAACATAACCTAATATTTGCGTACTAATCAAATAATAAATGCATGATCTGTGCTTTTAAATAAAACGTGTGGTTGCAAAATAAAGCGATGGTAAGTAAGGGACGGCTTTATATGTTGCTTTTTGCTAGGTAATACCTAATTAGGGTACATAGAAAGATGGGAGGGAAACGAAAGGGTTTATATTTCTTTGTTTTAACAATATTTTGTTTATCTTTGAAAATAGTGCGCTTAAGCCTGTCGAGCAGCGATATAAAATGGCCGCCGTTTGCTAGAGTACGCATGAGCAGGGAACCATGTGATAGAGGAGAGAGCCTGGGGAAAAAGATGATCACGTGCTGGTGCTGAGAGGCTAAGATGGAAGTATGGTCAAGGCTATTGTGACCTTTCTGAGCAGATGTGTGCCAAGATGATCAGCAAGAAGCGTGAGAAGTCAAACTGAATCAATGGACGGAACTGTTGAATCTAAAAAGTAGCAGAAAAAGATACAAATTGGACTGATCGAAGCGGATGAGCAATGACATGAACTGTGGGAAACGATGCAAGCATGGACATTCCACAAGGAACTGGTTAAGACCAGGAAGTTTGATTAAAAATGTATATGGATCTGAGTTTGACCAATGGGAAAGAATCACGCCATGGAGATGTAACATTTTATTCAGTAAGCTAGAATTAGGGTATAAGAAGACCTACTCTTGGTGGGAGGGGTTAGTTGTCGGAGTAGCTGAGGAGAGGAGTTGTTGGAGGAGTTGTTGGAGGAGTTGCTGGAGTAGATGCTGGAGAAGTTAGATGCTAAAGCTGCGGTTGCTGATGCTGACGAGCTGATGTTGCTGCTGCTATTTTTATTTTCCAGTTGAGTATAAGATGCTGTTTTTGGAGAACCTTTTTATTCCTGATCAAGTTTTCATTTAGAACTATTAGATTTTTCCAAAACAGATAGATTGATCATTTAGAAGTTCTTGCTATGATAACCTTACTTTTCCGTCTAATCGATATGCATTGTAATATCAATTTATTCATATAATGATGATAAATGTAAAGTTCTGAATAATAAACTTAAACTTCTTTCTTGCTTCGAAACTTTACATAAACTTTATTATTCTTTAAACAAATGACTCAGTGATTCTTTAGCTCAATGATTAAAGTAAAATGATAAAGAGTTTATTGTGATTGAGCTGGTCTTAATCACCATTAACTGATTCCTACTAGTTGGTCCATCGACCAATGAGCGGAATACCTTAAAGCAAATGAGAAACATTATGTCATGTTAAAAGAGGTATCCCGTCTCCTTCCAGCGAATCATTTTCTCCTAGGTTATTGATGGAGGAAATCCAGGGAATAAATGAGTAAGTGAATGAATATGCGGTGTTATGGGCCCCACCGTCATATGGATATAGTGTGTGTGTTAGAGGAATAGTCGCACCTGGATGACCAAAGTATATAGGAGAATTATTTTTATTGTTAGCGCTGGATCAGATTTCTTGGTAGCAGAGTTATGGTTACTATAGATTAGTTTGGTGATTATTGATTATTGATTAGTAATTATTGATAAGTTCATGCCTAACACTTTATGTTGAGTCGCGTTATGTTATATGTAAGTTTTCACGCTTCCGGGAAGCAGGAAGTGGAACACGTGTGGCAAGAGAAGTCACATGGAATGGTGCATTGTCTGAGTTCACATTGGTGATAACACAGGTTGTGTTATGATAGGGACATTTTCCGTATAAAAGGTGTGTAAATAAAATAGCGATCGGTTTTCTTGTGAAACTCTGGCCTTAATTCTCAGGAGCAGTATAGTCTCCACATTTGTTTTATCCCCAGAGAAACGGGTTTACTGTTTTCTTAAAAGAAGGGTAAGGTAGAGGGAAGTGCTACTTTATCGGCGAAACTGAAAATTCTGTGGTAGGGTAGAGGTAAGCGCTGCCTACTGGAAAATACAGAGTTCTTGTATAAATGGTAAGAACTATCTCTTTAGTTTAGCGAATCAGACAATGGAAATGTGTTTTAAATCTTGTAACTAACGAAGAATTGTTGAAAAAGAAATTGCCGATAAATTTTGTAAAGGAGGGGTCTAGAGCAGAAGTGACGTAGACAAGAGTCGCGCTGGGATTGGTCAGTGCGCTAGTCACACGGAAACAGGAGCAGAACTGACGTAGACAAAAGCCGCGCTGGGATTGGTCAGTGCGCGGTAGACAGAAATCGCTCTGAGTGGAGTGTTGGTGTGAGTCGCGCTAGGATTGGTTGGAATAACGCATACAGAACAGTGTTGAATTGCGGATCGTTTGAGGAGAAAAAGCGATTGTGAATCATGTCGTATTATGAGTATGGAAGAGAGAAAACGTCATGGATAACAAAAGTTAATAATTTCTTTAAGAAAGACAAAAAGGTAGTGACTAGAGAGGGACAAATAATTCCTCCGCCGAAATCACCAGCTTCGCATATGATGCTGAAATATGGATATCATACATGCATATGGTTAGAAAATTGGACGAAATATACTAAGAATGATGGAGCACTGGCTTTTCCTGAGAATGGGTCATTTAATGTAGCTATATTACGGAACTTGAGAGAAAAGATGGCAATGTTAGAACCTATACCTAGACCGACACAGTTTGAAGCTTTAACGGAATGGGAAGATGAGATGTATGAACGAGAGAGGTTCAGAGGATTAAGGAATCATGAGTTTGTGCCTGGAAGGTTATGGGGAGTAAATCATGAGGACAGAATAAAGCGTTGGAGATGTGCTAACATGACAGGAGGTTTGTTTCCAGCTTTTGCAGTTGAGGAAGAAGCAAAGAGAAAGTGTACAGAGAAAAAGAAACATGTAGTGATAGAAAAGTATGTGTATGGTGGTGGTGAAACGGATGATGAATTGCTGGAAGATATTTTAAACAGAAACCCACCTCCATACCAACAGACTTCTGCGGTGGTGACACCTAATGCACCGCCAATGGAAACTGGGAGGAATAAAAATCCAGAAAGAAGAGATGAGACAAATAGGTCACAAGATCAATTAAAAACTTCACAAAATGAAGAGATAGAAAGTGACAATGCAACTGAATTAGCAAAAACAACAAGAGAATTGACTGAGAAAATAAGAGCATTGACAAGGAATATGGAAGCTGTAACTGTACCAGTGACAATAGGTCCAGTAATGCCAATTTTTGAGAATCAGAAAATTGATGAACGTTCTTTAGTGATTCCCATGAATTCACATTTACAAAGAAAAAGAGAAGGGATGGAACTGAATAATGAAGGTGCACACAATTTGGCTGGTACCTATAGACCAAGCCCACCAACTAATTTGACGATAAATGAGAATGAGATTAGGAGAATGCCTATGGTGACGGAGTCCGCATCAGGGACACCAGAAAGAAGTAGCAATTGGATAGAATTAAATAGTACGCCTGTAGGTCCGACTCCAGATGAGTTAAATGAATGGATGAAAGCGCTAAAAACAAAAGAAACGGAAGTGAAACCCTTAGATGTAATTAGGTTGAAAATAGACATGGAAGAATTGATTTTAGGAACAATTGGTACAGAAAAATTAAAAAATTATCAGGATGATGAGATTATGTTTTTGTGCAAAAGTCTTACATGGAGAGCTAGAAATTTACATGACAAATTGGAAGAGACAGCAAGTGAACTCGGAGTGGAGTTTGTAAAAGTGAGAACGTTGCAGAAACCATACAGAGTAGATTTTTGTGAGAAAGATATAGAGAATTTGAACACATCAGGAAGACTGACCCAAATAAAAGAGTTAATAGTTTTATTGAGACGATGGGGTGATGTGGATAGATGGAGAAATAGATGGTCGAAAAGGAATGAGAAAACAACAGATAAAGCATCTTTGGCTTTTGCAGTGACAGATAAGGAACCAGTTGTAAGAGAATACCCGATGAGAGAAACTCCAGGTGGTAGTTACGTGCATGTTCCATGGACTAGACAGGATATACTGTCATTTACAAATGACTTCCCGAAGTTGAGAGAAAAGCCAGTAGAATGGTACAGACAAGTGGAGAGATTTGTGAAAGTTTCAAAAGTGTTGTGTGTGGATAGACTTGGATGGATTGTTTGATATAGTAGTGCCAGCTGATTTGTGGACAGAATGTAAGATTACTATTGATTGGCCAACTGTAGAATATCCAAGGGATGCTAAAACAGGAGCGCCAGGACCAGAAGTGATGAGGAAGTACGACCAAGTAATTACCTTTTTGAAGAATAAGATTCCACCTAAAGAAACAGATTGGGTAAAAATAGACAGAACAACGCAGGAAAGTAAAGAATCAGTGCATGCTTATTAAAAAAAGCCTGTTGTTAGTTTTCAAACTGTATAGTGGTTATGAGACACTAAATGAGAAGGATATGAGTCATTTTGTATATAGATTTGTATATGGATTGAAACCAGAGATAAGTGAAATGATTAAGCAGCATATGATTTGTTGGCAGAATAGCACAGTGGATGAGGTTTTGAGGTATGCTAAGTATTGCAGTGATGATATTGAGAGTAGACAGCGTAAATTGAAAGAGAAGGCCATGTGGGCACAGGTGAAAGTTGCAGAGAAGCAAGAAGCTCAATTGAGCAATACCGGAAATGAAACAGGACAGGTTAGATCCCGACCTAATATAGGTAAAGGAAAAGGACAAATGAGCATAGATGATGCAAAGAAAAAGTGGCCCTGCCACAACTGCGGAAAGCTAGGACATTGGAGAAACGAGTGTAAGTTTCCTCCAAAACTTAATGTGGAAAATCAATCATTAAATTCACAGGTGCAGAGTGAGGTAGTTACTCAACAAGGTCAGGTGCCACAACCACCACTTCCCAAGAGTGTTAACCAACAGAAATACAGTGCAGAAACAGGATTCTACGGAGGAGAACAGGTAACACAGTTGCCGCGTGCAGCTGCAATTTCTCAATATTGGTTACGACAGGATGAGGATGACACGGATGAGAGTTTATGACGGTGCCTAGGAGAGGGGGAAGAGTGCGTGCTTGGCGCAACTCTAGAGGTAGATCAGTCTGGTCCATTTGTGGATGGAGAAGTGAATGGTGCAAATGTAACATTCCTTGTTGACACTGGAGCTACCCGTTCTACTGTTAGGTCAGTGGAAATTCCAAACCTTCCTCTCTCAGGTGAACATATCCAAGTAGTTGGAGTTTCAAATCAGCAAATCAAGACGCCTCTTACTAAATTAGTGGAGGTAAGAATTGGTCCATTTAGTGAAATGCACCGATTTGTGGTATGCGATTGTAGTCCCGTGAACCTTTTAGGACGCGATTTGTTGTGCAAAATGAATTGCACTATCTATTGTACCCCAGACGGAATTGCTTTTCAGACCCCAGATGAGGATGTGCTGTATAAAATGACAATGGTGAATTTAGAACCAGAAGTAACTGATTTGTTTCCTGTATTTGATGCAGAGAAAATCCCAAATGAATTGAAAAATACAGTGAAAGAAGACGTGTGGGACTTTACAGGAGAAGATGTAGGATTAATGAAAGGAGTAGATCCCGTAAAAATAACAGTGAAAGAGGGAACGAGTTACCCAAATACGCCCCAGTATAAATTGACACCAGAAATAATTGAAGGAATAACGCCAGTAATAAATAAAATGATTGAACAAGGGATTTTAAAGGAAATCATGAGCAGTCCATGTAATTCACCAATAATGGGACCTGAAAAAGCCAAACGGAACATATAGAATTGTACAGGATTTGAGGAAGGTAAACAAAATTGTTGTGCCTTGTTGCCCAATAGTGCCGAACCCTGCTGTGATTCTATACCAGATTCCACGTGAAGCAGAATGGTACACAGTAATTGATTTATGTCATGCATTTTTCTCTATTCCATTGCATCCAGATAGCCAACCATTATTTGCATTTAGGTTTGGAGAGCGTATTTTGGCATGGTGCCGAATTCCTCAAGGGTACACAGAAAGTCCCTCAATCTTTAATCAGATTCTAAAGAAATCGTTGGAAGATTTAAAAATGCCAGAAAAGTCAGTAATGGTTCAGTATATTGATGACCTACTGGTGGCATCAAAAACGAAGGAAGCATGTGTCAATGATACAATTGCTTTGCTGAATCATTTAGCAAAAAGAGGACATAAAGTGTCCCCTTCAAAATTGCAGTTTTGTCAACAAGAAGTCCAGTATTTAGGGCATAAAATTGAGAAAGGAGTGCGAAAGGTAACAACTGAAAGAATAAAAATGATTCAAGGAATGAGAGCTCCAATGACGCAAAGAGAGGTAAGAATGTTTTTGGGAATGGTTGGATATTGTCGACAATGGATAAGCGGTTTTTCGCTGATTGCTAAACCGTTGCATAAACTGACAAAGAAGGATGTTAAAGATCCTTTTGAAATGAATGATGAAGAAATGAAAGCATTCAGAGAGCTGAAAAAGAAATTGTGTGAGGCTCCAGCATTAGGAATGCCTGACTATGAGAAGGATTTTGAGCTGTATTGCAGTGAAAGAGATGGATGTGCATTTTCAGTTTTGGTACAGAGACATGGAACTATGAAAAGACCCATTGCATATTTTTCAGCTGTTTTGGACCCTGTAGCGAAAGCGTTGCCTGGATGTTTGAAAGCAGTTGCTGCTACTTGTGTGAGTTTGGAACAGAGTGAAGGCATAGTGATGGGATATCCACTGAGAGTATATGTTCCCCATTCTGTGGAAATTCTCTTGACAAGAACGAAAACCCAATACATGACACATAGTCGGCTGACTAGGTATGAAAAAGTAATTTTGAGTGCAGATAATGTGACCATTGACAGATGTATGAATGTGAATCCTTCGACATCGTTACCAGATGAAGAAAGTATAATTGAAATGGATGAAGTAGATCACGATTGTCTGAATGTGCTTGAATATTGTACAAAACCAAGGTCTGACATACGAGATGAGCCTTTAAAAGAATCAGATTATATTCTGTTCGTGGATGGCTCATGTTTGAGAACGAGTGATGGAGTTCTAAGTGCAGCATATGCAGTTTGCACAGTAGCAACTGTAATGGAAGCATCTTGTCTGAAAGGGATACGGTCTGCCCAAGTCGCAGAACTGATAGCTCTGATTCAAGCGTGCAAGTTGGGAAGAAATGTACGGGTTACGATTGTGACAGATAGCCAGTACGGTTTCGGGGTGGTGCATGACTTTGGTCAGATTTGGTCACAAAGAGGTTTCTTGACGTCTGCAGGAACACCCATTAGAAACGGAGATTTTGTGAAAAAATTGCTTGAGGCGATACAGCTGCCTAAACAGATTGCTGTTGTGAAGTGCAATGCACATAAAAATGGGGAAGACTACATAACTGTTGGTAATAAATATGCTGACGAGATTGCACAGTACTGTGCGAAGAATGTGGTTTCTTTAAACAAAAGTCGAGAAAGAGAGCATATTTCTTGTCCTTTGCTTTTTACTAACCCTGTTGAGACATGGGATGAGGTGAGACAGTTACAGGAAGCTGCAGATGATGAGGAAAAAGATACATGGATAAAAGCAGGATGTAGAAAACATGAAGAAAATGATGTTTGGGTTTACAGAGATGAAAGACCAGTTATGCCTGATAGCATGATTTCTGACATGGTACGGATGTACCATGGACAAGCCCATATTGGGAGAGATTCAATGATCAGACTTTTTAGACAAACATGGTATAATCCAAAATTCAGAGCCATAGCTGAGAGTCTTTGTCAGAGATGTCTCATTTGTCAACAGATAAATCCAGGAAGGAAGACAGTAGTGAGTCTAGGAACAATAGGACGAGAAGGAGGTCCGTTCACTAGAATGCAAATGGATTTTATTGAAATGCCCCCTTGCAACAGATTAAGGTATGTCCTAGTGGTCGTCTGTTTGTTTTCCCGTTGGGTGGAAGCATACCCAACCAGAAGGAATGATGGAACAATGGTAGCAAAACTTATGCTGCGAGAATTCATTCCGAGGTATGGTTTTCCAGTCACGATTGAAACAGATAGAGGAACACATTTCCAAAATGAATTAGTTAAACTGATTTGTGAAGCACTCAGTATTAAACAGAAACTGCATTGTGCATACAGACCAGAGGCTTCTGGAATAGTAGAGCAAGTAAATGGAACCATTAAGAACAGGTTAGGAAAAATGTGTCAAGCTACAGGACTCAAATGGCCAGATGCCTTGCCATTAGTTTTAATGACAATCAGAAGTATTCCGGAAAGGAAAACTGGACTCAGTCCCCATGAGATAATTATGGGACGAGCAATGAGACAAGCACAAGTACCTGTCAACAAACTACTGACTATAACTGATGATCTAGTGCTGGATTATTGCAAAGGATTGGCTGATGTGGTGCGTTCTGTGTTTCATCAGGTTGGACCGGATGCGACCACTCTTGAAAGAAAACCAGCTCACGACTTGAATCCAGGAGATTGGGTCTTCATAAAAGTTCACAGGAGAAGAAACTGTTTGGTTCCTCGCTGGGACGAACCACGACAAGTGATCCTGGTGACCACCACTGCAGTCAAGTGTGCAGGAGTGAAACACTGGGTGCATGCCAGTCACACCATCAGAGTTCCAGAACCTGAAGATCGACATGTGAGTCGACATCTGGAAGTATTGGATAACAGTTCAGCATCAGAAGCAGAAGAAGAAAGAAACAGGGTGCCAGAACCTGAAGATCGACCTGTAAGTCGATATCTAGAAGACCCAACTACAAGTGCAACGACAAAAGAAGTAGAGGAAATAGCTGAAGTTCCAGAACTTGAAGATCGACCAGTAAGTCGACATCTGGAAATATCAGATACCAGTTCAGAATCTGATACAGATCATTCGGATTGTGAAGAAATTCTAAAGAGAAATTGGAAATTTGAAAGCATAAGAGAAGAAACTGAGCCAGAAGATAGTAATAGTGAGCAACCAAGTACAAGTTGTGGTGAGAATCCTTCGGAGATAATATTAATAGATGAAGAAGGGAGAGTTTCAACCAGAAAAGTAGAAAAATCGGAAGAACCCCGAGGAGCAATAGGGACAAATAGTCAAACAAAAGAACAGGGAAAGTTAGAAGCAGATAGAGAGACTGACACAAATTCGGAAGAACCTCGAGGAGGGACAGAAATAAGTGAACGAAGGAAGATAAGAAAAGAACCACAAGTTGAGGAGGAAAATGAAATTATAAGTTTCAAAATAAGAGACAATAACGAAAGATTTGAAACAGAATCTGAAGAAAGTGGAGAAGAAAGAAACAAAAAACTAGAGTCAAGAAAAAGAAATTGGAAAACAGAAAGAGAGGAAAAAGGAAGTGAGGCAAAAAGGCCAAGAAAAGGAGACAATTGGCCCAACGAAGTAAGAAAATTAAGATACAGAATAATAAGGTTGGATGGAAAAAGTGCTGAACAAGTGAATGAAATAACAAGTCAGAAAGAGCAAGAAAAACAAGGTGGAAAACACTTGCAGAAAACGAAAAGAATAAAGAAGGTGAATGCGAAGTATAGATCACCTGAATGGTTGTATCTTGCTTTGACTGATTTCAAAGAAGAAAAGAACACTCACGAGAACCCAGAACCAAGAAACCTAATGGGTGAAAGTGAGGTGCAACAAACTTGAAGAAATTTAAACAATTTCTACTGGATTTGACAAAACACTGGACCTGACGAATTTCTACCGGATATGACAAGGAAAGAATTCTGAAAAAGAATTAAAAGGAAGTACCAAGCAAAGACAAAACATTGGAGTACAGAGTGGCAAATAAGTCATTTTCTGAGGTGTAGTGACACAATTTTCTGGAAAACAAATAAATAAGGTTATAAACAAAATGGAGAATACTAGAGATAGAAAATGTAAACTGTGAGTTTTTAAGTAGATGGTGTAAGATGTGCTGCTTTTGTACAGGATTATTAATGACAGTATGGGTGGTTTTAGCAATCACTATTCCAATTAGTTTAGCTGTAGTAGAAACGACAAATAACACTGAGAAAGAAAAAGGAGCTAACACTCAAGAACCAGTTATTTTAAGAAGTAGTGCAGAATTACACAAGGACAAATCAATAGCAGATTTTTCAAAAAATGTTTTTACTAAATTATTATATGAGTATGTAGAAACAATGGATGTAAGAGATTGCTATGTTTGTATGCAGTTGCCTGCATCTGTAACAGAGGGTGTGACTTATCATCACCTCCCTTTGACGTATGGAATAACATGTAGTGTCTTAGCAAGTTTATTTTATAAAACAGGTAGATTAGAATATTATTACACTGACATAGATAAGATTTTTGCGAAAGTTTCTGTAGTTCCCGAACTAAACAAAATAAAAGAGGGAAAAACGTTTGGTGAATATTTTATAGAAGATAAGATTTTAACATTAGAGAATATAGTTAAAAACAACCTTACCTGTGAGTTAAAGAAGGAAGAAAAGGTATTTTTAGAGATGGTTGAAGAGAGAAGAGTGAAATTTCAAAGAAAAGTGATAGAAGAGACAAAAACACCTCTTTGGGCGTTTGAGGAAGACAATCATGACAAGAAAAAGACAAATGCAGCTATGACTCTGCATTGGCCCCAACAGGGAAGATTGTGCATTAGAAGAAATAAGACAAGATATGATAATTATTTTGTGGGTTCCAGTATTTGCCATGACAATTATCAAATTTTAGGTGGATGGGGATTCAAAGGGGGAAAAGATCCAATATTTCCAGGGATCTATTATGTTTGCGGGAATAGGGCTTATTATAGGTTGCCGGACCATTGGTATGGGTCATGTTATTTAGGCCTGGTCTTTCCAAAAAATGTTCATATGGACAGAAAAGAAAAAGGAACACACAGAATGATAAATACCTTTACACGTAGGAAAAGGGAAAGCTTTTCAGAAATAGTAGGTGATATTTTTGGAGCATTGATACCAGCAGTGGGAATATCTTTGAATGCATTTAGAATTCGGAAATTATCCACAGTGGTAGATCGTTTATCTACAGATACTGCTGGAGGGTTCTTGATGGTAAATACCGAGATGGTTGCCATGAGAGCTATGGTGATGCAAAATCGACTTGCCCTTGACATTCTTTTGGCAAAAGAGGGTGGAGTCTGTGGAATGCTGAAAGTCCAACATTGTTGCACTTACATTCCAGATAAAAGTGAAAATATACAGAAGTATATAACAAATATTACAAGTTTGCACAAAGAACTAGTTCCACTGGAGGTTGAAAGTGCATTGGGAAAACTTGGTAAAGGGTTTTCTTCAGTAATAAGTTGGTTAACAAGAATGAGTGGATTAATAATAGGGAAAGTTATAATAATAGCAACCATGATAATAATAATAATTCTAGTGATGAAGCTTATAATAACATGTATAAAGAGAAGAAGAAGACAGAATAAAATAGAAAAAGAAAACATGATAAACAAGGAAAGAGAGAGAGAAATGGGTGAAATAGAATTAGAAGAAATAAAAGAGAACATGTACAAGAAAACGAAGAGACAAGTTGAAAGGGATACAGTTGTGAAAACTAACAAAAGCAAATGGATAAAAGATATATGCTGTCTGAAAGAAATGTATAACTTGGGTTTTGTGGTGATATTAAAAATCACCAAAGGGGGGAGTTGATGGAGCAGGGTAAATGAAAAAATGTTAACCTCCTAATAATTTTCGTAAAATAATTAATAAACATGTTCGTTTAAGTAAATAACCAACAATGTAGGTTACATGTGAAGGGTTAAAGGTAACACGCTATTCCATGTGCAAAATAATTAACTTATAATTGTTTACGTGTCTAACATAACCTAATATTTGCGTACTAATCAAATAATAAATGCATGATCTGTGCTTTTAAATAAAACGTGTGGTTGCAAAATAAAGCGATGGTAAGTAAGGGGCGGCTTTATATGTTGCTTTTTGCTAGGTAATACCTAATTGGGGTACATAGAAAGATGGGAGGGAAACGAAAGGGTTTATATTTCTTTGTTTTAACAATATTTTGTTTATTTTTGAAAATAGTGCGCTTAGGCCTGTCGAGCAGCGATATAAAATGGCCGCCGTTTGCTAGAGTACGCATGAGCAGGGAACCATGTGATAGAGGAGAGAGGCTGGGGAAAAGGATGATCACGTGCTGGTGCCGAGAGGCTAAGATGGAAGTATGGTCAAAGCTATTGTGACCTTTCTGAGCAGATGTGTGCCAAGATGATCAGCAAGAAGCGTGAGAAGTCAAACTGAATCAATGGACGGAACTGTTGAATCTAAAAAGTAGCAGAAAAAGATACAAATTGGACTGATCGAAGCGGATGAGCAATGACATGAACTGTGGGAAACGATGCAAGCATGGACATTCCACAAGGAACTGGTTAAGACCAGGAAGTTTGATTAAAAATGTATATGGATCTGAGTTTGACCAATGGGAAAGAATCACGCCATGGAGATGTAACATTTTATTCAGTAAGCTAGAATTAGGGTATAAGAAGACCTACTCTTGGTGGGAGGGGTTAGTTGTCGGAGTAGCTGAGGAGAGGAGTTGCTGGAGGAGTTGTTGGAGGAGTTGCTGGAGTAGATGCTGGAGAAGTTAGATGCTGGAAAAGCTGCGGTTGCTGATGCTGACGAGCTGATGTTGCTGCTGCTATTTTTATTTTCCAGTTGAGTATAAGATGCTGTTTTTGGAGAACCTTTTTATTCCTGATCAAGTTTTCATTTAGAACTATTAGATTTTTCCAAAACAGATAGATTGATCATTTAGAAGTTCTTGCTATGATAACCTTTCTTTTCCGTCTAATCGATATGCATTGTAATATCAATTTATTCATATAATGATGATAAATGTAAAGATCTGAATAATAAACTTAAACTTCTTTCTTGCTTCGAAACTTTACATAAACTTTATTATTCTTTAAACAAATGACTCAGTGATTCTTTAGCTCAATGATTAAAGTAAAATGATAAAGAGTTTATTGTGATTGAGCTGGTCTTAATCACCATCAACTGATTCCTACTAGTTGGTCCATCGACCAATGAGCGGAATACCTTAAAGCAAATGAGAAACATTATGTCATGTTAAAAGAGGTATCCCGTCTCCTTCCAGCGAATCATTTTCTCCTAGGTTATTGACGGAGGAAATCCAGGGAATAAATGAGTAAGTGAATGAATATGCGGTGTTATGGGCCCCACCGTCATATGGATATAGTGTGTGTGTTAGAGGAATAGTCGCACCTGGATGACCAAAGTATATAGGAGAATTATTTTTATTGTTAGCGCTGGATCAATGTCATCGTACTGATGTCAAAGCAGTGCACACTGATTTTTTTATCTGATACTTGTGATGTCACAGTGGTGCCAATGTGGTAAAATTTAGAGGAACCCTGTAACTCTCTGGGAAGCCTCCATGATTATACAGGAGCAGCCCGTGCAGGTAAGAGCGGTGGGGCGGGGTGGGGGAGGACTTGACAGACGACGGCGAGGGAAAATTAAATAATTAATTTTCCCTCGTCGTCGTCTGTCAAGTTCCCCCCCCAACCCTACCCCAACGCCCACCACTCTTACCTGCGCGGGCCGCTCCTGTGATTATGTAAGAATCAGGAACATGGAGCAGACTCCTAACTGCCCTGAAAGGGATAAACATTTCCATTTTTTGAGTGCTTTAAGTATTCTGTTCAGAATTGTGAGCATTAGCAGTAGTTGTGTAGGTTTCACAAACAAAGAAGATGAACACCACAAACAATATCCCATCGCACACGGAACTGGTGCACCATATGCAGCAGTAGCAGTGCAATCTTCCCTCTCGCGCACTCAATGGCTGCAAAAATGTAAACTTCACCACTTAACAAGCCCAACACACACTGTATCAGGGCAAACTTCCCTGAAAGGCATCAAAGGACAGACAATAATGTGCAACCTACTTTAACACACACAGAGCTATCTATACTGCATGCTACTCTCAGAAGCACAACAGTTGTGGCAGTGGTTGCACTACATCAATTTATCTTACATGCTCATATTGGAGAGCACAAAGACGATGGCACTCACACTCCAAAACAGCATCAGTGCTATCCATCTGCTGCACAACTACCAGTCTGGCTTCAGATCACGCTGCAGCACAGATACTGCTACCTTACATGTCGTACATGATGTTCACTTGACCACAGATGAAGATGGCCCATTTCCTGAGTTTGCTTGACCCCTCAGCTGCTTTTGACATAGTCGACCATCCAACCCTCATACGCACCGTGATGACTCAAATGAAATTCAACGACAATGTCCTTCAGTTGTTCTCCTTTTACCTTTCCAACCGACACCAGTTTTTTCACATGGGCACCTTGAGGTCACAAAATATCCCTATTGTCTGTGGAGTCCCTCAAGGTTCCATTTTGTCTCCACACCTGCCACTTGGTGCGCTACTCACAGATGGCAGCATCAAGATTCACCAATATGCCAACAATACACAACTCTACTTGAAAGTCTCCTCTCCTTTAGACAGCCAACCCCTCAAACACTGCTTGCATATTATCCAGACCCAGATGTGGATGTCCAGCACCTAACTGATGCTCAATCCAACCAAGGAAGAATTCCTGTTATTTGCCTAGAACAACAAACAAGATACAGTACAAACCTGGTTCACTGACGTGAATCTTGAAAGCTTTGAACCACAACTTTCACTGAATGCCAAGTTACGTGAATTCACCCTGGAGACCATCCTAAACCTCGAGGAACATATTGGCAAAAAAATAAGGAGACCTGGTACCAGCTCTTTCTTCTAAAGAAAGTCAAACCATTCCTTCTAGAAAGCAAATTCAGGACTACTGTGCAAGCCCTCCTACTCTTTCATCTGGATGGTGGCCCTACTCCACTGCCTTCCAGACTCCACGGTGAGACCCCTTAGTAGCATCCTACACACTGCATCACTTCTCATCCAGAGCCTGAAGAAAACTGATGGAACTCCATTGGCTCCCTTTGCCAGTCCACACCATCTTCAAAACCAACTGCATCATATACATGCCATCACGAACAGAACCATCACTATCACTTATCTTGCAGACAAGCTCACCATCTCTGATAGTTCATGGCACAGCCGCAGCCAGGTCACCGTCAGACTGCAGACTAAGAAGTGTGAAAATGAAAAAACAAGACAACAAGCCTTTTTCATATATGTGCCCAGGAACTGGAACAACATCCCCACGTCCATCACGACCTCCCCAGTGCTGCTCCAATTTAGGAAAGAGTGGAAGGCTCACATCTTTAAAGTACGCTAGATCACAATGCATTCACTGATCACAACCCAATCCTTTCCTATTACTCATGGGCTTTATGCTTGTTTTTGACCATATACAGGGTTCTGCTGACTTTCGGCTAGGTTAACGCTCTAGAAATACTGTATACATAGATACATAAAGGGCAGTGTAAGCTCCCCTCACACACAGAGCAGATACTGCATGGGAAGAAGCAATGCAGGCTTCCCTCGCGTAAGCATGGTGTTGAAGTCACAGCACTGGATCAGTAGGAAAGAACACGCCTTAAATACAGGTAAGGTGGAGGCGTGGCCTGAGGCGTCAAGATGGCGGATGCACTCTAAGAGTGCTCCGGACCCCCCTCCGTCATCCACCTTGCATCCGCCGCCAACAGCTACCACTAACCTCTCTCATATGCCCACAAAGCCTCCCTGCATCGTTGGCTCAGCTCCGATCCCTTTCCCAGGCGGATCGGTGCTCCGGCGGCCCGGGGTGCTATCCTTCAGCCAGCGGCCTCGGATCTCCGAGATGGCGGACCCGCTGGTGCCCCGATCCCGGGCCTGACGATCTCCCTGGCCGGCCCGGCTCCCCCGGCAGCGGTGGGGTGACGGCGGTGTCTGGGGCCTATCTGCTCGCCCCCAACATCTGCGATCACTTGGTGGTGAGCCCTCGGCGCGGGAATCCCTCCCGGCCACGCCAGCACCGGACGCTGTGTGTGGCGATCTGTGGACCGGGGCTCGCTTGGTCTCAGGGTTCGGCCTGGTGCCCCCCGGAGATTTCTTCAGAGCGCCCCCTCTGGACCCGCCTCCGAGCCTTGGCCGCCATTGTCGGGCGGCGGCGCAGGGACCAGGGCCTTCCGTAAGCCTCCCCACGTGTCTCCACCCCTGGGACTGCTCCCCACGGGCCGGCTGCAGACACCCTCTGGATCCGGAGAGGGGTGTGGCCTCTGGGCCTTCCCGGGGCCGCCCAGGGAGCTATGACCCCTTGACTCCATGACCTCTGGGGGAGCCTGTCCCGTTGTGGACGCGTGGGCCGCCCTGGGCCTGGGCGTCTTGGGCCTGGGCCCACCCACTATCTCGCGCCGACGCGGGCTCGGCGGAGGATGGCCTTGGGGACATCCGGGACTTTCCTGCAGAGCACTACAGCGAGGCACCGGTGAGTGGGGTCTGGGGTTGGGGACCGGCCACCTTGTCGGGTGGCAGGGCGGAGGTGTGACCTGGTGCCCCGGCCCCCCCTTCCTCCATCGTTCTCCTGATTCCCCGTGCAGTTCTGGGCCTGCTCCTCCGGGTCACCATCGCTGTCGGCCACGGGCCTATAGTTATTGGGCCACCTGGTGGCATATGTGGAGCCGTGGGCTGTGGGCCCCTCACCAATACGGCCTCTGGTGGGTCCCCCCTAAGGCGGATGCTTGAGCTGTCCTGGACACGAACCCTCCCACCACTGTAACTCTACCAGGGCGCAGCGGCCTCGATGCTGCGGCTGGGGCGACTGGGCCCGGGGACATGTGAGACTCTCTCGTCGCCCCTACCACCACGACACCGGTGAGTGGGGTCTGGGATTGGGGATCGGCCACCAGGTCGGGTGGCGGCGCGGAGGGCTAACGTCGGTGCCTCAGCCCCACCTTCCCCTTTCGTTGCTTCATCTCCCTCCTTAATACACCACGCGTCTTGTCGGGGGAGTGCTTCCCTGTGCTCGGCGGACGCGATCAGTTGGGGCCCCATCTGCTGCGGCCGGCCGGTGTCGGTGACGGAGCTCATCACAGAGCTTGGCTCCTCCCTGGCCCTTGTCCGACCCAAGCTACCCTCTGCTGGACGGGGGTCTGGGCTGTGGCACTGTCGCTGTCGTTGCTGATTGACCTGGCCTAGCCGCCTTCCACTGGAATGTTCCACGCGGACCCGACACCGACCCCGGGGCACTGAATCAGTCCTACTCCTCACGTGGGGCCAGAAGGGGTGGACCTGGGCGCCCGGACCTGAGTATCGACGGTCTGGGTGACCGGGGGCCCCCCTCCTCTGTGGGACTGCTGTTTCCCCCCCCCTCCCCGTGTGGGGGCCGGACCCCGTCCTTGGTGGCGATGGGCAGGAATCGCACCTTCCAGAACCCTGCCCCTCCAACCCAAACTAAAATGGATCAATTCACCCCGTCGGACCGGGATCCTGGAGGTGGGACATCTAACACCCCTGTCCCCACCGGGGACGATCTCTCCACCATCCTTCAGGCGATAGGTGCATCGCAGGCCTCAGTCGAAAACAAGATTGGCGAGGTGAGGGTAGACGTGGCTCTCATCCGCCAAGACCTGCGCAATGCCACGGCACGAATCACGGAGGCGGAATCCCGTATCTCAACGGCAGAAGACGACATTGGCCAGCTTAAGACACAAGTGGCCCGCCTCCAGACCCAAACCTCGGAGCTCCACCGACGAGCGGAGGACGCCGAAAACAGATCGAGAAGAAACAATCTACGCCTTATAGGTTTTCCCGAAGGAAGTGAGCAAGGCCATGCCGACACGTTTGTGGAAAACTGGGTGCGTTCCTGGATGCCCAAAGAGTCCCTTTCGCCCTGGTTCGCCGTTGAGCGGGCTCACCGCTCCCTGGCCCCCAAGCCTCCACCCGGGGCCCCTGCCAGACCCATAATCCTGAGGGTCTTTAACTTCCGGGACAGAGACGCCATCCTCGGGGCGGCTAGGGCGCAGGGTCCACTGTTGTTTCAAAACAAAAAGATCCTCGTCTTCCCGGATTACACCAGGGAGGTACAGGCCCAACGTCGAACCTATGACGAGGTTAAACAGAAGCTCCGCAGCCTGGGTCTTCGCTATGGTCTTCTCTTCCCGGCCCGGCTCAGAGTGGTCTTTCAGGACAGGACATTCTTCTTCGACACCCCCCAGGCAGCATGGACCTGGCTCACGGAAGAACGGCCCCTCCTGAGCCGGCCGGTTCCTTCCCCTACCCGGCGAGTCCCCCCACAGCCCCTCCCAACCTTGCCTAAAACCCAAAGACGCAGGACCAGGTCCCGTAAGAAAAACGACCATCGGGGGGAGGCATCCCGCTCACCAGGTGGACAGTCCCAGTGACCTCCCTCACATGCCTCAACTCAGAGGTCCGCCACGCCCAGCCCGACTAATTCTCGGATTAACTTGAGCCATATCCCGGATCCCTCCGAGACCTTACGCCCGTCCATATCTGCTTCCGACCTGTCTAGGAGCCCTGCGCTTCGTGGATCCGAAGAAGATGAGGGAGCTTGAACTGAGGCCTAAAACAGGAACTTCCCAATTTGTTTCCCAGATGGCTCCTACATTTACGATTGTTATCTAACTCATATATTGGGAGCGATCCATCTTCATTGTAACCACGGCTTGGCGAACTGTTTCCTATTTCAGTTCCTGGACTTACTTGTACTTCTTGTTGCATATCAGTCCTAAAAGTAATTGCAGCTGTTGACGAATCTCTTATCCGGCTACATGGATGGGGGTCCACCTCTGCCATGTCCCTGTTCAGCTAACCGTTTTAGCTTAGCATCTACACTCATTGGTGGGTTGTTGTTTTGACTTGTTTTTCCTTTTCAGGGCGACAGATGCTTCGTCTTCAGAAGTGTAGGGTGGGGGGAGTTGGGGGGCGAGGGAGGGTGGGTAGACCGTTGTCTCCCGATTGTTTGTTGTTTTTAGCCGCCTACGGCCCGCTGTTCCTTGTTTTTCTTGGTAGCTATCTACGCACGTATGCCACTGATGACGACATGAGACTTACCAGACCGCACAACTTATACCCAAAGACCCCGGCCACGGAACGCTACTTCCCTTGGGACCCGGGCCTGCTTGCGCTTGCGTCACTTCCTCCTCATACTTTCCGCCCCGATGACGTCCACCCTAAATAGACCCCTCCATATCCTGTCGTGGAACGTCAACGGCCTCTTAGACCGCATAAAACGTACTGCTGTTCTTCGTAGCGCCCAGCGACACGCGCCTGATATCTTGTTCCTACAAGAAACACACCTTCTGGGTACTCAATGCAACTTCCTCGCCCGACACGGGTTCGACAGGGTCTGGCATTCAGGTTTTACGCGAGGTTCCCGGGGGGTGGCCATACTGCTTCGGAAGGGCCTTCCCTTTACCGTGGCGCAGGCCGAAACGGATGCACAAGGCCGATACGTGGCCCTGACGGGTAAGATCGAGGGATGCCCCTTTAATCTCTTGTGTACTTACATCCCCCCAACATCATGGCCTCTGCCCTTCGCGTCTCACACTTGTGGTCTCCGCCTTTCCACAGGGGTTGACGATTATTGGAGGTGATTTCAACGCCGTTCTGCAACCCTCTCACGACACGACAGGTACTTCCTCAACAGCCCGCCTTGCCTCTGCTAAACGCTTATCTGACTGGTCCACTGCCTTGGGTCTTTGCGATGCTTGGAGGGTGTGGAACCCCCACAGAAAACAATATACCCACACATCGGCGGCCCACCATACCCACTCCCGCATTGATCTGTTTCTGCTACCTGCCCCAGACTGTCAACTGATGTCCGGGGCCACTGTCTTGCCCAGAGGCATCTCGGATCACTCCCCCATCTCCCTCCACCTCGGGAACCCCCTTAACGGTACCCGTACGGCGCGGCGGATGAATGCCTGGTTGCTGCAGGATGCAGAATTCGTTGAGTCCCTCGGGCAGGAACTGAGGCACTATTTTTCAACTAATACGGACTCGGTCTCCTCGCCGGGAATACTATGGGGGGCCGGCAAGGCCACTATGCAAGGGGTGGCTAGAGGTTTGGTCCACGCGAAGCGCACGGAACAGACCGCCCGACTCGTACAGCTGGAGGCCCAAGCGGCACAATTGGAGGGGGCCCAGGCGTGCTCTGACAGCGACGACTCCGGTCGACAGCTCACACTGATCCGTGAAGAGATCTGCCAGATCTCGCTGGAGTCCGCTAAAATGCTTTGGCGCTCCTCTGAGGCACGTGTGTATGGCTGGGGCGATAAAATGGCAAATTACTTCACAATTTAGTGTCCTACCCCAAAGCCAACCGCATTATTCCTGAGATCCGTGACGAGACCGGGGCTCACCATGCCACCTCCCAAGCCATCGCCCAAACTTTTGCGGGCTACTACGCTGCCCTTTACGCGGCCCGACCTCCCAGAACCTCTCTGGCTGACTTGCTATCCGAGACCGGGACTCATCTGCCCTGCCTCTCCCAGACGGTCTCGGAGACTTTGGATCTTCCTTCACCCCGGAAGAGATACACTGTTGCACTCCGGCAAGACGCCCGGGCCCGACGGTTACCCCCAAGAATACTACGCGACTTACCTTGACACACTGGTCCCACATTTAGTGGAACTGTTCAAGCATGTAATAGACACGGGGTCCTTCCCACCTGAGACCGATGTGGCCACAATTGTGGTCCTCCCAAAGACGCAGCCGCCCTCCCTTGCCTGCCTGCGCGGACTACCGCCCCATCTCCCTCATAAATACCGAGGTAAAAATTTTCGCCACTACTGTGGCCCAACGACTCCGCCCCCATTTGCAAGATTTGGTTCACCCAGATCAATGTGGCTTTATGCCTGCCCGGGGCACCCGGCACTGCATATGCCGCCTTCACCTTGCCCTTGCACACCGTCACCACCTCACCCCGTATCTGGCCCTGCTTTTCGTTGATTTCGAAAAAGCATTTGATACGGTAGATTGGAGCTACCTTGGGGACGTGTTGGAGAGGATGGGTTTCGGCCCCCCGTTTTGACGCCTCATCCGGGTCCTATACTCCAACCCTAGGGCAAGGGTCCTCATTAATGGCGTGCTTTCGGAGACGTTTCCCATTCGGCGGGGTACTCGCCAGGGCTGTCCGCTCTCGCCGCTCCTATTTGCGTTAGCAATGGAGCCCCTGGCCTCCCTCGTCCGCCAGGATCCCTTCATCCGTGGTTGGGCTTGGGACTCATACCAGGTCGATAAGATCGCCCTGTATGCCGATGACGTCCTCCTTTTCCTGGCGGACCCGGAGAGCTCAGGCCAGAGATGCCTGGATGCCATCCTTGCTTTTGAACGGGTCTCTGGCCTCCGGCTCAACCCGGCAAAATCAACACTGGTTCCCCTGCACCCATCCCGGGCGTGCTTCGACTGGCAAACAACCATTCCCCTGCGCAGGCAGTCATTTAAGTACTTGGGGGTGTGGGTCGCATTCCTCCCAGAACTCGAATGGGCCCTGAACATCACGCCCCTGGTCACTAAGGCCAAGGCGGACCTCAGAAAATGGCAATCCCTCCCTCTTAATCCCCTTGGCAGGAGCGCCCTCTTTAAAATGATGGTCCTACCCCGTTTTCTATACATTTTACAAAATACCACCCTTCACCTCCCGGGGAGTTGGTTTCGGGAAATAGACAGTGCCCTCACCCGGTTTCTGTGGGGAGGCGGGAGGCCCCGACTGTCCCTGGCGCACTGTTGCATACCTCCCTACGATGGGGGCATGGGGGTCACCAATCTCCACCTTACTACCTGGCCACGAGGCTCATTGTGATCCACGACTGGTTCGTGGGTGGCTGGTCCGACCCGGCGTACCAGGTTGAGCTCCGGTCACTGGACTTCCCACAGCTCCAAGCCTACCTTTATGGGGCCCCAGTGCCGCAGGCCCTCCCCCCCCATCACCCGAACGGTACTCTTGGCCTGGCGTACGGCCCTACGCCACACGAAATGGGACCGGAAACTCACCAGGCAGACGCCTCTGTGGAGTGGTGTTTGGCTGGAAGAGGTCTCGTCTCTCCGGGACTTCCGTCGATGGGACCACATCGGGATCTCGCTGTTGGGAGACGTCTGGGTAGGGGACCACATCAGATCGTTTGCTGACTTACAGCAGCGCTACTCCCTCCACTCCTCCCAATTTTATAAATATTTACAGCTAAGGCATGCCCTCCGAGTACATATTCCATCTCCCACCTCTTTCCCGGAATTCAGCCCCCTGGAGGCCCAAGTAATGATGGGGAACCTCGGCAGAGGGGGGGTGTCGCGGATTTACCGCTCCTTAGTAAACAATGGCCCCGCATCCCTGGACCTGCTGCGTGCCCGCTGGGAGGGGTGGCTGGGCCCCCTAGAAGACGCAGACTGGAGGGACACTCTCATGGCTCCCAAGACCCTGACGACCTCCTCCAAGTTGCGTCTAGTCCAACTCTACTACCTCCACGCGGCATACCTCACCCCAGCGCGCCTATATAGCGCCCGTATGCCGCCTTCCCCGTCCTGCACGCGATGCAGCCACGCTCCTGCGGACTTCTACCACATGACATGGCAATGCCCCGTCCTTGCATCATTCTGGGCGGGGGTGGAGCTAGAACTTACACAGACCTTGGGGTGGGAGGTTCCCCACGACCCGCTACGCCTGATCCTGGGTGTGTTTGACGGCCTCGATGGTTACCGGGCCGATAAGCGCTTCCTTGGAACGGCGGTGGCGGTAGCGAAACGCGATATAGCGGCACTTTGGTCTCAGGCCAAGCCACCTACTATGCGGAAATGGAGACGGGGAGTGGATTGGTGTGGAACTCAGGAGGAACCCCTCTTTGAGGCCCAGGGCTGCCCCGAGCTTTTTGGCAAGATATGGGGCAAATGGTTTAACTTAATGCCCTGAGGGGCGCGAGTGCGTCTTGAATAAGAATGTTTATAAACAAATGTGTTATCCATTCCAAGAGTGCCGTACAAGTCTCTGTCGTCCTTCTTTCCAATGTACTTCATCTGTATAATGTGCCTAATTCTGCTGCCAATGTTTCTTGTGATTTGTTCTCTGAAAAACCAATAAACTTGATTATCAAAAAAAAATAAATACAGGTAAGGTAAGTATGACAAGGTGTACCTCTCAAAGGACAGGAGGTCTGGGCAGTATGATTCAGGTTTGACTGACTCCTCCAGGGCCGGACTGGCTGTAGCGAGCACCGGGCGTTTCCCCGGTGGGCCACCAGGGTGGGGGCCAGTTTTGGGCCTCTGGGGGGCTGTTTTTGTCACCGGGGGCAGGCAGTATCGGCCCCCTGTAACAAAATCGTCCGAAACCGGCCCTAGCAAACAGCTCGGCTGCACACCCCCCTCAGCCCCAGGGGGGCCGGCCGAGCAGTTTGCCAGGGCCGATTTCTGTTCCCAGTCCGGCCCTGGACTCCTCCCCAGTCCTCGTCCCTTCTGAGGTGGCAACCCTCAGAGCCATTGGAACACAAGAACACATGAAGCAAGTCCACCACTCCAACAAGATGATTCCCACGCCATCTCCACACCACTGCCACTGACACTGCATCAAGATGCCCAGCAATGACAGAACTCTTAAAGAGGGCATGAAACAGCGAGGCACGCCTATCTGACACAGTTTGTCACTTCAGTGCATGAAGGTCATTCTCCTTTAGAACACAAACGCAATACTTGCCCCCGGTATTACACTATAAGGAGGAACATAAAAGGCAGACATGGCTTCTGGTATACAACAACATAGAGGGCTGTCTTAGAATGAAGGTAGAAAAAAGACTTTGGTTTGCGAGGGCAAAGAATAGACTCATAGTCCCAGGCTGCATAGCGAACTGTCAGGATGGAGGTAAAGTCTAACGGTTCCATAGTATACAGAAATTTGACACTGAATTTCCAGTCCATTCCTCGCACAGGAGAGGTGCTATTTATATTTGTAATTTGGCTGGATTGCAGGATGTATGTTTATTCTTCTTTTATTTAGTTACATACACACTGTCGCAGAGCAGGTTAGCTGCAGGAGACAGCGGAATGGATGCTCGAATGAATGATGGCTTTTAAAACCACCAACATGGATGAGTGGGTTAAACAGTTTACGCGGACATACGTTTGCGGCCTGTAGGTCATGGGGTTGATACTTAGCCTTTCATCCTTTCAAGGCCACTAAATTGAGTCACATAAAATGGGCAATTCTAACACCTATAATACACAAGGCCTAGAAATGGCTGTAGAGTGGAAGGTTGGAATGTAGAATGCACTAGCGTCACAGACATGGTGTGCGCGAGAGCTCACAATCGTGGGGGTAGATTTACAAAACTTTTGCGCTGACGCTAACCAGCACAAAATGTTTCTTTCCTTATTTACTTTCCAGCGCAAAACAAGTTTTGGACTGCAAAGTACCTTGAAAGTAACGCAAAGCAGCGCAAAGCACTGCTTTGCATTATTTAGCGCCAAGGGGGCGTTACAATTCTGATACATGGGCGTTCCCATGCAACCATCCATGCCTTTAGATGCAAAACCCTATCTACAAACAATAGTAGACAGAGTTTAGCGCCAAAAGTTAATGCCATTTGCAAGGAGGTGTTAAGAAGAGAAATGTTTTTATTTCTCCTTTCTTTTACAACTTTGCATGTGTGCTGCACTGTGCAGCACACATACCAAGTAGGAAACGTTTTAAAGTGTGTCTAAGCATAGTATTTTGTACTGGAAGTGTACCATTCCAGTACAAAACCTATGGTAGACTCACACACACACCCTAGCACTATGGCGCTAAGGTGTGTGCGTGGTGCACAGCAGCTGAAACCAGCGCCAGGGCTAGGGAGAGGGGAAGAGAGAGTCATTTCTCTGTAGATATGGTGCTCTCCTGCTCCCTCCCTGTCACATAACGCAGCGGAGTATTTTTGGCCGCCGTGCTGAGTTCCGTGACTGTTTTGAAAATATGGGCTCAAGTGTCACTTTAGAACGTTAAATGCAATTTGATTTAGAGGAGGCAGTTGCATCTGATTATGGTGGCGGACAAACGTGTGTAGGGTCAAGGAATAAACTTGAGCATACATTCCCATCAGATTCACTAAAACAGGGTCTGTCCAGCAGACACGAAAGTGCTAATGGGGAGATTAAGTTCAACATATAGAGGGCAGTGCAGGAACAATACGAATTCCGGTTTCGACATCTACTCTTGTACATTCTGCAAATGGTCCTGTTTCATGGTTCAGTGTGCCAACACCGGGACAGAGGCTGTGGTGTGCGCGCGCTGTGCGCGCACACCCAGTGAGTTTCCTGCTAACTCCTGAGTTTTAATTTCCAGTGTGACCAGCTGCATGAAGGCCTACCTTTGGCCCAGATTTGCAATGCTTTTGTGCTTTGTTTGCATCACAGAAGTGACGTAAACTTGCGCAAAGCATTTGTTGTTGGATTTACTTTCCAGCGCAAATCTTGTTTTGCGCTGCAAAGTTGCCTAAAACTAACACAAAGCAGCGTAAAGCGCTGCTTGGTGATACTCTGCGTCAGTGGGTCGTTACATGGGTGCTACGTGGGCGTACCCATGCAACCACCCATGCTTTTTGAGGCAAAATCATATCTAGTAAAAAATAGTAGATAGAGTTTTGTGCCAAAAAATAACACCACTGTGAAGCAGGTGTTAAAAGGAGAAATACTTTTTTGTCTCCTTTCTTTTCCTACTTTGCATGTGTGCTGCACTGTACATCACAAATATAAAGTGGATAACGTTTTACAGCTTGTCTAGGCATAGTATTTATACTTCTTTGTACTATTTTGCAAAGGTGTGTGGATGGTTGTCAGCAGCCTGATTGTGCACTGGCGCTAGGGAGAGAGGAGGAGAGTGCCCGATCTCTGTAGATATGGAGCTTTCCTCTTCACTCCCTGTCACGCAAAGCAGCCCAGCAACTGTGTTGTGTGGCAGGTATGTAAATCTGCCCCTTCATGTCCAATCTATTTCTTTTTGTCCACAAGTGGTTTCCTGGCTGGTCAAAGACAGGAGGACATATAACCGTTTTTTAATGTCCATCACTGCCAGGAATACCCTGGTGGTAAGGGGCAATGAAAAGTGCTCAATGCTCCCCTCACCACGGGAGGAAACTCCCATGGCGAGTTGGACAGTTTTTTTTATTTTCAAAAAGAAAATCCCGCTTTGGGATTTTCTTTTTGAAAATAAATAGAAATGTAACTCTGACGTATGGCTCCGTCATGTTTGACGGAGCTGTTCCGGCACAGATATAGTGCATTGGCAGGAACCGCTATGACGGCAGTTCCTGTCAATGCTTGAAATGCCAGCTGGGCAAGCGTACATTTCATAATTTGGTGGGTGGCACCTCCATCAGAATGACAGTGTAATTTACCTCGTTGTCCTGGCAGAGGACGGACTTTTTGCCAAATTATAAATCAGGTCTTTAGTTAAAAACTTCAAGGTTTCAAACTTAAAGCTTACAGATTACATAAAGGTACTTGCAGCGAGTGCGTAACTAAATTGTCTATTCTACCAAGATTGCAACTTGGAAGTAGCACAAGGATCTCTGTGACAAAAAGTGTTAACCTGCTCAGTTGTCCTCCTGAAAACACAGATCTGGTCTGCAGTGGACACATTAACCCACTGACCAATTTGATGATAATTCAAACCTGTGACCAAAGAGTGTACACAGATCTCTCCAACAAATGCATTAATCTCCAAAATTAGCTTACCAGTGTTAAATCCTGAAATATACTGGATATACATAGATGTTTGCAGCAGGTGCCTTACCCCTCCCCACCCCCCCCCCCCACCACCAGTTAGATTAAAATGACAGCTGCTAATTTCTTTGGTGGCAAAGTTTGTACAAATAATGCATGGATTGTCCTTCACTCTTCTCTGTAATGTTGCCCCCCTCATAATTCACCCGCTCAAAACTCTTCTGCCTTTCAGCAGCCACCCCAAATGTTTGGTTTCCCAGAGTAATTTTTTCCATTTCCATTTCCAGCACTGGAAGGCAGCCTCAGCTAGGGTCAGGCACATCTAATATCATATTAAATGTATGCCTGGCGGTTCCCCTCCACACTATAACGAAGAAAGACTTGCATCTACTATAGTAACGTCACTGTTAGTTTATTAATCATACACTTGTAGCTTTTTAATTTAGGTGATTATCACTTTTTGTGATGTTATCCACCTCAAAGGTCATGTGGCATCATTTCCTGCTGTGTCAACAAGGGGAAAGGTCAAATGACATCTGTTCCTGCAATGTCACCAAGAGATCCAGGGGCAGGTGGTGTCATTTTCGCTACTCCTGTCAGTTTGATGAACTCACATCATTGCACATTACACGTATAGGATTTAAAAACCACACATGTTCTTTACATCAAAGTTAAATGATCATCAAAGACAGTCAGCTTTTTTTTACTGCTTGGCTGTCAATTCCTCTCATTTACAAGATTCAACCATCACTTTCTTTTGAAAATGTAACTACGTTTGGCATTTCTTTAAATATTACATGCATAACAGATGAGTGGGTTAGCACTCATAGAGATACAGCCTTTCATCAATCTAAAAAGGGCAATGTTTAAACCCATGTAAGGGGACTCCGACAGCTACTCCTTTGGCCCACCGGCTTCCCCGGCATAGTTGCTCTTGGTTTCTCAGCTTCTCCACTTGGTCCTCTCTCCTCCTTGCAGACACTTCTTACTGTCTCAGAAACTCCAGCCTGATGGGGCTGTCTATATTTCCTTCAGGCATTCATTGACAGTGTGTAACCTCTACTCTCTTTTGTTGTATTGCCATTTTTTAGGTCTGAGTTTTGACACTGTAATTGCCACCGCGTATTGCTAACTATATACACAGAATCTGCTTTGGGTCCACCCCTTTCAGCCATTTGCTTTTGTCAAACAGCCTCTTTAGTCCAATGGTTTGAGCCAAACAGGTCTTTGCTCATCTCAGAGGAATATGCATCTCTCATCTAATGGCATTGGTTGTTTGGGTAAATATTTCTGTCTCCATTTGAGTTCTTGCATTGATCTGCATGCAGGACAGCTTTACAAATATAGCCCTATCTGCTGCAGCACACAATAGCACATTAAACCCATTTGCTTTGCCAATGCTTGTTTCCATGACTTTGAGTCAGTCCTGTCCACTTCATTGCTCAAAAACACATATTTTTCCATATCCGCCATTAAATTCTGTTTGGCCATATAAATGTTGTTCATCTGCACAGTAGCACACGCATTGCTCCCATTCATTAGCCTATGACCAGAGAAGATTCCAGAAAGTAGTAAGTTGGGCTGCCTCTCACCACCATCCTGCACTTCCCACAGCCTGCGTCCAGAACCTCATGACCGTTGAATCAGAAACGTCCCCTACGTGGCTCTGGAGAGTGTGTGCCCCTGCCTCAAGTCCCACATACAAGTTCTGTACATGTTTGGCTTTATAGCCCAAGCACACATGATAATCATACATGTATGCTGACGGGTTTCTGTAGAACAGAATGTGGCACAGAGTAGGGCACTGCAGTTAGGAGGGGAAACCTTGTGCACCCTCTTTTACTGAATGTGACTCCTGTCAACTTACCAGAAAATAGTGTGATGATATTGGTGGCAACAACAGATTGTAGTATAAGGACCATCACGGGTGAGTAGCTGCACTTTACAAACCCCTGATTGATTGATTGATTGATTGATGGAAGTCTTTTTACCTGTCACCTGATTGGATGAGTTGCCTAACGGCCTCTTCCATATTTCTAAATTGCTCCATCCATGTTGGTGATCCAACGCGACTAATATAAATTCTTCTCTTTTCGACATAACCTCCAGGTAAGGATCACTCACAAACAACTATACCATATGACGGTGGGGCCCATAACACCGCATAACCATACACTCCCTCAATCGTTCCCTGGGTCACATCCACTTTTACCAAAGAGAAGAACTAAATTGCTGGAGGAACGGGATACCTTATTAAAATTAAACAGGATATTTTCTTAAACATCATACATAATCAGTTTTAATCCTGTCGGTTCTAAGACATCAAGGTATTCCGCTCTTTGGTCGATGGACCAACTAGTAGAATAAGTTGATGGTGATTAAGACCAGCTCAATCACATTCAAACCTATTAAAACATTACACTTATTATTGAGCTAAAGAACCACAGACTCGTAGTTTTAATTATAATAAAGTTTATCTACTCTCTTTAAATGCATGAATAAGATTCAAATTTATTAATCGTTTTAATACATTTCAATATCATTATAAGAAATAAGCTTTTAGAAAGAATTTTATGCATACCCCTTTTAGATGAAGAATAAAAGTTCACCAAAGCAGATAAATTGTAGATCACAGCATGGAATTCCCAAAACTGACTGATGTCCCGCTAAACAGGCCTCCTCGACGGACCTCCTATACAGGTTTCCCGCATCGGTCTCGTTCCTTCCCAGTCAAGTTTAAAGTTCAAAATGAATATTTCTATCAAGAAAATGGCCTATAGAAAATAGCAGCAGTTTCTTCAGCATCAACGTTTAGTGCTCAAAATTTATGCATGAATAGCGCTCCTCCTACTTAAGAGTAGGTCCTCTTATACCCTACTACTTGCTTACTAAACATAAAGTTGCAATCTTTGGGGGCGAGAATCACGCTAATTGGTCCATTGGAGGGGTGGCAAGAATCACCTCATTGCCCTCCTTGTTCAAACCGGTTCCGAAATTGTTTATGATTTCATCCTTTCACACGACCTTTGGGTAATAGCAGTCCGATTGACAGTTCATTTATTGTTTCTCTTTGTTGCTTGTACTTAAACAGTCCATTGTCAATTCACTGGTGCTCATCCCCTGTTCTCACGGATGAACGCTGAGTCTTTCTTGGCATCCACCTCGTGTCAGGTCAGCCTGACCTTGACACTTCTCACTCTGGGCTGGACTCGTACCCACGTGATATGTTTCTACGGCTTTCTTCCGCTTAGAAGCCATCTTGGCGTCTGCGCATTGAGCCCATCTGCCTCGGCAGCAATTTTTACAGCACGGCCTAACAGGCCCGAACGAACTATCATGAAAACAAACACAATCATAATTAAAATAGAGAAAATAAGCCTTTCTGTTTCCCACTCGTCATTCTAAGTACCCCAATTAGGTGTTACCTAGCAAAAGCGACATTTAAAGCCATGTTTACTTACCATCCGCATTCTTTTGCCACAATACAATTTTACTATATAGCACAAATCATGCAATATTACTCTAATTAGTACGCAAATCGCTATATTAGTATTACTTCACTTTTACAATTGTAAATAGGTTAACTTTGCACATAAATTGCGGTTACCACTTATGTAAGTGTTTACCAAAAGATGTAAAATGTTGATTAGTCGGTCAAACAATTAGTAACATTAATTTATTAGCATGAATATTGAGAGGTTCCAAAAAATGTATTTACCTCGCTCCATCAACTCCCCCTTTGGTGATTTTTAATATCACCACAAAAACCCATGTTACACAATTTTTCAGATAGAATGTTTCTTGTCCACTTGCTTTTGTTAGTTCACACATCAGTGTCCCTTTCATCTTGTCTTTTTGTTCTTTCATATATGTTTTCTTTTAGTTCTTCAAGTTCTATTTCACCCAATTCTCGTTCTCTTTATTTATCTGATTTTCTCTTTTTATTTTATTTTGTCTTTTTCTCCTTTTAATACATATAATAACTAATTTCACTAATAACACCACTAATATTACTACTGTCGCTGATATTAAAACTTTCCCTACAATAGAACTACCTATTTCAGTGAACCATTTTGGTATTGAGGAAAAACTCTTACCAAGTTTCTCCCAGGCATTTTCAACCTCCAGTGGAGCAAGTTCTTTGTGCAAATTAGTAATATTCTTTATATACTTCTGTATATTTTCACTCTTATCTGGAATGTAAGTGCAACAATGTTGGACTTTCAGCATTCCACAGACTCCACCCTCTTTTGCCAAAAGAATGTCAAGGGCAAGTCGATTTTGCATCACCATAGCTCTCATGGCAACCGTCTCGGTATTTACCATCAAGAACCCTCCAGCAGTATTCGCTGATAAACGATCTACTACTGTGGACAATTTCCGAATTTTAAATGCATTCAAAGATATACCCACTGCTGGTATCATTGCTCCAAAAATGTCACCAACTATTTCTGAAAAACTTTCCCTTTTCCTACGTGTGAATGTTTCACCCATTTCGTGTGTTCCTTTTTCTCCTCTCTCCACATGAAAAATCTTTGGAAAGACCAGGCCTAAATAGCACGACCCATACCAATGGTCCGGCAACCTGTAATAAGCTCTGTTTCCACAAATATAATAGATCCCTGGAAATATTGAATCTTTTCCTCCTTTGAATCCCCATCCTCCTAAAATGTTGTAATTGTCTCGGCATTCACTGGAACCCACGAAATAGTTATCATACCTAGTTCTATTTCTACTAATGCACAACTTTCCCTGTTGGGGCCAATCTAGAGTCATAGCTGCATTTGTCTTTCTCTTATCATTACTTTCTCCTTCAAATGCCCAAAGGGGTGTTTTTGTCTCCTCATCTATTACTTTTCTTTGAAACTTAACTCTTCTGTTTTCTACCATCTCTAAAAATACCTTTTCTTCTTTCTTTAATTCACAGGTGAGATTGTGTCTAACTATATACTCTAATGTTAAATCTTTATTTTCTAGGAAAAATTCACCAAACATCCTTGCTTCTTTCACCTTATTCAATTCAGGTATTATAGGAACTTTTGCAAAAATCTTATTTATGTCAGTATAATAATATTCTAATCTACCTGTTTTATAAAATAAACTAGCTAAAACACTACATGTTATCCCATACGTCAAAGGAAGGTGATGATAGGTCACACCTTCTGTGACAGACGCAGGTAATTGCATACAAACATAACAATCCCTCACATCCATTGTTTCTACATATTCATATAACAATTTTGTGAAAACGTTCTTTGAAAAATCAGTTATGGATCTATCCTTATGTAACTCGGCACTATCTATTAATGTTGCTGTGTTCTGTATGTTAGCTTCTTTATCCTTTTTCATGTTGTTCCCTAATATGGACGTTTCTTCTACAGCTAGTCTAATTGGAATGGTGATTGCTAAGATAAGCCAGACAAATATTAATAAACCTGTACAAAAGAAACACATCCTACACCATCTACGTAAAAACTCACATCTAGATTTTCTATTCTCTGTGTCTACCATTTTGTTCTATTACTTAACTATTTATATATATATGTACAGAAAATGTGTCACCACACCTCAGAATGACGTTTCAGCCACTCGACCCTCTCACTTTGTCTCGTTCGGTACTTTCTTTAGTTCTTCTCAGAACTCTTCCTTTCTTGTTCAGGTTTTGGTGTCCAGTCCGGGTTTTTCTCTTTAATCTTTTCAGACTTGTTGCACTTCACTTTCTCCCATTGGTTTGCAGCTTTCTTCTGGGTTCTCGTGAGTGTTATCTTCTTCTTTGATGTCAGTCAATGCGATGTATAGCCACTCAGGTGACTTATATTTCAAGTTAGGTTTCTTCGCTCTCTTCGTTTTCTGCAATTGTTTTCCACCTTGTTTTCCTTATTCCTTTTGACTTGTTATCTCATTTACCTGTTCTGCATTATCTCTATTTAAGTTTATAATTTTGTATCTCAATCTTTTGACTTCGTGGGGCCAATTATCTCCTTTTCTCGGCCTTTTTGATTCACTTTCCTTTTCCTCTCGTTCAGCTCTCCAAGTCCTCTTCCTTGGTCCTAGTCTCTGTTTTCTCTCTTCTTCACTTTCTTCTGATTCTGTTTCAGGCCTTATTTCACTTCCTCTTATTTTGAACTTTATGATTTCACCTTCTTTATCTAATTCTGAACCTTCCTGTGTCTTTTCTGTTTGAACACTTGTTTCTATCCCTCCTCGAGTTTCTTCCGAATTCTTGTTGATCTCTCTGTCTGTTTCTAAATTTCCCTGTTCTTTTATTTGTTGGTCTGTCCCTATTGCTCCTCAGGGTTCTTCCGATTCTTCTTCTATCTCTCTATCCGAATCTATCCCTCCCTCATCTAATTCGACAATCTTTGAAGGAAATCTACCATAGCTTGTGCTTGGCTGATCATTGTCACTGTCTCTTTGTTCAGTTTCTTCGTTTATGATGTCAGTTTTCCATTTATTCTTTAGCTTTTCATCACAATCTGATTGGTCTGTTTCAGATGCTGAACTAGTATCTGATATTTCCAGATGTCGACTTACAGGTCGATCTTCAAGTTCTGGAACCTTCGTTATTTCAAGTTCTTCTTCTGTTGTCAAATTCGTACCTGGATCTTCCAGATGTCGACTTACAGGTCGATCTTCAAGTTCTGGAACCCTATTTGTTTCGACTTCTGCATCGGATGCTGAACTGGTATCAGATATCTCCAGATGTCGACTTACAGTTCGAGCGTCAGGATCTGGAACTCTGATAGTATGACTGGCATGCACCCAGTTTTTCACTCCAGCACATTTGACAGCAGTTGTTGTCACCAGGATCACTTGTCGTGGTTTATCCCAGCGAGGAACCAAACAGTTTCTTCTTCTGTGGACTTTTATGCGGACCCAGTCTCCTGGACTCAAATCATGAGCTGGTTTTCTTTCGAGAGTGGTTGCATCCGGTCCAACCTGATGAAACACAGAATGTACCACATCAGCCAATCCTTTGCAATAATCCAACACGAGATCATCAGTTATAGTCAGCAGTTTGTTGACAGGTACATGTGCTTGTCTCATTGCTCGTCCCATTGATTATTTCGTGGGGACTCAGACCTGTTTTTCTGTCAGGTATGCTTCTGATAGTCATTAGCACCAATGGTAGGGCATCTGGCCATTTGAGTCCTGTGGCTTGACACATTTTCCCTAACCTATTCTTTATTGTTCCATTCACTTGTTCTACTACTCCAGAAGCCTCTGGTCTGTATGCACAGTGCAATTTCTGTTGAATGTCAAGGGCTTCACATATCAGTTGAATTAACTCATTTTGAAACTGTGTTCCTGTATCTGTTTCAATCGTTACTGGAAAACCATACCTTGGAATTAATTCTCTCAGCAGGAGTTTGGCTACAGTAACTCCATCATTCCTTCTTGTCGGATAGGCTTCCACCCAACGAGAAAACAAACAAACGACCACAAGAACGTACTTCAGTCTATTGCTTGGGGGCATTTCGATAAAGTCTAGTTGAATTCTAGTAAAAGGACCTCCTTCCCGCCCTATTGTTCCTAGACTCACTACTGTTTTTCTTCCTGGATTTATCTGTTGGCAAATAAGACATCTTTGACAAAGACTTTCAGCTATAGCTCTGAATTTTGGGTTATACCAGGTTTGTCTGAAAAGTCGCTTCATCAAGGCATCCCTTCCAATATGAGCTTGTTCATGGTACATCCGTGCCATGTTAGAAATCATGCTATCAGGCATAACTGGTCTTTCATCTCTATAAACCCAAACGTCATCTTCCTCCCATTTTCTGCATCCTGCTTTTATCCAACTATCTTTTTCCTCATCATTTGCTTCTTCCTGTAATTGTCTTACCTCATCCCATGTTTCAACAATGTTAGTAAACAGCAAGGGACATGGAACATGCTCTCTTTCTCTTCTTCTGTTCAATGAGACCACATTTTTAGCACAATATTGGGCTATCTCGTCGGCATATCTGTTACCCACGGCAATGTAATCCGCCTCATTTTTGTGTGCAGCACACTTCACCACTGCAATCTGTTTAGGCAGCTGTATCGCCTCAAGAAATTTCTTCACAAACTCACCATTTCTAATTGGAGTTCCTGCAGACGTCAAGAAACCTCTCTGAGACCAGATCTGTCCAAAATCGTGGACCACTCCGAAGCCATACAGGCTATCTGTGATCACCGTAATTCGGACATTCTTTCCCAGTTTGCACGCCTGAATCAGAGCAATCAGCTCAGCCACTTGGGCTGAACGTATCCCTCTCAAACAAGATGCTTCCATTATTGCAGCTACTGTACACACAGCATACGCCGCACTCAAAACTCCTTCACTTGTCCTCAGGCATGAACCATCCACAAACATCACATAATCTGATTCTTTTAAGGGCTCGTCCTTAATATCCGGCCTTGGTTTCGTACAAAATTCAAGCACATCCAAGCAATTATGATCGACTTCATCTTTGTCTTCTACATTCCCTTCATCTGGCAATGATGTCGAAGGATTCACACTTGTGCATCTGTCAATGGTTACATTGTCTGAACTCAAAATCACTTTTTCATACCTAGTCAGCCGACTATGTGTCATGAATTGAGTTTTGGTTCTTGTCAAAAGAATTTCAACAGAGTGTGGAACATATACTCTCAATGGATATCCCATCACAATGCCTTCACTTTGTTCCAGACTCACACAAGTAGCAGCTACTGCTTTCAAACAGCCAGGCAACGCCTTTGCCACTGGATCTAAAACAGCTGAAAAATATGCAATAGGTCTTTTCATTTTTCCATGTCTTTGCACTAAAACTGAAAGTGCACACCCATCTCTCTCACTACAATACAGTTCAAATTCTTTTTCATAGTCAGGCATTCCCAGTGCCGGTGCTTCACACAGTCTTGTTTTTAGTTCTTTGAAGGCTTTCATTTCTTCGTCATTCAATTCAAACGGATCTTTAACATCCTTTTTCGTCAATCGCTGTAAAGGTTTTGCAATTAATGAAAATCCACTTATCCACTGTCGACAATACCCAACCATTCCAAGGAACATTCTCACCTCTCTTTGTGTCATTGGAGCTCTCATTCCTCGGATAATCTTTATTCTCTCTGTCGTTACCTTCCGCACTCCCTTTTCAATCTTGTGACCTAGGTATTGAACCTCTTGTTGACAAAACTGTAATTTAGACGGGGACACCTTATGTCCTCCTTCGGCTAAATGGTTCAGTAAAGCAATTGTGTCAGTAACACATGCTTCTTTGGTCTTTGATGCCACTAATAGGTCATCAATGTACTGAACCATCACAGATTTTTCAGGCATTTTTAAATCTTCGAACAATTTCTTTAGGATCTGATTAAAGATTGAGGGGCTTTCTGTATACCCTTGAGGAATTCGGCACCATGCCAAAATACGCTCTCCGAACCGGAACGCAAATAATGGCTGGCTGTCTGGGTGTAACGGAATAGAGAAAAATGCATGGCACAAATCAATGACTGTGTACCATTCCGCATCACGTGGAATCTGATACAGTATTACAGCAGGATTTGGTACAATTGGACAACAAGGAATAACGATTTTATTGACTTTTCGTAAATCTTGCACTATCCTATATGTCCCATTTGGCTTTTTCAGTCCCATTATAGGTGAATTACATGGACTGCTCATTATTTCTTTCAAGATTCCCTGTTCAATCATTTTATTGATTACAGGTGTTATTCCTTTGATAATTTCTGGCGTCAATTTATATTGTGGAGTATTTGGGTAATTTGTTCCTTCTCTTACAGTAATTTTTACAGGGTCTACTCCTCTCATTAACCCAATGTCTTCGCCTGTAAAATCCCATACCTCAGGTCTGACTGTTTCTTTTAACTCATTTGGGATTTTCTCTACATCAAACACAGGAAACATGTCATTCACTCCTGGCTCTAATTCTGCCATTGTCATTTTATATAGTACATCTTCATCTGGTGTCTGAAATGCAATCCCATCCAGGGTACAATAAATGGTGCAATTCATTTTGCAAATTAGATTGCGTCCTAGTAAGTTTACAGGACTGCAATCACACACCACAAATCGGTGCATTTCTCTGAATGGTCCAACTTTTACCTCTACTAATTTGGTAAGAGGCGCCTTAATCTGCTGGTTTGAAACACCTACGACTTGGATATATTCACCTGAGAGAGGAAGGTTTGGAATTTCCACTGATCTAACAGTAGAACGGGTAGCTCCAGTGTCCACAAGGAATGTAACATTTGCACCATTCACTTCTCCATCCACAAATGGACCTGTCTGGTCTACCTCTAGAGTTGCGCCAAGTACGCACTCTTCCTCCTCTCCTAGGCACCGTCATAAACTTTCATCCGATTCATTCCCATCCTGTCGTAACCAATACTGCGATATTGCAGCTGCGCGCGGCAATTGTGTTACCTGCTCTCCTCCGTAGAATCCTGTCTCTGCACTGTATCTCTGAGGGTTTACACTCTTGGGAAGAGGTGGTTGTGGCACCTGACTCTGTTGAGTAACTACCTGCGGTTGCTGCAGCTGTTGGTAACTCACCTCACTCTGCACCTGTGGATTTAATGATTGATTTTCCGTATTAGCTTTTGGAGGAAATTTACACTTGTTTCTCCAATGCCCTAATTTTCCGCAGTTGTGGCATGGCCACTTCTTCTTTGCCTCTTCTATACTCATCTGACCTTTGCCTTTACCTATATTCGGTTTGGATTTAGTCTGTCCTGTTTCATTAATTTGATTATTCAGTTGTGCTTCTTGTTTTTCTGCAACCTTCACTTGTGCCCACATTGCCTTTTCTTTTAATTTACACTGTCTACACTGAATGTCATCGCTACAATATTTAGCATACCTCAACACCTCGTCCACAGTACTGTTCTGCCAACACAACATATGCTGCTTAATCATTTCACCTATTTCTGGTTTCAATCCATAAACAAATCTATATACAAAATGACTCATGTCCTTTTCACTCAGAGTCTCATAACCGCTATACTGTTTAAAAACCAAAAGTAGTCTTTCATAGTAGGCATGTACGGACTCCTTACTCTCTTGCGTAGTTCTGTCAATCTTTACCCAATCAGTTTCTTTGGGTGGAATTTTGTTTTTCAAAAATGTAATAACCTGTTCGTACTTCCTCATTACTTCTGGTCCTGGCGCTCCTGTTTTTGCATCTCTTGGGTATTCTACTGTTGGCCAATCAATGGTAATCTTACATTCTGTCCATAAATCAGCTGGTACCACAATGTCAAACAACCCATCCAAGTCTACCCACAACACCTTCGAAACTTTGACAAACCTTTCCACTTGTCTGTACCATTCTACAGGCTTTTCTCTCAATTTTGGAAAGTCATTTGTAAATGACAGTATATCTTGTCTGGCCATGGGACATGTACATAACTACCTCCTGGAGTTTCTCTCATCGGATACTCCCGTACGTCTGCTTCCTTGTCTGTCACCGCAAAAGCCAAAGACGCTTTGTCGGTTGTTCTCTCATTTCTTTTGGTCCACCTGCTTCTCCATCTGTCCACATCACCCCATTTTCTCAACAAAACGATCAGTTCTTTTATCTGGGTTAAACGTCCTGATGTATTCAAATTCTCTATATCTTTCTCACAAAAATCTACCCTATATGGTTTCTGCAAACTCCTGACTTTTACAAATTCTACTCCTAGTTCATTCGCTGTCTCTTCCAATTTTTCATGTAAATTTCTAGCTCTCCAAGTAATGATCTTACATAGGAACATTATCTCGTCGTCCTGATATGTTTTCAATTTTTCTGTACCAATAGTCCCTAAAATCAACTCTTCCATATCTATCTTTAGCCTGATTACATCCAATGGTTGCGGTTCTGTCTCTTTCTTTTGCAAATTTCTCATCCATTCATTTAATTCTTCTGGAGTTGGACCTACAGGTGTACTATTTATTTCTATCCAATTTTTATTCCTCTCTGGCGTTTCAGATGCAGACTCAGTTCCCATAGGAATCCTTTTTATCTCACTCTCATTTACTGTCAGGTTAGTAGGTGGGCTCGGTCTATACGAGCTGACCAAATCTCTTGCCTCTCCAGTTTCTGTATTTATCCCTTCTCTCATTCTTTGCATATTTGAGTTCATTGGGATGGTTAAGGAATGCTCATCTATTCTCTGGTTCTCAAAAACTGGTATTACTGGTCCTATTGTCACTGGCACAGTCACAGCTTCCATGTTCATTGTTAACTCTCTTATTTTCGCAGTTAATTCTCTTATAGTTTTTGCTAACTCAGCTGCATTGCCACTGTCAGACTTTTCACTTTGTGGAGTTTCTAACTGTTCATTTGACCTATTTATATCGTATCTTCGTTCTGGACTTTTATTCCTCCCAGTTTCCATTGGCGGTGCATTGGGTGTCACCACCGCAGAATTCTGTTGATATGGAGGTGGTTTTCTGTTTAAAATATCTTCCAGCAATTCATCCTCCGTTTCGCTACCTCCATACCCGTACCTTTCTGTAGCTGTATGTTTCTTTTTCTCTGTACACTTCCTTCCTGTACCCTCTTCAACTGCTAGGGCTGGAAACAAACCATCTGTCATGTTAGCATATCTCCAACGCCTCATCCTGTCCTCATGATTCACTCCCCATAATCTTCCATGAACCAAACTATAATTCTTTGCACCTCTGTGTCTTTCTCGTTCGTACATCTCGTCTTCCCATTCACCTAACGCTTCAAACTGTGTCGGTCTAGGTCTTGGCTCAAGTTTCATCATTTTCTCTCTCAAATTTCGAAGTACAGCTGTGCTAAATGAACCATTCTCTGGAAAAGCCAATACTCCATCATTCTGAGTATATTTTGTCCAATTTTCTAACCAAATGCAAGTATGATAACCATATTTCAGCATCATATGAGAAGCTGGCGTTTTCGGCGGAGGAATTACCTGTCCCTCTCTAGTCACTACCTTTTAGTCCTTCTTAAAGAAGTTCTTAATTTTCGCCATCCATGACGATTTCTCTCTACAATACTCATAATAAGCCATATTTCACGATTCTCTCCCTTCGGCAAACTCACAACTCTGCTATAATTCTCTATGTGCTATTCGGACCTATCCCAGCACGTCTCACACTAACGCACCAATCCGAAGCCTCTACGTCACTGCTCTTCAGACCTATCCCAGCGCGTCTCACACTAACGCACCAATCAGGGCGTTTTCCGTGTTTCCAAAGCACTGGCCAATCCCAGCGCGGTCTTTTGTCAACGTCAGTTCTACTCCTGACCCCTCCTTTACAAAAATTATCGGCAGTTTGTTCTTGACTATATTCTATTAGTTACGACATAAAACACATTTCCATTGTCTGTTTTCGCTAAACAAAAGAGATAGTTTACTCTATCTTACAAGAATACAGTTTTGTTCGATAAGTGTAGCACTTCCCTCTACCTTACCCTTCTTTCAAGCAAGGGGTAAACCCGTTTCTCTGGGGATAAAACACATGTGGAGACTATACTGCTCCTGAGAATTAAGCCAGAGTTTCACAAGAGAACCGGTTGCTATTTCACTCATACACGTTTGATACAGAAAATGTCCCTATCATAACACAACCTGTGTTATCACTAATTTGAAAAATCAGACAATGCACTATTCCATGTGACTTCTCTTGCCACACGTGTCCACTTCCTACTTCCCGGAAGCTTCAAAATTTCCGACTTACATATAACATAATACAATTCGACATGAAATGTTAGACATGAAATAATCAATAATCACCAAACTAATCTAGAGTAACCATAACTCTGCTACCAAGAAATCTGATCCAGCGCGACTAATATAAATTCTTCTCTTTTGGACATAACCTCCAGGTAAGGATCACTCACAAACAACTATACCATATGACGGTGGGGCCCATAACACCGCATAACCATACACTCCCTCAATCGTTCCCTGGGTCACATCCACTTTTACCAAAGAGAAGAACTAAATTGCTGGAGGAACGGGATACCTTATTAAAATTAAACAGGATATTTTCTTAAACATCATACATAATCAGTTTTAATCCTGTCGGTTCTAAGACATCAAGGTATTCCGCTCTTTGGTCGATGGACCAACTAGTAGAATAAGTTGATGGTGATTAAGACCAGCTCAATCACATTCAAACCTATCAAAACATTACACTTATTATTGAGCTAAAGAACCACAGACTCGTAGTTTTAATTATAATAAAGTTTATCTACTTTCTTTAAATGCATGAATAAGATTCAAATGTATTAATCGTTTTAATACATTTCAATATCATTATAAGAAATAAGCTTTTAGAAAGAATTTTATGCATACCCCTTTTAGATGAAGAATAAAAGTTCACCAAAGCAGATAAATTGTAGATCACAGCATGGAATTCCCAAAACTGACTGTCTGTCCCGCTAAACAGGCCTCCTCGACGGACCTCCTATACATGTTTCCCGCATTGGTCTCGTTCCTTCCCAGTCGAGTTTAAAGTTCAAAATGAATATTTCTATCAAGAAAATGCCCTATAGAAAATAGCAGCAGTTTCTTCAGCATCAACGTTTAGTGCTCAAAAATTATGCAATAATAGCGCTCCTCCTACTTAAGAGTAGGTCCTCTTATACCCTACTACTAGCTTACTAAACATAAAGTTGCAATTTTTGGGGGCAAGGATCACGCTAATTGGTCCATTGGAGGGGTGGCAAGAATCACCTCATTGCCCTCCTTGTTCAAACCGGTTCCGAAATTGTTTATGATTTCATCCTTTCACACGACCTTTGGGTAATAGCAGTCCGATTGACAGTTCATTTATTGTTTCTCTTTGTTGCTTATACTTAAACAGTCCATTGTCAATTCACTGGTGCTCATCCCCTGTTCTCACGGATGAACGCTGAGTCTTTCTTGGCATCCACCTCGTGTCAGGTCAGCCTGACCTTGACACTTCTCACTCTGGGCTCGACTCGTACCCACGTGATATGTTTCTACGGCTTTCTTCCGCTTAGAAGCCATCTTTGCGTCTGCGCATTGAGCCCATCTGCCTCGGCAGCCATTTTTACAGCACGGCCTAACAGGCCCGAACGAACTATCATGAAAACAAACACAATCATAATTAAAATAGAGAAAATAAGCCTTTCTGTTTCCCACCCGTCATTCTAAATATCCCAATTAGGTGTTACCTAGCAAAAGCGACATTTAAAGCCATGTTTACTTACCATCCGCATTCTTTTGCCACAATACAATTTTACTATATAGCACAAATCATGCAATATTACTCTAATTAGTACGCAAATCACTATATTAGTATTACTTCACTTTTACAATTGTAAATAGGTTAACTTTGCACATAAATTGCGGTTATCACTTATGTAAGTGTTTACCAAAAGATGTAAAATGTTGATTAGTCGGTCAAACAATTAGTAACATTAATTTATTAGCATGAATATTGAGAGGTTCCAAAATTTTTTATTTATCTCGCTCCATCATTGGACTTGAATGACGCACGTGTGTGTGTAACCTATGTCCGTTCAATAAGCTGTGCAGAGGGTGTGTCTGTTACATGTAGCTATGGCCACACAGGAATCTATGTTCATTTCCTGCATTAAAGCAAAATCTAAACGGGAGGTTTGGAGAGAGTCCCAAAAAGCAGTGTGAACTGCAGGGCTTACCTGCCCGGCACTTCGGAGGCCCTTTGAAATGCACCAGACTTGAGGGTGTAGCGGACAAAAGATGGAGGGTCTCTTTGCAGTGCAGGGAACACTCCAAGAGTCCAGCCCACTTCCAGCTACCTTCTTTCCCAGAAGTATTAATCACACCAGGCTAAGTGCGGAGGCCTTTCCCAGTTTTGTGAATTTGTTTTGGGTCTCTGTTGATAGGATACTCCCACCTCCACTCCACTGTGCTTCTGAAATTGCAAGACAAAGACTATGGCTGAACCAATATGAGAGGAATAAGCAAAGGGCATTAGTGCTTGTTAGGTGCCTTTATGTTGTTGTATTTATGCCTTTACCTCCTTTTCGCTTCTGCTCCTTTGTACAGCGCTCTGATACCCTCACGGGTCATGTTCAGGTTACATAAAACTTTTCAAATAAATAAATAAAATAAAGAGCAGGCACTTCCAGGAACCGTTCCAGAGCTGGACCTTCAGAATTCTACAAACTCTGTCTGCAAACTTAGGATACATTTGAGGCTGAAACTACCAGCTAGCGTGTCTACATTGAAACTGACATTTATTAACTTGATTATTTGGATCATCCAAAGATTCCAGGGCAAATCTCTATTGAAAATGCTTAATTTTCTACAAATTCTTCAATTTTCATAATCGGTTCAACATTCATTGATTTTTCAATACACTATACACGTAAAACATTGAAAACAAACCTAACCAAGCAAAACCAATCATTTATGTTCTACATTAAAAACTTGGGAGAAAGAGGTTATTAGGCATTAATGTAATATCTGTATTCTCTGTAAATCCAAGGTATTTAAATTAGAATGATATGAATGAGTCAAAGAAATGTAAACCCATTAGTGATTATTTTACCTGGAAGAGGCAAATTGGAGATTTTTTGTGCATAGTCAGAAATGTGGATATATACGTATATCCGATAAAGCTATTCACATTTCATTTATAATTAGGAATTTTGACAAGACTATTTAGAATTCTTTGCATGTGTCCCTGCAGTACATAGACAACAATATAAGTCTGACACCATTGAAGTTGATGATGTGTCGATTGTAAACTATTTGACATTTCTGAGTTTGTGTTACTTCAATAAGATATTGTTGACATCGCAGAAGAAACAGAAATAAAGTGTTGGGCAAGGACACATGTGCATTAGGATTTCTAATCGTTGTGTAATGAAACAGAAAGATCAGTGGCTCCCGATTCTATTACAGGACCGGAGGCTTCGTATTATGCTTCTCTTTCTATTTATTGCCACTCACAGCAGCCAATGAAAACTTGTATTTATGTAAATAAACTACATTTCCCATGATGCTCATGGTACACCTCACATCCTGTAGAGCCCCATAAGAGCCACAGTCACCGGAACTCGTCCTCTTTCTTTGCTGCTCACGCAGACAGTTAAGTTGGATATCTATGCTTGCATACTGTTAATTGTATTACCCAACAATTTTGTTATTAGGCTAATGCCGCTTAATGTACATTGCGCGTATGTGTAGCGCTGGGTTTGGGCTTTGTACCCCTACTATTGTTGGTACATTTGCTATCATCGGCACGCGAGCCTCGCGCTCGGTTCCCCAGCGGCCGCGGCACCCCCGCTGTCATCGGGAGGTGCGCGCTCCTGCCGGCGGTCCCTGTTAGCTATAGAGCATCTTTGAATTTCCCGCCTCGCGGGACAATACGCATTGCGAGCGCTGCTCACCTTCCCCCTGGTATTTGGTACCGCACCGTCTTCGGCGGTGAGTGCATATTTTAGTATCTGGGCGCGGAGGCCTCCCTCATCGGCCAAGTGCGCCAGGAGCCTTTCACTTTCGTTGGTTTCGACGTGCGTAGCCCAATTGGGCTATTTTGGTAGGATTGGGCTACGCACGTCGCTACCGCCCGTTTTTCTCTTGTTTTCTTCGTTTTTTCGCCGCATTCACCGCCGATTGTCCATTGAGCAACATTCTACGCCTGCAAGGCTGAAATAACTATCTGGGCCTGGAGGGAGCACACCTCCTGCATACCTATATTGCTCTGTTGGCTCCAATTACGCCCTGGGGGCTGCAGCAATTCTTGCTACAGCTTTGCTGAGGAGCCAGGTACCCCCCTTTTTTCCATTCACTTGTGTGCTGGGGGTTGGCTCCCCCTTACTCCTCTAATATATATTGCTGTATGAGCAATTACATCTACAACTTTGATCCCACAATGGAGGAGTGGGTCCACTATGAAGAGGATGATACCCTATATCAAGAGGAAGTGCACAATCCTTCCTTAGAGGACAACATTGTTGAGGCTCTGGATGCCTCAGTCCAAGAGTCGGTCAACAAGGCCCTGGAAAAAGCACTTCCGGGAACTGTGCAGCAAGCGCTAGCTTCTGCCCTAAAACCAATCACCAAACAGCTGGAAAAGTTTGCGAAACGTCATGGTTTCACTGCACCGGTAAATGCCCCCATTGATGATCCTCAACCTAAATCCTGGCCTCACTCGGCCTCGTATACTTCGCTCCCTCAACCTGATACCGGGAAAACCAGGGCTCCGGACACCGACACGGATACAGATACCACTGGTACTGACACCCCAGACGAGTCTCTCCCTAAGAAAAGATCGAAGAAATCAAAAAATGTGGACAACCCTCCGGCTATTTCCACCCCCTTTACATTTAACCCAACGGATATCATACACCCCAGGTCGTCGGATTGGCTGCCCGCCCCTCAGGTTGCGGCATACTTGCACGAAAACCTCCGCAAAAGCTTTGACAAGGAGGTACGCAACAGGCTCCGGTCAGAATGTCCTCGCCCAGATATCTCAGACAAGGTAGCTGAAACCCCGGATATAGACTCCAGTCTTTTGACCTTCCTGAAGAAGTTCGCAAAGGATCCCAAAAAGGGTATCGACCGCGCCTGGCGCGGGTGTCAAGACAAGCTCTTAGATGTTGTTGGCCCTCTGGCAAAAATCCTGGAGATGGCTTTAGAGGCGCAAGAATCTGGGACTGCAGCAGACCCCCATGTCCTGGCAGGCTGGACACAACGAGCTATATGCCTTTTGGGTAATGCTAACTGCGCCATCTCCACGGAGAGGCGAAAATCTATCCTCATGCGCATGGACTCCAATCTCACGGAGCTAGCCGTGGCTGAACCGGGTCCTTTGGCGGACGGGAACCTGTTCGGGGACCGTTTCGTCAAGGACGTCGCCAAATATGTGGGCACCTTCACAACTCTAGATAAAGCACAGTCAGGCATAAAAAGAGTTTTTCAGGCTGGTGTTTTCAACAGGGCCGGACGAGGCCGAGGACGCTCGTTTGGCCGACAGTTCTCCCAAGGTCCTCAGAGAGGAGACTTCGGTCGAGGCAGGGGAGAGTGGGACTCCACCCATGGCGGAACCTTTTACCCCACAAGGCAGCGCTTCAATAGAAGGCGTTTTAACAGAGGATCATACCGTGGGGGCTTCCAAAACACTGAATCCTCAGGTAAGTGCTCCGGACACTTTCATCTTACCTCTGAGGGACGTACTCAGTATTTTTATCACAATTGGGTTCAAATGTCGCAGGATGCTTGGATATTGCAAACAATTCAGGGTTTTCACCTCGATTTCTTTCAGACTCCCTTTCAGGTCAGGCAGCCCAGACAGCTTTCTTTTTCCCGACTAGAGTGCGATTTTATCGATTCCGAGCTCGAAGAATTGCTGCAGAAGCACGCGATAGCATATTGCAAAGAGGGCCCTCGCGGTTTCTGCAGCAATATTTTTCTGGTACGGAAGAAAGGCGGAGGTTACAGGTTGGTACTCAATTTAAAGGACTTCAATCATTATCTCACCTACAAACACTTCAAGATGGAGGGCATCCATCTTTTAGCGGATCTCCTCAAACAAGGAGACTGGTTGGTCCGTCTGGACCTGAAGGACGCTTATCTGTCTATTCCCATCTTTCCTCCCCATCGCCGATTCCTGCAATTTCAATGGCGGGATCGCTGGTACGAATATTTGGTCCTACCTTTCGGACTTTCCTGGGCTCCTTGGTGCTTCACCAAGGTGCTGAAGCCTGTGATAGCTTATCTCAGGGAACAGGGAGTTCGCATGATAGTTTATCTAGACGACATTCTTATCATGGCGCAATCTCCAATTCTAGCAGTGCAGCAATTACGCATGACCATTGCTACCTTACAAAACCTGTGTTTCGTGATCAACGAACCCAAGTCAGTTCTGTGTCCTACCCAAACAATAGATTTTCTTGGTTTCGTTATAAACTCTCAAAGGGCTCAGTTGAGTCTTCCTCGCTCCAAACTTCGGGATATCAAAAAGGAGCTATGCTCCCTGTTATCCAAACAGATGGTCTCTCTCAGAGTGATCGCCAGGATAGTGGGCCTTCTAGCGTCCTCTATTCAAGCGATCTTTCCGGGACCCTTACACTATCGGGCCCTTCAGAGACTCAAGATTCAACACCTACAGAAAGGCCTCTCTTATACAGACCTAGTTCCCCTTTCCCAGGAAGTACGGGAGGAGATCCAGTGGTGGCTTGCCCACGTAGAGGCATGGAACGGCAGGGCCATTTTTGGCTCTCTGCCAGAGGTCATCATAGAGTCCGACGCCAGCCGGTGGGGCTGGGGAGCACGCTGTGGAAATATTTCCACAGGAGGGCGTTGGTTCTTAGGCGAGCTGGACCTCCACATCAATTGTCTAGAACTCCTGGCAGGATCGTTCGCGATTCGGACACTGTCACCCAAACAGGTCTCGTGTTGCATCCTCTTGCGGATGGACAACATCTCGGCGGTTCAATACATCAACAAATTGGGAGGCACGAGGTCTTCCCTGTTAGTGGAAATAGCGAAGGATTTTTGGCATTACTGCCTGAGTCATCAGATCTCGGTCATAGCCGAGTACATTCCGGGCAAATCCAATGTAGTGGCAGACTGGAACTCCCGACACCTCAGAGACTACAGCGATTGGCAACTCCAACCCCAGATAGTGCAATGGTTACAGGCAATCTGGGGACATTGCGAGATAGACCTGTTTGCCTCCAGACTGAATCGTCAAATGACCAAGTTTTTCAGCTGGAGGCCGGATCCGTTGGCTCTGGCGACGGATGCTTTTTCACAGGATTGGACACCGAGTCTGAATTATGCTTTTCCTCCCTTCATCCTGATTCCCCGAGTGTGCACACAGGTAATGCGCCAGCGGGCGGAGGTGATTCTGGTCACTCCCCTGTGGAAGTCGCAGCCTTGGTTCCCAATATTATTGGAGGTGAGTTGCGACTTTCCCAGGAGGATTCCCTGGTCCTCAGCGATACTCCAGGGCCCTCACGGAGAGATGCACCCGATGGTACTAGCGGGGCAGTTGTCCCTGATGGCCTGGAGACTTTCCGGCAACGTTGGCACTTGCCAGGCCTTTCGGACCAAGCTTCAGACTTTATCAACCAAGCTTGGGCACCTTCCACCAGGAAAAGGTACTCTTCAGCCTGGAAATGCTGGGTTCGTTGGTGCGTGGAACAACACGTGGATCCCGTGGGGGCAGATTTATCCTATGTTGTAAATTTTTTGTCCAAAAAGGCTTCAGAGGGTTTGGCATATCGTTCCATCAACAATTTCCGTTCCGCCATATTGGCAGGCCATTCTCAACTGGAGGGTAAACCAGTAGGAATGCATCCATTAATTTGCAAGCTCTTGAAAGGTATTAGAGTAGCTAATCTGCCCAAGCCAAAGTACTCTTCCTTGTGGGATGTCTCGCTAGTTCTTTCCCTGTTCAATCAATGGCCCAGCAACGATATGTTGTCCAGGAAACAACTCTCGTCCAAACTGGCCATGCTGTTATGTCTGGCCGCGTGTAGACGATCTTCAGATATCAAAGCGCTAGATCTTACAGGTAGAGTATTTACTCCTGAAGGAGTTTCTTTTAACATCACTTCTAGGACAAAAACAATGTCCCGTAATGTGGAATATCATGCCTTTCCTAGCAATCCCAAACTCTGTGTTATTCACTGCCTTAAGGCATACGAAGAATGTACCAGGTCTCTTCGGCCTGATGGTGTGGTGCAATTATTAATTGCTTTGCAGAAACCTTACAAACCTGTCACTGCAGCTACGATAGCCAGATGGTTAAAATCTGTTATGCAAGAAGCAGGTATTGATACTCAAGTGTTTGGGGCACATTCTGTCCGGGCGCCATGGCCTCTAAAACGTTCATGCTGGGTTCTACTGTTCAAGATATCATGCATTCTGCAGATTGGTCCTCTGAGTCAACATTTAAACAGTTTTATTATAAACCGGTGGGTGATATATCCTCTGTGGTTTTCAATCAGCGTTAAACTAGCATAATACTGAAGCCTCCGGTCCTGTAATAGAATAAAAAATTAGGTAGCATTCGCGCCAAGAATTTTCAATTCTATTAAGGACACGGAGGCGAGGATTATCCCACCCGATTACATTACAGTATTGTAATTGTTACCCACCCGTTGTGTATATATTCTGGTTATGCAGAAGTTACGGGTTGTTTTGTCTCTCATTCTTTCAGGATCTGAGAAGAAGATGGATTAAGTCTAATCCTGGTTAAGAAGACGTTCTTCCCAGCTGGACTGGTTCTTCCACGTTGGAGGATTGTGTTGGACTTAAGTTATTATGTTGGACTTGTTATAGTTCGAAGCAAAGAAAGAGGACGAGTTCCGGTGACTGTGGCTCTTATGGGGCTCTACAGGATGTGAGGTGTACCATGAGCATCATGGGAAATGTAGTTTATTTACATAAATACAAGTTTTCATTGGCTGCTGTGAGTGGCAATAAATAGAAAGAGAAGCATAATCCTCGCCTCCGTGTCCTTAATAGAATTGAAAATTCTTGGCGCGAATGCTAGCTAATTTTTTATTCACTTAGCACATGCGCACCAGGAGTCCTAACCGGTGTCTAAGGAGGTAGAAGGATCAGTGACTTCTGACACCTAAGTATATAAAATATACCACTCACTGAAACATCACACCACTCTTGTCAGGGCTGGCAAGAGGATAGGTGTGTGTGATATAGAGGAGTGCAAGAATGAAGGTGAGATTAAAAGACACTTATTCTAGAACCCCGACCCTTCTAATGATAAATCAGTGCTTAATTTGAGCCGGTGGTTTCTGATGCTCGGCACCGGCACTTAATTGGCAACACCAGCGCTTGTGCAGTCTGGCACAAGGTGGCAAGCGCTGTCTGGCTAATTTAGAGATGACCACAACAGTTAATTATTAATTTAATATACAATAAAAATTACTATTACCTGTCGCCCAAGCCATTCTTATAGCTTTGGGGGCCTGAAATAGTCTGAATTGTCACATTTGAATGAATGTGATGGTTAGTACTTGTGTTGTTACAATCATTGGCAGCATGGCAGGGGCAATGTGTGGTGCAAGCTGCAGTGGCCTCCTCACGAGAGCCCTGGCACTTCATTTTTTACATATTAAGCACTAGATAAATTACCTTTACTAAAAATATGATCTCTCATTCTTAAACCCTAGAGCCCAATAACTAACGAAATTAGATCCCAATGTGGTACCAGGGACGCACTGTGAATTAACCTTTAACCAGTTTTCGGGAGTACCAATGAAATAAGGAAAATGGCCCAGGAGGTATCTGAAACAAGGAGAGATTTGTAGACAGAAGTATGACGTTCACTATTTAGTAGAAAATATTGTTTCCATAACAAAACCATGACAACTCATTTCTTCATAGAGTCTAGTAAATAAAAGAAAACAAGCCAATGTGACACTTGGGTATCACTGTCATTGGGATGACCCACAACAGTAAAGAACTAGTTTAAAGATGTGACAAAGATATTACAATAAGATGAGCATTAAAGCTTTGAACAACTTAGGAGATCCAAATCAGATAAATGAATGTTAGGAGTTGTTTGGTGAATTATGTTGTTTTAGGGACTATCACAAGAAGGAACAATAATAAGAAATCAGGCTCCAACCAGTGTTGAGAAATATAACCAGATATGAGACCAGAGTAAAAAATATCCAAGGTGAGCATAAAATGCAACTATGAGTGAATGAATAACAAAAGTAGGGAGTCTTTAAATTATTTTTCGAAATTGTATAAGACAGAAACGGCTGTACGTAGGGCTTCAGTAAATCCAATAATCGTGTCAAATTTAGAAATTGTGGAAGTAAGTAGGTAATAGAGTGGGCAAATAATGAATCTCTGTTAGTATTTGAATGCCATGACTGACCTTGGAATTACACAGTTAAATATATTTTTTACCTGAACTCTACTTTTCATTTGAACCCTATTATAAGTAGCTTGATTAGAAATGATTAGGTACCTCTTGGAACATGGTGGTATAAAGAAAGTTCACAATTCCTGAAACTTGATGGCTTCTGGTATAAACATGTAGCCGGTAAACGAAAATAAATTAAAGAACACAGGAACGGTGGATGGTTTTAATGAAGATTTATAAAATAGTAACATGTACATAGCCGCAACGTTCGCTATCCTGATGAAGGCTATGAATGATAGATCGAAAAGATGTTGCGGATATCAGAATCAATGATATACCCCACATTATATGTGAAGCTCTCACGCCCACATTTTTTAATGTAGAGTATGAATGATTGTTTTTGCTTGGTGAAGTTTGTTTTTCGATGCTTTATGTGTATGGTGTATCGAAAATATAATGAATTTTTAACTGATTATGAAAACTGAAGACTCTGAAGAAAAGAAAGCATTTTCAATAAAGATTTGTCCTGTAATTTTTGGAGGCCCAAAGAATGAACTCAATGGATGTCAACTTCAAATTAGAGATGTTAATGGGCCTAGACATCTATGCCTACCCTTTTGTAGTATGGTATTGTGTACTACAAGCTAGAGTGCCAAGGTTAATCTACCTGAATCCAGGGGTCCAATAGCAGTGGCAACCGAGAAACTCTCATGTGCTCCACGGTTGGGGTATGAATTGCTGACTCGCTTTAACCACGTGGTTCCGCACCAGAAACCTGGGACGTTCAACAGCCTCCAACAGACACTCCCTTGGGCTACTGTTTACAAGGATATTGGAGGTTCCCTTACAAAATGAGAATGCTGCCTTAAGACTTAGACTGCCAGGAGCTGAGGATGCAGGAAGAACCAATACTTCCAGCTGAAACTTAGGGAAAGAAGTCTCATCACTGAGCCATAGCCTGAGACACGGAGGCCCAGGTGACCCCGCAGTGTGTTCAGAGGCTGAAGCGCACATTCTTTGGGGCGCTCTAGGGAACTGTTGTTGTAACTAATGGTTTTCCTTTAGTGGCATAGCATAATATAGGAGCAAGGGCAAAGTTGAAGGGGTGGGAGATATTCAGGGAATGATGCTTGGATACATGGTAGTGAAGAGATACAAGGGGTCAGGGGCTATCGCTGAATACTGCAGCCAGGGCAGTGGCACCGGGACTCAAGTCTAATAGGGGCCCACTGCACCCCAATTACAGCTGCTTTTTACCAGTCACCAGTGGGGTAGGGAGTCCATTTTCCTTACTTAAAGTAGGGCCCAGAAAACTCTTCCACTGAAAGCATCAGTGTATGCCTGTGCAGCTGGATTCATTTGGAAAGGAAGGGTCTTCCAACAAACAAGATTTCAGGTAGGCTTTTATGATTCCTTTTTCGTCTTTTTCCAGAACGCCCAGCAGTTTTAAGGTAATGGCCCACGGTCAGGGCCTGACTGGCCGTAGCTGGAGCCGGGCATTTCCCCGGTGGGCCAGACGGATAGGGGCCGGTTTTGTGGCCATGGGGGCCACTTTTCTTACTGGGGGCCCCTGTAAGAAAAGCAGGAGCAGTGATTTGTGGCTACCCCCCGCCCTCCCCACGCCCAGGGCCGGTCGAGAAGCAAAGCCCCTGTAAGAAAAGCAGGAGCAGTGCTTTGTGGCTACCCCCCGCCCTCCCCACTCCCAGGGCCGGTCGAGCAGCAACCTGCCAGGGCACGTTGCTGTTCCAAGTCTGGCCCTGCCCACGGTGCTTTTTCCATCTAATCTAGTCCCCTGTCACTCTCATGGCTGCAATGAATCGTCGCTTATGTTATTTTTCTTTCTGTCTTCTCTGCGCTGGATTGCTCCCCCACCACCTGTAGGACAGTCACTAAGCCAGAAGGGTTATTAAACATAGACGTCAGCAAGGTGATTTATAATCAATTTTTTGGTGCAGTTACTTCGTCAGCCACGGAGTAAATAGCAAGGGCCTCATTTATGAAAAGTGTTGCATTGCTGCAGTACAACAACGATGTTAATACTTTTCTTTGCACCATCCTTGTGACACCATGGATGTGCCGTATTAACTGTATGGCGATCAATGTCACAAGGATTGACAGATACGCCAGGAATCCTGACGTATCTGTCAGCGCAAAAATGGCGCATTGCTGGAGTGTGTCTGGAAACAGACGCAACTCCAGCAATGTGTCATTTTACATGGGGCAAGCCCGGTGTGAAAAGGCCTGCGTCACCCCTTATGCATGCTTCAAGCACGCGTAAGGATGTGGCACAGTGAGGCCGTAGAAGTGTCACAGTGAAATCTGACAGATTTCACTGCAACACTTTTACTAGCCTTTTGTGCGCCGGAACGCCCACCCTGCATACATTATACCTGACGCAGGTATAATGTAGTGCAGCGGTTTACAAAGTGATGCATCTGCCTAGATGCGTCACTTTGTAAATATGGCGCAGTGTGGTGCATTTTTTACGCCGCCCCACCGCCACAAAAAGTGACGCAACTGCAGCGTAAGGGCCTCATAAATAAGGCCCCAAATGTTCTCTGCTGTTAAGCCGGCAACTGGATACATTGTGTATAGCAGAGAGGGGTGGAGTGAAAAGGCTGACAAATGGGGCATCGCCGCTGAGTAACAATCTGGTGATGTCAGAGGGCAGCCAGTTTAATCAAAGAAGAAAAAGAGTGATTTCCAATTGAATACGTTTAACAAATGTGGCATGATGTTAATGTAGTGTTTCGTGTGCGTATCAGACTTTTTGGTGACATGCGAGCAAAGGTGGATGAATAAGACAAGCAGCTTGTATACACCCAACACCTGTAGAACATAATAATTGCTGGAAATGTAAATTCAGTCCTCTAGATTTTGTATTTCTTCAAAAAGGATTCTACTGATTTGGCGATGTATTTTTAAGTAGTAGCCTTACCCAAAATCCAAGACTGTGAGAGAATTACTTTGGGTACCCTGCGATGGAAATTTAGCAGGAAAATGTAAAAACGGAAGCCATCGGCAAGTGTATTGCTGTCACTTCTGCTAGTCCTCATAAATACATCTATATAAGGCTGACAACTTAGGTTTCTACTGGGCAAACTGCAAATTGGATACGCCCTTGCTAGTGGATGAAAACGGGGCATCTTTAACAGAGGCTACAACTCAGGAAAAGGCATATGCCACAAAATTGACGTAACAATATCGACCTACAAAAATACCCACTACATCTCCTTCCTCAAGGTAAGTGGTGTGCAGACTTTTCCTAGGGGCCACTCCGCAGTATCTCTTAGGGGGAGATTTACCAAAAAGTCACGCAACGCAATGCAGTCCCCTGCGAGGCTCCGCTGCGTTGCACGACAGGGAGGGAGCAGGAGAGCGCCATATCTTCAGAGATATGGCTCTCTCCTCCCCTTTCCCTTGCACCGGCGCTGATTTCAGTGGCCGTGTGCCGCGCACATACCTTAACGCCATAGCGCTAGGGTGTGTGCATGAGTCTAGCATAGGTTTTGTACAGGAAGGGTACCCCTCTTGTACAAAATACTATGCCTAGATACGATGGAAAGCTTATCGCACTTTGTATGCGTGCTGCACAGTGCAGCACGCATGCAAAGTCGGAAAAGCACAGAGAAATGAAAGCATTTCTCCTGTTAGCGCCTCCTTTGAAGGGGCATTAACTTTTGGTGCAAAACCATGTCTACAAAATCTCTGTAAATATGGTTTTGCAACAAAAGGCATGGTAAATAGCAGAAAAAAAAATTTGCACTTGTTAGTGTCACTTTTGTGATGCTAACCCATCACAACATTTTTGTAAATCTCCCCCTTAGTGTGTTTTGCCTTTAACACTGATGTGCCAACCTCGGACACTACAGCACTTCAACTGGATAGCCATGTTACTCCCCTAGAACTCTTGTCACGCCAAAGAAAAGGTATTGCTTTAAAACCTCAAAAGCAACACTTCTAAAATATAACAATTCTCCATTATTATTTTCAAATAAATAGAAAAAGTAACACTTCCCAAAGTGGGTTTTCCCAAATTACACGGTGAGAGGGTGAAAAGGCTGAAGAGCCTAAGGGTTAGGGGTTAAAGATATGGTGTACATAGGATTTTAAAGGATAAGGGTATGGGAACAGGGTGTCATGGTATGTAGTTAAGGGTTTGGGGTATTGGGTTAAAGGTATACAGTTAAGTGTTTTGAGATCTTTAGGTTAGATGTTAAGGGGTTCAGAGTTAACAGTATAGGGTTAAGGCATAGCATTAAGGGTATTGGGTTAGGTGTCAAAGATATATGGTTATGGGTTTAGGATATAAGGTTAGCAGTTTGGGGTATATGGTTAATGTTACAGGGTTTCGGGGGCAAGGGTATGTAGTTAGGGGTTAAGGGTAAAGGGTTACGGGTCTGTGATATAGGATCAAGAGTTGGGTTATAGGGTTAAGGGAATAACGCTAAGTGTTTGGGAAGGAGGATTAAGGGTTAAGAGTTTGGTGTGAAAGGGTTAGGGGCAAAATGGATAGCGTATGGGTTGTGGGGTTGGGGTATGGGTATAGTTAGGAGTCTGGGGTATAGGTTTAAGGGTTTGGGGTACAGGGTTAAGAGTATAAGGTTAATGGAATAGGGGTTAGGGTATGAGAGTTCAAAGTTCAGAATATATGGCAAAGGGTTAAAGTTATAGGGTTTGGGTTGTAGGATTAAAAGCTAAGACTTTAGAGTACATGGGTTAATAGGTTAGAGGTTGTATCCCACCTGCAACTAACCCTTCAGAGTCACCCAGACCCCCCAAATTTCTCAGATATCCCCTCAACTTGCTCCTGCTTTGTTGCACCTTTCACTGCCCACAGGCTCCTTCACCCCAGTGAATCCAATGCAATGCCCCCCCCCTGCCTCTGGTCTCCATCGCCTGTACCTGTGCTGTATGTACTGTGCTGCCACTGACAATCCCCTTATTTAAGGGCCCACATGTTTGCACTCCTTCTGTACTGCAGATGCCCCTCTGTTCACCTCTCCCTGGACCACCCCTCACTCAGCGTCCTCCTGGTTATCTCCCATGTAATGCCCCCTCTGCCCCCAGATCTAGCTGCACCTAGGCTTTATTCGCCCTATAAACATTTGCCCCAGACACAGGTTCTTACTGTGCTGCAAGTGCTCGGATTCTCTGGCTCCACTGTGACCCCGGTGCTTCCAATGTGATACTGTGTCCCCATACCTCACGCCAAGTACCACCATGTGATGTCACCGAGCACCCAATAGCCCTCTTAGTAGCAACATAACATAACATAGCATAACAGCATAACATAGCATAACATAACATAAAATAGCATAACCTAGCATAACATAACATAGCATATCCTAGCATAACATAACATAGCATAACATAGCATAAAATAGCATAACATAACATAGCATAACATAACATAGCATAACATAACATAGCATAACAGCATAACATAGCATAACATACCATTGCATAGCATGACATAGCATAAAATTGCATAACATAGCATAACATAATATAACATAACATAACAAAATAACATAACAAAGCATAACATAGCATAGCATAACATAAGATAGCACAGGATAACATAACATAACATAGCACAGCATAGCCTAGCATAACATAGAATAACATAACATAGCACAGGATAACATAACATAACATAGCACAGCATAGCCTAGCATAGCATAACATAGCCTCCCCTAAACCTACTGCTTCCTCTTGCTCTACGCCCAGGGCACAGGATACTACCTGTGGACCGCCCCTTGGACATACTCAAGGGTGTACCCCTCAACCGCCGCTTATGATCCCTGACGCCATCCTTACCATTCACACTACTTCTTTGGTGCCCATAACTGAGCTTAAGCAGGGGTCCATCTCCCCTTGCAAAAGCTGTATGGAGAAGGGGCATCTCCCTGCACCTTATACTGGACGGTCACCTGATGGTGTCAGTCTTCGGCGGATTGAGGAACAATTGGCCGAACTGAAGCGGGACCTCCTTACTGTAAATGACAACCTCCAGATCCTCCTACAATGCTCAATAAAGAATGAAAAGTTCCTCACACCATATCCGCCCGCGGGATCGGATCTGCCCTCGCACCCTGCAACTAATTTAAATGGTGGAATGGAAAGGTCCTCTGTTACCTGCCCGAGCTACCCTCGCGGGCCCGCTCCCCCTCCTCCCTACCTCCACTCCAGACCCTGTAGTTTCCAGACGCAGTGGTCTGAGGTTGACACTCTCGCACTCTCACTATCTTATGAGGACTACGCAATCTCGCCTAGCTCCATACCCACTATCTCCTCTGATCCTGATAGAGAACCGAGTGTTAACTTGAGATCCTTGAATAAGGATAACTTACTTCAGGTAGTCACTTCGCACCTAGTGGAAGCAACTACAGATTCCCATATCAAATCGATGCTTCTCAACTGCAGATCAGCAGTGAAGCACGCAGCAGATATCTCCGAACTCATCTTATCACAAGAATTAGACCGCCTGATTCTTACGGAAACATGGCTCAATGACTCTTCCTCCCCAATACTTGACATTTTAATTCCTCCTGGCTATGACATTGTCAGATGTGATAGGGCTATTAAAGCTGGGGGGGATTGCCTGCATCCATCGGTCCAGCCTCGTTTTGAAGCAGACTCATAAGGACTCGATGTCCTCCTGTGAGCTACTTGTCGCTGAAATTTGGAACAAGGGCAAGATTGTCTGTGTGCTTCACTCGATCTACCATCCTCCTGGGGACAACAACTTACTCTTTGTAGAACAATTAATGGAATTCATCTCTGCCAGCTCAGCCCTCCATCCTAATCACATCTTCCTCGGTGACTTCAACCTTCACTGGAATGACTCTAATGATCCAGTAGTCTGCTCTCTTAAAACTTTCCTCTCTGACCTCAACTATATACAGGCCTGCAACGGTCCTACCCACTGCATGGGCGCTACCCTTGACCTCATCATAGCTAGAGAGCACATTATTCAGCTAGATGACATAGTACCATGTGATTGGTCGGATCATCTCCAAATCTCCTTTCGCATTCGGGAGAAGGTATTGCTTAGACAAGGGCAACCACTCAAAAACAAGCAATTGTCTCATAATCTGAGAGATATCAACATCTCTAACCTTTCCATCTTGAGCAAGAATCTACTTGAACCTCCAACTACCATGAATAATTTGGAAGAGTTGACGGATCATTACTTCAACACTATGTCTAATATTCTCGACTCTGCAGCCCCGAAGCTACTTAAAAGGATTCCCTGCAAACAATCCAAACCTTGGTTCAGTGGTACCCTTAATGACGAACGTCGCAAGCTGAGGCTCTCTGAGAGACGTTGGAGAAATGCCCCCTCCACTTCTAGCCTCGAACAGTTAAGAAAGATGAGAAGCTCTTACAACAAACTCATTCGCATCGCTAAATCAGAACATTTCAGAGATCAGCTTGACAGCGCTAAAAACCGTCCCAGGAAACTGTTTGATATCATCAAACAACAGGCTAATCCTAGTCCAGCAATCAAAATCGCTGGACCCAGTGAGGAGGACTTCTCAGAGCACTTCGCTGAAAAGTCTAGAAGTATTGAGCGGGAACTGCAACGGGCCGCTGAGAACTTGTTGTCTATGAGTTCCAAGGGCTTGCCTGGTCACACGGCAGTACACACCCAAAAACAATGCCTGCTGGAATACCTTCCGACCTCCAGACTTGGATGAGCTGTCACTTTCCCTGACTTCTCTGAAACCTTCCAACCATTTCAAGGACCCACTCCCCGCCAAGCTGCTCAAAGACCTCAACTTGGCAGTTCTGCCTCTCTGGTCCAGGATCATCCAACAATCTCTCTTACAGGGGAGGATTCCCGACTGCCTTAAAATGGGGCAAGTCACACCCATCCCCAAGAAGCCCAATGCAGACCTAACAGATCCCAGTAACTTCCGGCCGATCACCAACATCATGTCCCTAGCGAAATTGCTCGAGAAATGTGTTCACACACAGCTTTGCGACCACATTGAGAAATTTCAGCTCCTAGACCAACATCAATCAGGCTTTAGAATAGGTCATAGCACAGAAACAGCGCTAACTCACATTGTTGATGATGCATTGAGAGCTCTGGACCAAGATACACCCTGTCTTCTAATCCTTCTGGACTTGTCCTCTGCTTTTGACACTATCAAACATGATAACCTGATTAACCTTCTTCAATACAGGATGGGGCTATCGGGCCCTGTCCTAAATTGGTTCTCCTCTTTCCTGCATAACCGAACACAAAGAATCAAAGTCAACCAATCTTTGGCGGCCAGCACTTCAGTCTCTATTGGGGTGCCTCAAGGTTCTGCACTTTCGCCCACGCTCTTCAACCTATGCATGGAACCTCTAACTGCCATTCTAATTGACTCAAACATTCAGTACCACATGTACGCGGATGACACTCAACTGTATTTGAAGATCTCCTCTCCAGATGACATTAAAACTCTTAACGGAGCGCTTCAAAAAACTCAACAATGGCTAACACATAACCACCTATTACTTAACTCTCTCAAAACTGAATTTCTCTTGATTTCCCCACGCAATCACGAGGCTCCCACGCAAAACTGGATCAAAAAAATCTCAGCACTCAACTGCACCCCGCATGTGGTGGACTCCGGCTGCTCTTTAGGGGTCACCCTAGACAAATTTCTAAACATGCAAGGTCACATCAGTGCAACCATTAAGAGTGCCAACCATCAGCTCAACACTCTAAGGAAAATCAAACCGTTCCTACCTCCCGAAGACATGCAATCAGCAGTCCAATCCTTAGTTATATCACGAGTATAATATGGACTCGTGACCCTAGCTGGTCTTCCTAAATCTAGGTTAGCGCCGCTAAGAGCTACTCTGAACGCCTCTGCCAGACTAATCACAGGTTCAAGAAAGCATGATCATATCACATCTGACTTAATCCAACTTAACTGGCTCCCCATTGAAGCTAGGATCCGCTTCAAGATAGCCAGCCTGACACATAAAGCTATACATTTCAATAGCCCCGTTTACCTGGCAAAAAAACTTGAGCTCTCCGGATCCAGAAGAAACCTAAGAAGCTCCAATACCCTACTACTGAAACCACCGAAATTCAATAAAAAAAGAACTTACAATCGTACCTTCTCAGGGCTGGCTCCAAGAATTTGGAATGCCCTACCAACAGAGATCAGAGCCAACCCTTTGACTACCTCATTCAAAAAACAGGTCAAATGGCTACTATTGGAAGAACTGCATCAACAATAGCCTCCATGTCATTTGCTAGTCAATTACCATGCATTCTCGACAAGCATTTTTACTTTGTTGTGTTAAAATGTATGCTTGACAATTTACTTTCACTTTATGTTTGTAACTCGTGCTTGACAATCATTTTCACTTGGGGTTTAAAACTTATCTCATCTGTCTTTAAAGTAAGGCGATGATGAAACTGTTCGGCCTCATCTTGGTGGGCTGTTTATTGTTTGTTCATTTTCTTCCTACTCTTCCCCTAGCGTCCTCATTTATTTTATGCCTCAGGTTCCTGTCATGTTGCCTTATGGGGTGTGCTTGGGTGTTTTATTGTATGCTTAACAATTTACTTTCACTTTATGTTTGAAACTTGTGCTTGACAATCATTTCTACTGGGGGTTTAAAACTTATTTAGTTTGTCTTTGAAGTAAGTCGATGATGAAACTGCTCGGCCTCATCTAGGTGGGCTGTTACCTATTTGTTCACTTGCTACCTACTCTTCCCCTAGCACCCTCATTTACTTTTTGCTTCCGGTTCCTCTCATATTTCCTTTTTGTAAGTGTATTTATATTGTCTCTGTACGTATACGTCAGCTTTCCTCTTTGTACAGCGCTCTGATACCCGGTTGGGTCTTGTTCGCGCTTTATAAAACTTTTCAAATAAATAAATAATTAAATAGCATAGCATAACATAACATAACCTACCCTAACGTGTTTGTAAAGTGCAGCTTCACCAAGAAGGGCGTCTGAGCCCCAGGCCCTTGCCCCACGCTCTACCTTAGTTGCATCGCCACTGGGCCCCTTAGCACTCATTAAGGCCACCACTCCCTCACTGATCCCGGATGACCTCCAATGCACCTCTCCCTTATTCACTAACATCCTTAATTATCTATCGACAGCCCTCCTGCACACAGGTAGTGTACCTCCAGCCTCACTAGCCACCTCCAAGCTTCTATGCACTGCCCTTTCTCGCTTTTATTGCCTTCTCTAAGGACCCCATGCACCCCCTCTGAGCCCCTCTACATGCTCCCAAGCTTCACCTTTCTGCGCATCTAGTCCACAGCCCCACCAGTTCCCTTGACCCCGTATCCAGATAGCTTATCAAAGTACCACCAGGCACTGTGCTTCCCTGTCACTGGTGCTTCCAGACACCCTGTGTGTGCCCCCTCTGTGGCCACGTCACAACTGCTCTAAGTGCCAGTCTCCCATGCCCCCTCTGCCGCACGTGCACCCTACCCCTACAGCTGCCTTCATCACGTCTCCCAGTGAACTTTCTTTCACTTTGTGCCCCAGATGTGACCTTGCATGGACCTATCACCAACTGCCCACCGCCTGCCTCTTTCCTGTGGGCATCAGGTGCCCCCCTCTAAGCCAGGATTGACAGAATAGGAAGGAAATAGTCTACATCTGCAGGGAGGGGGTCTCATTAATCAAACAAGCCCTCGGGCCCGTTTAAGCAAGAACATTTTGTAAATGACACCAATTTCCCTGAGCTGTGAACTTTGAAAAGAGGAAAAGACAGATATAAATCTATTTCCCTCCTGCCTCTCCTGGAGTTCTTTGTAACCTTATCAGTGACCTCAGCGTTTAATGGGCCAATGGCCTACGGGGTCAAAGGGCGTCATTGTAGTATAAGGATCAGATGGGGGAGGGGAGGGGCGCTCTTCCCTCGTTGTATCTGAGATCTCTCCTGTGTCATCCGAGGAAGGCGGCGCACACCAAAGGTTCTTGAAACAGGCACAGCCCCCCTGTCATTTAACGCCCTGCCTTTGGTGCTTGAACTGTCAGGATCTCCGCATTTTATGGGCAAGGCACAGTGCTGGAAAAAACATTTGCTCCAATAAAATGGGGGGTGGGGGGATTTAAGGTGAAGCAGCGGAAAGAGGGTGGAGTTATGAAAATCACAGTCTGACAGTCAACTCATACATTTATTTTTTTAAACTCTGGCACAAAGCAATTGGCAACGGGACCAGTGTGATAGTAAATTTGTTGTACCTTACTTAATTGGTCAAAAAGACACTGGATTTTAAAATATTTTTGGGATTAAGGCACCTGCTACAGAGATATTTGTGTGAATAGACATTTTGAGGGGATAATAATGTAAGTGAATTGGATAGATCTGTGTTTCCTCTAGTCACAGTTTTGACTCATACAGTAGCATAGAGAGTTAATGTGCCATCAGCAAGCACACCCTGTAACATACATCTCACAGATTCATATTTTTTGAAGACAAGAAAGTGGGTTACTTCTTTTGACATAGAGATGCTTTTGTTACTCACAGTTGGTATGCAGCAGTGCTTCTAATATCACTCAGTGAGCTATTAACCGGTCTCATGGAGCTGCATGTAAACTGCAAGGCATAGGTTTAGAACCTTATTCTTTTTTTCTCAACCTGTTGTTATTCTAAGGTTCCTAAAATGGTTCCTTTTGGGTAGTAAAGTCTTATTAGAAAAGACAAACCCAACCACTATGGTACATTTTAAATCATTACTTTGCGTTTCTCCTGACCATGAGAAGTCTTAACATGGCATTCCTGTCAGTAGGAACGACAAAACTCCTACACCTTGCAACCCTCATTGTCTTATATAACATATCATGTACATTGATTTATACAGTTGTATAACTTATTGTATCTGTATAATGCGTGTGATGTAAAGCGAGCTGATACCCCACACTGGGATGAGTAGGGATATAAAAGAATTAAATAGAAAAATAATAATAAGTGCTATTTAAATCATTATTTTTGTAATTACTCATACAGACATACATCTGACATTCTCACAGTGCATGTATATCTCTTACATATAGGGGTTCAACAAAGTCAAAAATCTGCCTCCAAATCATAATTTCTCATAAGTACTTATGAAGTGTTAATAAGCTATGCGCCTTTGTTTCCCTACGTTGCGTTAGCATTATGAGTTAGGCTCCGGACAGCTCCCAGCCAGGAAGATACTTGAACAAAAGAAGGGCTGATGTCCCTTAAAATCAGGGCCTGAGTGTTGTGCCCAGCTGGAAGTAAAAATAAGAAAGCTCCCTAGCCTCCTACAGGTTGCTGCTCGGAATGGAAAGCAGACAGCGTGCGGGTGCTGCTGACCGTGCCCCGGTGTCTGAGATTTGCACAGGGACAAATTCAGCGTATTTCACTGGGGTCAGCCTGGATCCCAGACCCAGCTTAAAAAAAACCTGCTGGATCAAGGATCCTGCTTGATCCACCCCCCCATTTCCTGCACAAGAGAGGCACCAACATTTAATGATGCAGGAAAAGATGCCTGCTTATGATCCCTCCCTGCAGGCCTCAATTGACTGAACTAACCCAATACCCAAAACAGAGAAAAATAGATAGATAGACTGGTGATTCACTTCATTGCACCACCTCTAACCTACGTGATCCACGGCTGCCTTGCATTATGAGTCATTGCACTGCTGCCTGAGATCTTCAACACCGCTATGCCCGGGTACTGTCACATCTTTAAGATGTCTTTCAAATTTTAATGGAACGTTAGCATCAGAATCTTCAGGACTGCCTCTAGTGCCTAATTCGTAATAGAATAAGTGCTGGGGCACAATACTTTGCTCAGAAGCCTGTGGGTGGTGCCATCGAAGGTCAGGATGCTGAACACCAAGGCTGCGTAGTCTTGAGTCCACTTCATGCCTCTTTCTGCCACCACCAGGCACTTCCTGTCTCTATAGTCCACTTTTGCAGGTTTGCTTTCGTTCCTGCTTTCTCCCTTTGTCACTGTTTTCCATCTTACTCTTCATCCTTTCTCCCCCTTTTGTGTTTTTCCCTGTCTTGCTCTGAATCAAAATCTGTTGAGAAAAAATAAGTGCCGGTCACCAAAAATGAGTGCCAGTTGGCCCCACCTGCAACCACAGTTTAAATTAAGAACTAGCTGTCATTCTAGTCAAGTTGGAGAGAAGCACTCTGTTGGTGAGATGCTTAAATAAAGGTCACCTGAACTTTCAACATTCTTTGGGTGTGGTTATTTTACAGGTATCTCCCACTTTCATATCTTTGTGCTCATGGGCTGTGAGTTACAATTCCAGGAGGTAGATGTTTAAGCTCTTGCCTGCCCTGGCCTGGAATAGTCTGAATTGTCACACTTGTAGGAATGTTATGGTTAGTAGTTGTGTTGGTACTGTCATTGGCAGTGGCAATGAGTGGTGAAAGCTGCAGTAGCCACTTGACATGGGTCCTGACACATACTTTTTACAATTTAAGCACTGAGCGTGTTTTATACTTTTCTCGGCGATGGAGCCTAGGCCAAGTACAAACTCCTAACAGATAAAGTGGTCTCGGAAGCTGTGCGGAGAAAAGACCAAACCTTCCAAGTCAACCCTAGCAGAAACAAGCATTGGCATAGCCAATAGGTCTCACCTTTGGGAGCTTATAAGTGTTTAGCCATGCAGCACATTATCCTGGGTGCTGTGCCGCAAGGGATTGAATAGCTGTACTACTACACACTGGACCATGCATTCTGATTCAGGAATACATGCTTGCCTCTGCCGCGCGCTTCTTCTTCCTAGGTGACATTTGGATATTAAATGCAATGACGGGAGAGTGGGGGTGAATTGAAAGCAACTACGGGAGGGTGGGACGGAACTGAAAGCAAGGCTGGGAGGATGAGGGGAATTGAAAGCAGCGATAGGGAGTTGGGGGATTAAAAAACAAGGGGGCATATTCTCAAGGAGCTATCGCCGAGTTATCGGCACTTTATCGCAGCCAAAGTCGCGATAATTTTATCGCCCCATTCACAAGCTGGTGCTAACAGCCGATACCACCAGTTTACTTGTGAAAGCATCCGCAAAAAACATCGCCACAGATGACCCCGGCAACTATCGCTAATGAGATGCAGAGTAGGCGTTCCCGAGCAAAAAGCCGCGACAACACCACACCTCAACATTCTCAACAACCAGCCACATCGGCGATAAGACCACAAAACAGGCGATAAGGTGCGTCAGCAGCAGGAAATTAACACCTGCTCTGACCTGGTGTAAAGTCAGACGACAACCTGCACCATCAAAGGGAGCCCAGCCCAGAGCCACACATGAATAACAACAGATGCCATGGAGCCACACACCATGCATCCCGGAGCCCCTAGAGGGCAACAACACCCACCGCCGCCACCCCCAGGATCGCCACCCCCCCCGGGCCCCACCCCCCGGACCACCACAGAGGCAGCGCAAACAAAGACAGCGGACCTTCAGGAAATGCACCAGCCTCACAGACCTAACACCAGACAATGTCAATGCCCACTACAGGCTCAAAAGGACAACCATCCTCCGCATCCTGAACATCATTGCCCACAGGCTGACGGTACCAACACAGCGGACAACCAACATCCCTCCGCAGACAGAGCTGCTGGCTGTGCTGCACCTGTTGGCCTCTGGTACCTCCCAACCAACAACCGCCAGAGTCGGAGGAGTCTCACAGCCAGCCCCATCCAAGTTCCTCACACCTGTCCTGGATGCCATCATCAGCCAGGTACCCCATTACCTATACGTCCCCCACAATGCGCAGGAACAGCTGGAGACCAAGCAAGGACTATAAGCCATAGCTGGATTCCCGCACATGTTGGGGGCAATCGACTGCACACATGTCCTACTTGTGCCCCCTGCCGACACTGCACACAATTACCGCAACAGAAAGCACACGCATTCCATCAACGTGCAGGCAATAGTGGACCACAGGGGACTCTTCACCAATGTCGTAGCCAACTACCCAGGCAGTGTGCATGATCCCCTCATCTTCCGACAGTCCAACATCAACCAGCGCTTCCAGGATGGCACCTATGGGAATGCACTGCTCGTTGGAAAGTACCAAATGAATAAAGAAAAGGTTATGCTGTTCCTGAGGAATGTGAGTCAGAAGGAAGGGAATCTAAACCAACCCGACCAGAGTGGTTCAAAGTTGGGAATCCATTTATTGGATTATAATGCCTTCACACACCCAGTAGGGTGTCATGCTTCATCATTGGGCTGCTCCTCGTCGGGTCGGCAGTGCAATACCCGACGGGCTCCCTATAGTAGGGGCACTTTAGCGGAGATCTTTTTCCAACAGCCGTAAGGTGAAGTGGGGGTGAGGGGCCAAGTGTGTGTAGATGAATATTATTTGAGTGAATCTAAAATAGGGTTGGGAGTACCAGCCACTCCTACCGGGTCCGGGAGGTGGAGTGGTCCGAGACCGTGTTTGTTTTATCGGTGCGTCTCTGTGCTTCCGGCTCACCGCGCATTACGCTCAACCAGCTCCCCGCAATTAATATCGCACTACCGATGAGGGGGATACATGGTTTTAATTCATGATCGAGGCAACACATTACAGAGTGATCGCTCGCAATGACGCGCTCCCTGCCAAACCACGCTTCACGGGGAAACCAACCCCCTACACCTTGAATACCATTACCCAGACGGGGGATACTTGTGAAAGTTGCATGTATAACACTGCATTGCCACACGTGACGTGGCCGATCGTACTTGCTGCCTCACTAGGAGGAGGTGGTGGTATTTAGGAATCCCTTGAAAGAGTGGTTATGAGTCAAAGCCCATTCACTGCAATGTATGAATGACGACGAGTGTGTTAGTGAGACCGGGAAGTATGGTCATCACTGCACAGTATGTGATAGAAAGATGTGACTAATACAAGCACTATTTATTGTCTCACTACTCAATCGCTCCAGTACATGAGGAACTCCTCGTGTACAGCCTACCGGGTAATGTTGAAGCCTGGTTAGTCCTAATCATTGGGTGAGTCCCCAGAGAGTCTCTCTGCTGCTTTGTAATGTGATACCAAAGGGGATGATGGACGGAGTGTTAGAGCAAATCAAACACTCACCCCCAGTCAAATGATCTGGGTTTAATCCATCATCATTCTTTAGCTCACTCCACCACCCCAGTTCAGACATGGCCATATGCAAATCAGTCTGACCCTGTGCCTCATGGGAACAGTCTAGCCCGAACTGCAAAGCCATGTCTTCCCTGGACCGGAAACAAGCATCCTGGGACCGGTTTCGGGTTCAAAACCCTCATCAGCCAGGCTATCTTGAATCCAATGGCAAAGTGAGCAAGGGACCCACGTCTGGGCATACCCTGCCAACTTAGGGCGAACAAAGCGATACCAAAGGGGATGATGGACGGAGCGTTAGAGCAAATCAAACACTCACCCCCAGTCAAATGATCTGAGTTTAATCCATCATCATTCTTTAGCTCACTCCACCACCCCAGTTCAGACATGGCCATATACAAATCAGTCTGACCCTGTGCCTCATGGGAACAGTCCAGCCCGAACTGCAAAGCCATGTCTTCCCTGGACCGGAAACAAGCATCCTGGGACCGGTTTCGGGTTCAAAACCCTCATCAGCCAGGCTATCTTGAATCCAGTGGAAAAAAGTGAGCAAGGGACCCACGTCTGGGCATACCCTGCCAACTTAGGGCGAACAAAGCGATACCAAAGGGGATGATGGACAGAGCGTTAGAGCAAATCAAACACTCACCCCCAGTCAAATGATCTGGGTTTAATCCATCATCATTCTTTAGCTCACTCCACCACCCCAGTTCAGACATGGCCATATGCAAATCAGTCTGACCCTGTGCCTCATGGGAACAGTCCAGCCCGAACTGCAAAGCCATGTCTTCCCTGGACCGGAAACAAGCATCCTGGGACCGGTTTCGGGTTCAAAACCCTCATCAGCCAGGCAATCTTGAATCCAGTGGCAAAGTGAGCAAGGGACCCACGTCTGGGCATACCCTGCCAACTTAGGGCGAACAAAGCGATACCAAAGGGGATGATGGACGGAGCGTTAGAGCAAATCAAACACTAACCCCCAGTCAAATGATCTGGGTTTAATCCATCATCATTCTTTAGCTCACTCCACCACCCCAGTTCAGACATGGCCATATGCAAATCAGTCTGACCCTGTCAGCAGGGTATGCCCAGACGTGGGTCCCTTGCTCACTTTGCCACTGGATTCAAGATAGCCTGGCTGATGAGGGTTTTGAACCCGAAACCGGTCCCAGGATGCTTGTTTCCGGTCCAGGGAAGACATGGCTTGGCAGTTCGGGCTGGACTGTTCCCATGAGGCACAGGGTCAGACTGATTTGCATATGGCCATGTCTGAACTGGGGTGGTGGAGTGAGCTAAAGAATGATGATGGATTAAACCCAGATCAGTTGACTGGGGGTGAGTGTTTGATTTGCTCTAACGCTCCGTCCATCATCCCCTTTGGTATCGCTTTGTTCGCCCTAAGTTGGCAGGGTATGCTCAGACGTGGGTCCCTTGCTCACTTTGCCACTGTATTCAAGATAGCCTGGCTGATGAGGGTTTGAACCCGAAGCCGGTCCCAGGATGCTTGTTTCCGGTCCAGGGAAGACATGGCTTGGCAGTTCGGGCTGGACTGTTCCCATGAGGCACAGGGTCAGACTGATTTGCATATGGCCATGTCTGAACTGGGGTGGTGGAGTGAGCTAAAGAATGATGATGGATTAAACCCAGATCAATTGACTGGGGGTGAGTGTTTTATTTGCTCTAACGCTCCGTCCATCATCCCCTTTGGCATTGCTTTGTTCGCCCTAAGTTGGCAGGGTCATGCCCAGACGTGGGTCCCTTGCTCACTCTGCCACTGGATTCAAGATAGCCTGGCTGATGAGGGTTTTGAACCCGAAACCGGTCCCAGGATGCTTGTTTCCGGTCCAGGGAAGACATGGCTTGGCAGTTCGGGCTGGACTGTTCCCATGAGGCACAGGGTCAGACTGATTTGCATATGGTCATGTCTGAACTGGGGTGGTGGAGTGAGCTAAAGAATGATGATGGATTAAACCCAGATCAGTTGACTGGGGGTGAGTGTTTGATTTGCTCTAACGCTCCGTCCATCATCCCCTTTGGTATCGCTTTGTTCGCCCTAAGTTGGCAGGGTATGCCCAGACGTGGGTCCCTTGCTCACTTTGCCACTGGATTCAAGATAGCCTGGCTGATGAGGGTTTTGAACCCGAAACCGGTCCCAGGATGCTTGTTTCCGGTCCAGGGAAGACATGGCTTGGCAGTTCGGGCTGGACTGTTCCCATGAGGCACAGGGTCAGACTGATTTGCATATGGCCATGTCTGAACTGGGGTGGTGGAGTGAGCTAAAGAATGATGATGGATTAAACCCAGATCAGTTGACTGGGGGTGAGTGTTTGATTTGCTCTAACGCTCCATCCATCATCCCCTTTGGTATCGCTTTGTTCGCCCTAAGTTGGCAGGGTATGCCCAGACGTGGGTCCCTTGCTCACTTTGCCACTGTATTCAAGATAGCCTGGCTGATGAGGGTTTTGAACCCGAAACCGGTCCCAGGATGCTTGTTTCCGGTCCAGGGAAGACATGGCTTGGCAGTTCGGGCTGGACTGTTCCCATGAGGCACAGGGTCAGACTGATTTGCATATGGCCATGTCTGAACTGGGGTGGTGGAGTGAGCTAAAGAATGATGATGGATTAAACCCAGATCAATTGACTGGGGGTGAGTGTTTTATTTGCTCTAACGCTCCGTCCATCATCCCCTTTGGCATTGCTTTGTTCGCCCTAAGTTGGCAGGGTATGCCCAGACGTGGGTCCCTTGCTCACTCTGCCACTGGATTCAAGATAGCCTGGCTGATGAGGGTTTTGAACCCGAAACCGGTCCCAGGATGCTTGTTTCCGGTCCATGGAAGACATGGCTTGGCAGTTCGGGCTGGACTGTTCCCATGAGGCACAGGGTCAGACTGATTTGCATATGGTCATGTCTGAACTGGGGTGGTGGAGTGAGCTAAAGAATGATGATGGATTAAACCCAGATCAGTTGACTGGGGGTGAGTGTTTGATTTGCTCTAACGCTCCGTCCATCATCCCCTTTGGTATCGCTTTGTTCGCCCTAAGTTGGCAGGGTATGCCCAGACGTGGGTCCCTTGCTCACTTTGCCACTGGATTCAAGATAGCCTGGCTGATGAGGGTTTTGAACCCGAAACCGGTCCCAGGATGCTTGTTTCCGGTCCAGGGAAGACATGGCTTGGCAGTTCGGGCTGGACTGTTCCCATGAGGCACAGGGTCAGACTGATTTGCATATGGCCATGTCTGAACTGGGGTGGTGGAGTGAGCTAAAAAATGATGATGGATTAAACCCAGATCAGTTGACTGGGGGTGAGTGTTTTATTTGCTCTAACGCTCCGTCCATCATCCCCTTTGGTATCGCTTTGTTCGCCCTAAGTTGGCAGGGTATGCCCAGACGTGGGTCCCTTGCTCACTTTGCCACTGGATTCAAGATAGCCTGGCTGATGAGGGTTTTGAACCTGAAACCGGTCCCAGGATGCTTGTTTCCGGTCCAGGGAAGACATGGCTTGGCAGTTCGGGCTGGACTGTTCCCATGAGGCACAGGGTCAGACTGATTTGCATATGGCCATGTCTGAACTGGGGTGGTGGAGTGAGCTAAAGAATGATGATGGATTAAACCCAGATCAGTTGATTGGGGGTGAGTGTTTGATTTGCTCTAACGCTCCGTCCATCATCCACTTTGGTATCGCTTTGTAATGTGCCACAAGGGCTGTAGTTCACGCTAGTTCACCTTGTGCACTCACCGTGTGGCACTAATTTTAACAGTTTTTAATGTGTTTTCATTTCATGTTCACCACTGAATATTAAGAGTCAGCCTCACAAGGGAAAGGAGAAGATATACACATTTGTAATTAAATTGATGTAATCAGTGTCACATTTTCACCCCTTACAGGTTGTTGTATATTTCCTAGGGTGTCCATAAACGTGCTTTCCAGACTCATGTCCTTATATAGGCACAATTCGCCTTGCACTTATATAGGCATAAAATCCTAGACCTTATTTAGGCATAACCCATGCACTCCAAATACAGGCATGGATTCCGACATCCGTCCACCCTAGCCTCACAACGAGTTCATGAAAAAAAACAGACCCTTAGGCTGCGGGAGTTTCCCTTGCCCAGGACGATTGATTTCTTCAAGGACTCATATATTATGCATGAACCATTATTCCTTAGGGGTTCATTCATGACGTCTTTCGCTGCCCAACTCACGTCAATGCTAACATTTTCAGGTATAAATATACCTTCCCAAACCCCTGTAAATCAGAGGAGACCTCGACTTCAGAGGAGCCCGATTCCCGGCCGGAGGCACTGAGAAGACGCTGTCATTCCTGCACGCAGAGAGTCCAGCTTCCAGTGATCTAACTTCCCTTGCGGGGTGTTGGAGTTCGAGTCTGGGAAAAAAATTCCTACCTCTCTCATTCTTCAGGTATGGAGCAGACTAGAACCTAGAGGGACTCTTGCCATACTGGACTCTTGGCATACTAAGCTTAACATACTCTTAGTATACTCTAGTCAGGATTACATCACCTACTTCTACTTCTCCCTACACCTAGGATAGGTTAGGAACACTGGGGTAGAACTAGACTAGAAACGCATCGTATGAGTACTCGCATTTTTAGGCTGTGTCATTTTATGTAAATGCATATATGCTGAAAAGATAATGCTAACGCGGTATTATTTATTTCTACTGCTCACTCTGTACATTCTTTATCTCGCATACTGTCTTGTGATCGTAACAGCACATTTAACTTACAACAGAAACAAGACTATTCAATAAATCCTTTATTGAAATGCCCGTCTGTTATTTCTGTGTAACTTTGAGAGTAACTAGACATGCACGACTGAGCTGAGTGAAATAGTTATCTATTGTTTCTACGACTCTGGGACACGTCCTGATTCTGTAAGGGAAACACAGTGGTCATGTTTTGCGGCTGCCAGAAACTACTCCCTTCTTGTCGTCAAGAAGTTTCTAGTGGCCTCTGAGCTAGCTGGCACAAGTAATTAGGTTTAATATACTCGATAGGGACATACCGACCTTAGTCCTATGTCAAACCTATAGGATATATTATTCCAATGCGCAGAGCCTATTTGGGAAATAGGAGCTACACTACATGGCGCCCAACGTTTGGTAAGGCAGTAATTCAACGTTAGATACTGAGTAACTCAGCCGTGCTTCTTCTTTTTCTCTCAGAGACCCCTACCCATATACTCCTAAAGACGTCTGGAGTGGGCAGGGTTAAGTATCCACCACGGCTACATAGGGCAGTACCCTATATCTTAGCTGTTTGGTTAGCTCAACGTTGAAGGATACAGTGTTCCAAAATATTGTGCACCTTATCTTTGATTCCTTGAAACTTGTTCTACATTTTTCATAAAACAAAATGTCCTTAAACGGGGACAATCCCGCCGGAAACGGTGGAGCTGCGGCTGATCCAGCCCAAGCAGCACTTTTTAACAATACAGGTTTAAATGAAACCGAGGAGGGTGTCATCGACATCGCTCCAAACTTAAGAAGAGCCATTACTCTAAAACTTATAAAACATGACCTATCACCGAGAGGAGGTAGAGCAGTTTTCGTGATAGAGGCACATGAATCCTTTCAGACAGAGGTATTCTACTCATGGGTAATATTTCCTGAATCCAATTCAGTAACTCACACATTTCACTTCTACAAAGAAGATGAACCACCAGAGGAATACATTCCTTTCGAGGATATTGAAATTCCATTAACATACCAAGAGCATCAGCTCTGGTTTAAAGGCGCCCTAAAACATCACAAAAACATAACCAGGCTCGGTCCACTAGGTAGACCAGGAGCAACATGGCCGATTCTAGCCGGCTATACACCTCATCCCGACATCGAAATAATGTCAGATGAGGAACTACTTACTCAACTCACAGAGTTAATAAAAATCTACAGACAATTAGTTCAATATGTCATGCGGACTTTTACAGTCCAACCACCATTAACAATTCCAAATCAAACCCCCCACCAGGGGAATACTTTAAAAATTACACCACAGACTCTATACGCAGTCATGGGTAAAATGCCCACTAAGCGGGAGCAAATTCCATTTTGGATAGCTCAAAAAATTACTCAAATCGAAGCAGTATTTCCAAATACTAGCCCACATGAGAAACACAGAATCCTAACCATTAGTTTACCAATGGGGATAACACCACAACTGGAAGACTGCACCACTTGGGGCTCAGTCTTTGCTGCCATTTATACTAAAACACATGGTATTCCATCGATTGCGGTAATACCTGATGTCCTAAAACAAATTCAAAACGAATACGGGGCAGAGAATGCTTTAAATTTAGGTATGAAATTACTGAAAGATTTCGACCAGATCTCAACAATAATATTATCTAATATTAAAGGGGAGGCAGCAGCAGTGGCGATCCGACAAAAATTAAGGGAATTTGATGTTACAGAACATCAAACAGAGCTACCCAGAATAATAGAACAATCTTATGCAGAATTAGGCAGAGATAGTTTGGGTGGAAGACCAGTGAAGCCGAAACTATCTGAAAGTCCTGAGAAGGACTCAATAAACAAACTCCTACATCTTCTAAAAAGAAGTGGGAGTCTACTAAACAAAATTCAAATGAGAAAGGTTCTCAATCCCGAGGTAGGTCTCCTCAAAAGGAGCCCTCTGAAAGGAGGTATAACCTCAGGAATAGGGATAATTTGAGAAAACCTGATAGGTATCAAGATACTGATACACATTCCTCTCGTCCCTTTCAGGTCTCATCACAGACTTCGGGAAGAAGAGGACTGAGGAAAAGTGTTCTTCTGATCGGTATCATTTGTACCAGGACTCCATTGTTTTTTCATTGCCATTTCGTGTCAAACACTCCCACACGACCCACCTGGTCGTTTCTGCTGATGCCTGAGGAAATTCTAACTAACACGACAAAAACCATCTTGCAGCCTGCATTTCTGCCCAGGAACTGTCACACACCCACCCCCCCTGTTCTTTGCAGTTCGACAGAAAACCATGAGACACTCACGCCCTGTGTAAATGATTTGTTTCCCATCTCCTGCTCCCTGCCTGGTAAACATCCTTGACACCGTGATCAGGTTATCTGGACAATGGTCTGACTGCTGGGCCTTGATCAGGGTGATTGGACAATGGTTTGAATGACCGAGCTTTGATCAAGCTGATCGAACAATGACCTGAATGACCGTGCTTTGATCAAGCTGAGTGAACAATAATTTGAGTACCAAGCCTTGATCAGGTCACCAACTACAAACACCGTCTGGATCTGGTTATCAACTGCAAACACTGCCCTGATTGAACAATGGACTAACAGCCAAAAGACTGGAATGAAAAAGTATAAAAGGCTTGTAAGCTGCGGAGTAAAGCAGCAGCCTCCTCTGTCTTGTTTCTAACGAGCTTGGGACTCTGTTCCATAGCCCTGGCTATTTGAATAAATCTGGGTTCCTCCTGCAGACGAAGGCTCCTGTGTCTCCTTTTACTACGTATGAAGGGTATGGAAGACTTGGGCAATTCCCCCGCCGCCGAGACCCAGTGAGTGGGTTATTCCGGTTCTTCAAATGGCGCCCGAATAGGGACTCCACGAGTACGAAGGTCAGGCCCGGTGGATGTGAGGAGAGACTCCGACGGAGGCGCCCTACCCGAGGGATTCTTGCAATCCGGTAAGCCGAACGACTCGCCCGCTGTTCCTCCCCACCCGGTCTGGGCCACTTGACCGCGTCCTCGCTGGAGTCCCCTAGCAAATAATTTCTGGAACAGGACACAGCCCTACGTCTGCAGAAGAGAACTACCCCTGTAAGGTAAGGGTGGACTGATCACCCACCAAGTCTGTATGATTCTGCTGTTATTGACCTTTGCAAAAGCCAAGCAGGCGAGGTGAATTTTAAAACCCGCCGGTGTCTGTTACCTATTTACAAGCATGCCAGTCAGTAGTAAGTTCAAGAAATTATGTTGTTGTATGTGTACGCAGGACTCCCAGCTGGAGGCGGCTTGTCCGCTTCCTCCAGAAGGGACCCCTGGCCATACGATGTATGTTAAACATGGCCCTTCTGCCATAATGTTTTCCTCATTCTGGGTAAAATATACGAAACAAAGTAAAGCGGAATTACAGTGGCCACTTTTCGGCTCCTTTAATTCCCAAGTTCTCACCAACTTAGAGGAACAATTAATGAAAAGAAAAACGCGCCCGTCTATGTTTGAATCTGTCCGATTTTGGAGGAAAGAGATAGAGCAGAGAGCTAGAAAGCAGAAGGCTCAAGAAAGAAAACAGGAACGCATGTCAATGGCCGACCACGCCAGAGTAAATTTACAAAATCAAATGACAAAATCGGTAGAAATAGCCAACAGGGAGCAGGAGGCCCGGGTACAAAAATGCTATCCAGCTCGTGAGGAGAAAAGAAAGGGCCATATGGATGGGGGAGAAGAAGGTGATTCCTTGCTTGATACCATGCTAGAAAGCCCTCCTGCATATGCCCCAATGTACCCTGCCCTGACGCCTCACACCCCACATGTCCCCCCGCCACCGCCCACTCCTGCCCCCACTGCCCCTCCTACTGTTCTTCCTGTCACACCAACCCTCCCGATTTTTCCTATGACACCGACCACGCCCGCTAACCCTGTCCTCACTGCGGGAATGACAACAAGTCTCCATCCGCCCAACCCCTGCGGCTTTACCCCTACCCGCCCTTTTCCTACTTCCCCGTGGTCTACAGTTAAGCAGGATTTATATAAAATGTTCAATTCCCCCGACTGGCCTCCTTGCGCTCTGCAGTCAGCTTTTCGTCCCTTCGAGAAAATGACCTACAGAAGCAACAGTGTGAATGTTGGATAAAAACGGGAATATTTATGCCTTTAAAGACATATGGTCCACCTTTTCCCAGTGGACGATTATGGAACAGACCACCTGGGCTGAATACATGTGTACGTTGGTCATGCAAAAATTTGAGAATGCGCTTATGCAGATACCCACTGGATTAATGGACCTTAGGTCACAAATAAGAAGAGGCGATGTTCAGGGAGAGGGGATGTTTGGTGCTGTGTCTGCTTTAATGGCTTACCGTGATATGACCGCTTTTTCCAACACCCCTCTAGAGACAGCTATGCCAATGAGAGAGGCGGCCCCTGTCTTTGTTAACGCACTTACCGATGCCCAAAATAATGGCCGAGGGGCTGTTGAGGCACACTGGCGCAGGCTTTGGGTTCATGTTCCTTGGAAAAGGTCAGAAGTAATGCAGTTAAAAGAACAATTACCAGATCCCCGGAAGAATCCGGCTGCCTTTTACAGAGAATTAGGTCAGATTATATCTGCAGGTACTCTCGTTCTTGAGGATATAGATTTACTTTTTGGTACGGTTGTTCCCACTGAAATTTGGGACAAGATTCGACATACTGATCATGAAGTGGCGTTGGGAGGTAAATGGGCTGACCTAGAGGCTATGGAAGAAGCAAGGGTAGGAGGGACTAAACCAGAAGCTGCCATCCTGACTTTGCCCGGTAAAATAATAACGTTTATGAAAACACTTTTGCCGGAAACTGTCATTAACTGGGATAAAATAAACGCCTGTAGGCAGCGAAAAGATGAGAATGTGGCGGACTTCTTTACCCGTTTTGAGACAGAATACAAGGGACATAGTGGTTTGGATCCCCGGACCCCAGGTTCTGGCCCAGTGTTTGTCGATAAGTTTGTCAGCAACTTGCTTCCTGAGATTTCCACCAGGCTTAAGAAAGTTGAAAGTACGTGGTCTGCCCAAACTATCACTGGTATCTTGGCTATGGCACAATATCATGAGAATAGGGAGAATGAAGATAGAGACAAGGAAAGTAAGAAGGTTAGGGATCTTAAGACTAAGGCACTTCTGCAGCAGGCTTACCCTCCCTGAGGTCCCGATGCCCGCGGGAATTTCAGACCTCAACCCCAACACCCTCCGAGGGCTCGCCAGTCTACCCCCTCCAGCCCTCAACATACGGGAGCCCTCCAAACAGATCAGTGTGCTTATTGTAAGGGGTACGGCCATTGGATAGACGAGTGTCCCGTGTTAGCTGAAAACATCCGAACAGGGAAGACTCGGCCTCGAACTCCCAGGGAGGGAAGGCCGACTAGGGACCATGGCCCGCCCCATCCACAGGATAAAGAACGTATGCCCAGGGATCACGTTCCCGTCCGGCCGCGCCCGGCCAATAGGTTTGATGGGTACGAAGCAACACGCACTTATTACAATGATGATTATGACGAAGTTGATGAGATAGGGTCCTACCAAGTATAGGACAGCCAGGAAAGGGGTATTACCAGAGTGCAAATTCCAGTGGATCAAAGGGGCCCGTATGTTCAAATGTCAGTTGTGGGGAACGATCAGAATTTTCTTTTGGATACTGGGGCCACCAGGTCTTCTATTGCACGTCTGTCAGTCCCGGAGGCACCCCTTTCTGGCAAAATAAATGTCTCCGTGGGTTTTGCAGGAACACCTGTGACGAGCCCTGTCTCTGAACCCCTCCCTCTCGATATTGGCCCTGCACATGTTGACGCTCCCTTGGTCCTTACTACAGGTTGCAGTGAAAACTTGTTAGGCATGGATTTACTGAAAGCTCTGTATGCGACCATATCATGTAGTCCCCAAGGTGTATCCCTAACAATTTCTCCCACCGCAGCTTCCTATATGTATCTGTCTGGTCCCCTCCCACCAGAATTGCAGTTTTTACCTTCCTCCCTCTGGGCATCATCAGACACTGATGTAGGGTGTCTCAACATATCCCCTCATGTGGTACGCATCCAGCCAGGTGCACTTCTCCCCCGCCTCCGGCAGTATCGACTACCCGCGGAAGGAGAAATGGCCCTTTTAACAATAATATCTGAATTAATGGACAAGGGCGTAGTGGAGGAAACACGTGGCAATATCTGTAACAGTCCCATTATTCCCGTTCTTAAAAAGACCAATGGAGATGCTCTCTCCCCTAAAATATACAGATTCGTGATTGACCTGAGAGCCCTTAACAAAATAACAATCTCCCAATATCCTGTTGTCCCCGACATTACGGCCCTCTTAACGATGGTCCCTTCTGACGCAACGCACTTTTCTGTCATAGACCTGAAGAATGCTTTTTTCAGCATTCCTATACATCCTGACAGCAGACATTTTTTTGGTTTCTCCCTTGGTGGGCGAAGCTTTAGATTCTGCCGCGCCCCTCAAGGTTTCACCGAGAGCCCCAGTATCTATAGTCAAGCCCTCAAAAGTCAACTAGATTCCTTGGAACTCCCTGATAACTCCACACTATTACAATATGTAGATGACCTCCTCATTGCTGCAAATTCTGCCCCATCATGTAAAGAAGCTACTCTCTGTTTGTTACGCCACCTTGCCCTCCATAATCACAAAGTCTCTTTAAAAAGCTTCAGTTTTGTCAAGAGAAGGTGACCTATTTAGGTCATCTCCTCTCGAAGGAGGGAAGGCAGCTCACCGCTGATCGTGTAGCCATTATCAATGCTATGACGGCCCCACCAACACAAAAGCAGGTGCGAACCTTCATAGGCCTAACCTCATACTGTAGACAGTGGATTTCCAACTTTTCGGCCATGGTCAAACCTCTTCTTGCCCTCACCACTAAAGACATATCAGACAGTTCCTTTCCATGGACTAGAGAGCATGCGCAGGCCTTCCAAGATTTAAAGAGGGCTCTGTGTACTGCTCCAGTCCTCGGTACTCCTGATTATAGCAAGCAATTTTTTCTTTTTGTACATGAGACAGACGGCTGTGCATGCGCTGTCTTGACCCAGATGTTCGGAGGTCACCATCGGCCATGTGCCTATTTTTCAGCCACCTTAGATCCTGTTGCAAGGGCTCTCCCAGGATGCCTACGGGCGACCGCTGCGGCCGCCCTCATGGTCCGTCAGAGTGCGGGGATCGTCATGAACTCCCCCTGACTCTGATGGTCCCCCATTCTGTAGATACCCTCCTTAATAACACCAAGACACAGTACCTCACTAGCGCACGACTCACAGGATATGAACTGACACTCTTTTCCAGCCACATTAACATCAAGAGATGCACTGTACTGAACCCCGCAACATTACTCCCACTGGATACTCAGGATGCCCGCTTAGACCCACATGACTGCATATTAAGGACAGAGGAGGAGACGAAGGGACGGGTTGACTTACAGGATACCCCGATAGCAGAACCAGAAGGTACACTATATGTGGACGGATCATGTCTCAGAGGGCCAGATGGTAACACCTCAGCCGCCTATGCCCTCACGACATTAGGACAAGTAGTAGAAACAGCTCAGATTCCGCAGTGCTCTGCTCAAGCAGCAGAATTAGTGGCCCTCACTAGAGCCTGTGAGTTAAGCAAAGGGATGACGGTAAATATTTATACTGACAGCCAATATTCCTTCGGGGTGGCCCACAACTTCGGGAGGTTATGGAAAGAAAGGAATTTCCTTACTTCCCATGGGACCAAGATTCAACATGGCCCCCTAATTCACCGATTGTTAGACTCCCTGACACTCCCCAGAAAGGTGGCCATTATAAAATGTAAGGCCCATAAGAAAGTGACAGATGATGTTGGGAAAGGCAATGCCCTGGCTGACCAGACGGCCAGACAAACAGCTCTTAGAAAAAGGGAAGGAATGTATGTAGGAGGTCCCGCTAGGTGGGTGGCAGACGAGGGCATGGTTGAAAACACAGTACAGAGTGTGATCGATATTCAGTCCCATACTACTACGGGTGTGGAAGGAGCAATTAGCAAAGGAGGGAATTGATGGTTGCTGGGTCCGCACGACTATGGAAAGACAATGGATGTTACCTGACAGTCATGTGCTACCAGTAGTTACGATGGCCCATGGTCCTGCTCACATTAGTGCAAAAGGGATATGTAAACTGTTGGAACCTACATGGTACAACTCTAAGATACCAACATATGCTGAAAAGCTGGTTAAAACATGCATGATTTGCCTAATGTATAACCCAGGAAAAGGCACAGTTACTCCTAAGGGAGGATTCTCTCCTCCTACCTTCCCTTTTGAAGTCCTCCAAATAGATTACATCCAGATGGACCGATGTAACAATTTAAAATATGTCCTAGTGGTGGTCTGTACCTTCAGTCGATGGGTGGAGGCCTACCCCGTCAAAGACTGCACCGCTATCACTACCGCCAAAATGCTATTAAAAGAGTACCTCCCACGATTCGGTTTGCCCCGCTTGGTCTGGAGTGACAACGGGACACACTTTACGGCTCAAATTATGGAATATATCTGTACAGCATTGGGTATAAAACAAAAATTTCATGCAGCTAACCACCCCCAGTCAGCAGGTCTAGTGGAGGTGTACAATGGCATCCTAAAAACTAAAATGGCCAAAATAGTAGCCGAGACAGGTGTCACTTGGGTTGATGCTCTGCCCTTGGCCCTATTGTCTACAAGAACAACAGCCCACACCAGGATAGGGCTATCCCCCCATGAGATTGTGTTCGGGAGGCCTGCCAATGTATGGGGTGTCCCGCGGCCTAAGAAACTGTCTGATGTTGAATACCCTGTATTAACTGATTACCTGTACAGTCTAACTAATACCTTTCGTACTCTTTATCACCAGGTGCATGAGGCCATACCTGACAAAAGCGAGGGCCCAGGACACGTTATCCAACCTGGAGATTGGGTCTTAGTAAGAAATTTTCAACGGACTAAGAGCCTCGAACCCCGCTGGACACAGCCCCGTCAGGTGTTGCTGGCCACCCGCACCGCCGTGAAAGTAGAAGGTCAGAAGAATTGGGTGCATTCGTCCCACTGTAGGCGTGTGCCTCTGCTCCTCCCCTATGATCAGTGGGTGAGGGAAGGACAAGGAGACTCAGAAACAGAAACAGTCCCGACGTTTGTCCCATTCAGCGATGCCAGACTGCATTTTACATCTACGGAAGCAGAGAGTGACAGCATACTGAAAGGAAGGGTGGAACCCTCCCTTAACTCTGCTCAATGTCCAGAACAATTGTTTCCCGACCATACTGACCCTACTTCCGACCGATATAACTTGCGCCCCCCGAGGGAAGGCTTGCCTTTGACTTCGCCAAGTGCCTATAGGCTGTAGGGCTGTGATCTCCCCGGCCGAGAGTAGTGCTGGTGTGTCAGAATAAGGTACGCCATAGGGCTCTTGGCACCTGCACCCAGTGAAGCAACCACCAATCACAGACAGCCACTAGAGGTTCCTGGCTTAGCACAATGGCTGCCGTCCAAAACACTCGAATCCAGAAACAATATGTCAGTCTCCGACATAGTAAATGCTTCATGGCCACCGTGGTGACGCTGTTTGTTTCCCTCATCCTGTCTATTCTTGGTTGGCTGTTACTAATCTACCATCCTGTTACCTCACCAACCCCTACCCCAACTCCTGCAGAGCACCAGTATTACACGCTACCAGCCCACGAGTTACCCCGCCGTGCAGAATTCTTCAATAACACCTTCATCCAAATGTTGCATCATCATCAGCTGATCATGAACATTTCCAACTGCTGGGTTTGCGGACTGATGCCGCATTCCATGATACACCCTGTCCCATTCTTTCCCTACCCCTTTTCCATCTCTGGGTCTTGTCTTGCATGGTGGATGTTGATACAGGAAGCCTACACTGTCAATGGTACTGCCAATTCTGCCCTTGGAACATTTCAGGATGACTTCTGGCGGAACAGATCTGGCCATGCCAATGCTCCTTTTTGCCCGACCAGCTCATCCACATCGCTACTATCACCAGATGAACTCGGTGAGATGGTAGTATTCAACTCAACCACTCGACGAACATTTTCCAGATTCCGCACAAGAAGGATACTGCCCGATGAACGAGACACTGTGAATGTCATAAATGTGCAAGGCCGTGTCTGCATCCATGGCCTAGGGACTAAGAAAGTTGGTACCAGTACTTGTAATATCACAAAATCTTTAAACTCTACATCTCCTCCGAAGCTGGTGGCATCCCCCAACACCTATTTTATCTGTGGCACTGCCGCCTACACTTGGCTCCCCCGTAACTGGTCTGGTACCTGCTATCTGGCCTTCCTCCTTCCGCCAACGTATTCTACCCATGGGAGTTACCACCTGTTGATGAAGGGCGCTCTGCGTCGCTCACGTAGGGGCGCCATATCAGCCGAGGATACAGCAGGCCAGGAAACCGGGGACTTCCTTAAAGGTTTCCTTCCATTCTGGGGCCCTATGGCAAACAGTCGGGCTGTACGAGGACTGACCAGGGTCTTTGAAGCCACCATCACAGTAACAGCTGGTGCCCTCTCCAACATCACTGCAGAACTACAGGCGGACCTCCTTATAACACTGCAGAACCGCATGGTCCTAGACGTCCTCCTTGCTGATCGTGGTGGTGTGTGTAACTTGATCGGCTCCAGCTGCTGCGTGTACATCCCAGACAACGCACCTTCAGTGTACTATGCCATCCAACGTCTGCATCGCCTTTCTTCCGAAATTCATCTGGATAAAGGCAACTGGTCCCTCACAGGCTGGATCTGGGGCCTCCTTTCCCAGTGGGGGTGGAGGGTCCTCATCTTCCTTGCCTTGGGAATAACTGTCCTGGTCTCCTGCTGTTTGTGCTTTCAGTGCCTGCCAGTGCTCTGTACAATGTGTGTCCAGACCATCCAGCCTCCACCCTCCAACATTCGCAACACCAATATGATGATGATGCTCCAACAAGAAACCGATGGCCTTATGAACATTGACATTTCTTAAAGTATTTGCCACTCAATGGCAAAAGGAGGGTCTGAGGAAAAGTGTTCTTCTGATCGGTATCATTTGTACCAGGACTCCATTGTTTTTTCATTGCCATTTCGTGTCAAACACTCCCACACGACCCACCTGGTCGTTTCTGCTGATGCCTGAGGAAATTCTAACTAACACGACAAAAACCATCTTGCAGCCTGCATTTCTGCCCAGGAACTGTCACACACCCACCCCCTGTTCTTTGCAGTTCGACAGAAAACCATGAGACACTCACGCCCTGTGTAAATGATTTGTTTCCCATCTCCTGCTCCCTGCCTGGTAAACATCCTTGACACCGTGATCAGGTTATCTGGACAATGGTCTGACTGCTGGGCCTTGATCAGGGTGATTGGACAATGGTTTGAATGACCGAGCTTTGATCAAGCTGATCGAACAATGACCTGAATGACCGTGCTTTGATCAAGCTGAGTGAACAATAATTTGAGTACCAAGCCTTGATCAGGTCACCAACTACAAACACCGTCTGGATCTGGTTATCAACTGCAAACACTGCCCTGATTGAACAATGGACTAACAGCCAAAAGACTGGAATGAAAAAGTATAAAAGGCTTGTAAGCTGCGGAGTAAAGCAGCAGCCTCCTCTGTCTTGTTTCTAACGAGCTTGGGACTCTGTTCCATAGCCCTGGCTATTTGAATAAATCTGGGTTCCTCCTGCAGACGAAGGCTCCTGTGTCTCCTTTTACTACGTATGAAGGGTATGGAAGACTTGGGCAATTCCCCCGCCACCGAGACCCAGTGAGTGGGTTATTCCGGTTCTTCAGGACGAACAGAACATAGAGAAGAACGCGTGAAATCGAAAGACGACAAACACGCTCCAAAAATTAAAGAAAAACCTCAATTCTCCAAAAAGAAAGTAGCAGGTCTGAAAGTAAGACATGCCGAGAATACTGAGAACACAACTCAAGAACGGAGAATGGGATCAGACAATTCTGGACAGTGCAGCAGAAGTCACAATAGCTCGCCAGAACCTGAAGGAACTTCTGGAGATAGTGGACTTGAATGAGTACATTACAGTAGAGACTGTAGACACCAGGGTTAGTACTCCACAAAAGTTATTTGACATAACACTCCGGATGGAGGGAGACAAACCTAGACAGGTTAAAGCACTCTTTGGGAAAGACTATCAAAGGGTTATGACATAATTCTAGCAGAAAAGGACTGGCCACCACAATTTGTCAGGGAGTGCCCACATGGCGAGGACATTATTATGCCTGCCTTCTCCAACCATATTCCAATTCACCTAAAATATACATATGCCAGAAAATGGGCAGTGGCCCAGGCTCCAGCATTATATAAAAATCATGTAGGATGGGATGAGGACTCACCTCACCATAAAATAAATCTGAAACATGAACCAACTGCACAAAGGCAGTATCCTATTAAGCAAGAAGCTAAAAAAACAGGTCAGGGAGATCTTAGATCAACTTGAATATCAAGGGGTGATTGAAACATGCACCTCCTCAATGAACAATCCTTTGTTTCCTGTCTCCAAACCAGACAATACATATCGTCTAGTTTTGGACTACAGACATTTAAACACTTGTTCTAAAACTTTTGCAGTGCAAAATGCACATAGCACAGCATTAATGAATAACATTGTGCGTAAAAAATACAAAACAACATTAGACATCTCAAATGGTTTCTTTTGTCAAAATATAGCACCTGAAAGTAGGTACTTAACGGCATTCTCCATAATGGGGACCCAGCGTCACTTTTGTCGACTCCCACAAGGGTTCAAAAACAGCCCAGGTTTATTCTCAGCGAGGGTAACAGAGTTACTACAAATCTATGACAACGAGGCATTGTCCTATGTCGATGACATCTATCTGACAGACGATGACTTGGACAAACACTTGAACATGGTGAGCACCATTATATTGGGATTCGCCTCTGAGGGCTACAAGTTCAACTTTAAAAAGTCCCGAATTGCCCATCTCAATGTCCTATTTTTGGGATATGAGCTTTCAAGTGAAGGCAAGAGCTTGGCAGCTAACTTTCTAGAGAAATGTGCGCTGCTCCAACCTCCAAAGACGCTAAAAAACTTACAATCCATTCTGGGTTTCCCAAATTTTGGAAGAACATACATACTAAACTATGCAGAAAGGGTTAAACCTCTCTACGCATTAATTAAACCTGATTTTTCAATCAAAAACTGGACAAACGAACACACAGAAATTTTGCGTTCACTCCAGACTAACATGTTAGCAACAAATCACTTACAAACACGCGTAAGTCAAAGAAATTTGGTGATTCGAATAATTTTGGGTCAATGTGGATTCACCTACTTAACCTTCAATGAGGGTGAAAAAGTACCAATCGCGTACAAATCACATTTGTACACACAAGCGGAAATGCAATTCAGTTCTACTGAAAAAATTCTAACAGCAGTTCAAACAGCTGTAGCAAAAGAAAGAGCCTTAGCCCAAGGGAAACGCATAATTGTCGTAACCCCGGTACCAGCTTTAGAAGCGGTCACAAAAGCAAGCATTCCAAATGCTAAAGCACTACATCCGAGATGGATACAATGGGTTAATTCTCTTGCTGCACCTGATGTTGAATATGTTTTTGATCCAGATTTAAAAACACAAGCATTTCTCCAATATGAACAAGAATGTCCTCTGCCCACTGAGATTCTGCCTCTCGATCAGTATGAATTCATAATTTACACTGACGGATCCGCACAGCCCGCAACAGGGAGTAAGCAAGCTTACAGTGCAGCGTGTGCTATCGTTAAAGGTCGCATGCGAAATGGCATCTTCAGACCTATGGTCACAAAAACTCAATCACTAGGTGATTGTACAGCTCAGCGAGCTGAACTACAGGCATTCAAACTGGCACTTGAGAGTACAGATCGAGAATTCCTCACTCTAATCGTGTGCGATTCCTTTTACTGTGTTCAGTCGTATAATGACTATATACGAACCTGGCTTGAAAATGGTTTCAAAGATGCGAAAGGTGTCACAATAAAGCACAAACTGCTTTGGGAACAAGTAGTTCAGTTGAAAAACGAACTACCAAAGGCTCACGTGATTCACACACTGAGTCATCAGCGTGATGGCGTTCACGTTGCAGGGAATTCATTGGCTGACGAAGCCGAAAAGGGGGCTGTTCAGACGGCTTCCGTAGCTGCGATCACTCGTTCAAAAACGAAAATAGACGGTGAGATAATGTTAGCTGTCAATGCTACGAGCAAAGGCAGCAGTGCAGCGTTACCAAAAAGTTTCCACTCAATTACTCTTATGTAATTGATGCGAACAACGTTCCTTTTGCTCGAATCCCTGGAGTGGGGGATAGGGTAATTCCAAACATGGAACGAAGAGCAGCCTTAATTTATGAAACACATTTGGGGGAGGGTCTGTCACATCAAGGGATCTCAAACACAATTTTGAAATTAAAAGAGATGTACTGGTGGCCTGGAATGAATACACACATTCAAATATTCATCAACAACTGCTTAGACTGTACATTACAGCGAGAGAGCCACCAGATACCATGCTGCAAATGCGGCAGCCCAGTACAGACACCACTGTTAGACAGTATTAGGCTATCTACTCGCCTGCGTCCCACTGGACAAAGGCATTCCCGCAAATACTGAATCTAGGTTCCTATGGTTATGGCCTCAGCGCTCGGCTGACGCTCGAACTGTTATAAAAGATTTGCGAGTCTTTATCGGCACATACGCAATAGGCACGCTACATTCTGACCAGGGTCCTGCGTTTAGCTCTAGGGCTTACAAGGAGGCCATGGCCAGTCTGGGCGTTGCATTGCGGTACTCCTCTCCTTTCCATCCTGAGGGAAATTATGTTGTGGAAAGGAAAAACCGGGACATAAAGCAGTCTATAACAGCTAGGGTATTAGGTTCAGGTGATGGGTGGGTCAAACACCTCAATAGCGTACAGCGCGCTCTCAACAATCTGCCAAGAAGTTCTCTAGGGGGGGTCACTCCATATGAGGTCCTATTTGGGACAAGAATGTGGGTTCCAGACTTAGAACACGTAGGCACAGTGGTGGAAAATAAACTATTTGATATCAAAGATCGTTTGGCTGTTTTACAGGATCTTAACAAATTAAGAACGAAACAAAGCAACGTATCCCTACAGCCAACCACCACTGGGGAAATATCGGCGGTCCCAGCATGGCCTGTCTGGATTCCGAAAGTTAGGGATCTAGTCAGAGAAAAAATTGCGGACAAGAAGGAATTTGGACCTTCTTACAGACAACCGGTTCCTGTTCTAGCTGTTCAAGGAACAAGGACAGTACTTCTGCCGCCCCTTGCTGGAAGAAAGGAGAAAAGATTTGTGTCCATCGACCTGATCAAACCACAGTATGTGGCCAATACTAAGCAGTAGGCCTCGTGGACTCCGACCTAGTAGCAGACACACTCCTCTCGCTACTATTCAAGAGGTTCAGACTGAAAGACTGATCACGATCGAGAATTCAGCTGTAACAAACGAAGGACTAAGCAACCAAGCTATGGAACTCATCCCTCTTGACAACCAAATAACAGTTCGTCCAAATACACCTGTCTACACCGACGTGACACGTGAAGAACTGTCTCCTGTGATTTCAACAAATCCTGATGCAATTCCAACAATTGACAGAACTGCTTCTGGCTATTTCATTGACTTTGATACGTTCTTTGAAGATCCAAGTGAACCTGAAACGACGCCAGCATCATTCAAACTCAAGCAGCAAGTACAAGACTTTATTCACTTTCTGAAAAAGACTTATCTGGTTTCGCCATGGATTGAACTCTGGATTACATCTGGACTTTTTGTTTTTCTGCTCTGGCTAGCTTTGGTAATAACTGTAAGCGTACTTATAAGTGGCAGATACATCCATGTGAACAGTGAAGGAAAAGACGTAAACGTACTTTTGAAACCTCATAAATCTTCCCATCGTGAAGCAAGAGACTTGTCATCAGTGAACATCACAGCTGTTCCTATACACGATGGTATAGTGTGGGACAAAACAGATTATGACATTTTCGGACCAACGGAACAATTGAACATTCCACATGTGTTTAAAATTTCACTAAGTGATTTAATTACGTCCAGTACCTATTCAGATGATTGGGACTTTGAGACTGTGACTGACATAATGTTTGATCTAGAAAAATCTGCTGCATTTTCTAAAAATGAATATTTAGATGGTTCATCAGACTATGAAGAACTGTATTGTTATAACCACTATGGTCATCATTATTTGCATAAAACTGCATATCCAAGAAATGTGTTTATGTTTAACCAATGGGAACATTGTCCTACACCACCACAAGGTAGTTCAAAAACTTGTGCTAGTAAGTTTCCATATTTTTCAGGATACAATACATCTGACCCAGAAACGTTTTACTATAGAAATATAAACAAAACAGGTCTGAAAACTATGTTAACAAATACGAAACAGATTTACTCTGCAGCATTTATTCCCCAACTGTCAACACAGGGTTTCGACTTATGGAAAGACACATTTGAGACAAAAACTGTCTGGGGTAGTAAAGATTGGCAAGTACAGGGTATAGAAGCTTTGTTTAGAGCCTGTATCATCCCTGAACAAATACTGTTTTTGAATGAAACCGTCCAACAAACATCTTGTCTTGGATTAGCCAAGATCAAAGAGATGAAATCACCTTCTGTGCCAACACCTGCCAGTGATAATAATACAAAGGCAGTGGTGACAGTTGACAATATACTACAACTCAACAGATCTGATCCAAATTGAAAGAAATGGTTGATCTGGCCCATAGACACAAACAACTGTCAGGAAAGGTTCTTGAACAAAACTCAGGGCTTTACTATACGTAGGCCAGACCCAAGATATGTCCAGAGACAACATCCGGGGGTAGTAACAACATATAGTGTAGGAAAATTATGCCTCGATTGGCTGCATAAATCTACACTACAGGATGTGAAACAACACTTATCCTTACTTACAGGAGACGCAGATCTTAGGGAATTCTTGCTTGGACCAAGAAAACCGCGTCAAAAACGTTTCATATATGCCGGCATTTATGCTGCATATAATGAAGCATGGAAAGTGTCACAGATGGAGGCCGCAGAACGAATACGTGAACTTGATCGTATTAATTTAGAGAAAACACTCTCTGTGGTCGACAATGGGTTAACAACTTTGTCCTCCAGAATACATTCATTGGATGGCATTGTATCCTCTGCTATCGACATTCTAGAACAAGATTTGGCTATGTTACAACAAGGTCAATCCCAATTACGTTCTATAGTGTTATTGAGCTGGACGCTGCAATCTTTGCGAGCGGGCTATGTGCCTTGGCGTTTCATCAACACGTCGTCTCTGTTTGCAGAATACAATCTCACTGATAAACAGATCGAATTGGCACAAAGAGGAGCAAGGTATACAGTGCTAAGCATTGAAAAACTGGAGAAGTTACCATTCACAGTGGCAGAAAAACCAGCTACAGAATGGGTTATTCATGGCAAAATAACATTACCTGTGACTACTTTTCAGTTTCAGTATTGCCTCAGACAAGTGCAAGCAGGCAAATATGAAAGGTTGGGTAAGGAATACATTAAGACATCTTGGGATTTACCGTATACACATAGATGTTGGAGTGGGGATCGTGAAGTGTTTCTAAGCGGTACCAACTGTAAACATGCACTGACCGGTTCACTTATGTGTCAGGACATTTCTTTACACGGGGCTTGTAATGGTTCTGTGGCGAATTTGTCTTGCCATCAGCGGGATACACCAGCTGCTGTGGTTAATCCAATGTTTGGACAACTTTCTAACGGGAGTTACCTCATGTTGAATGATCAGAGTTGCTGCTGAATGTTGCCAGGCATCCCATACCTAGTAACGGTCAACTCCGGGGTCACTTGCTGTATGCAAGTATTGTTTCCCCCAATAGACACAGTCAGGGAGTCGCCGCTATGACCTTCGCTGAACGTCTCCTTTATAAGATTTGATACTTTGAGCAGAATGAAAGCCATGCTTTTACAGCAAACAGTGCCTTTGACCTCGGCCAAAGAAACCTATGATCTACAAGTAGCAAGGACTTCGGCTGAGATACAGACTTTAATACGTACAAACTGCCCTATACATTTCGTAGAAATGATATCGCGTATCTTTAACATGTCAGATACGACCGGAATTGTACATGTATTTAAGAGCATTTTCTCCGGTCTATTAGCACCTTTCCAGGCAATACTTGGAATTATCCCCAACTTTGCACATTCGGTGTTTGGTGGCATACCATTAATTCTCGCACTTGTTGCCGGAATTTTATTCATCTTTCTGCTATTGCGCTATGGCCAGCCTATTCGCAGACATCACTCCGAGCGAAATGGAGAAAGCTCTCCTTGAAAGAAAGTGCTGTGAGCGAATAGTACAGCTATTGGGCATGACTCGTCTACGGGACCTTAATACAACTTGGTTCCTGTCATTTAGACCAATCTGGCAAGATTGCATCTTACCTGTTCTACGATGCCTGCTATGCGGTGAAGAATGCGTGTTGGACGCTTGTCTAACATATCCATCAGCCACGCCAAAGGATGTCGATACTTTGCTGGTACCGATAACGGCCCATGCTTTGTGTTGTCCCCAGAGGCTACCAATCCTGATGTCAGCATTCATTGAGATCTCACAGACGCTTCCGGCAGCTGCTGAGGTACGAGAGACAACTCCAGGCACACAGGTAACAACGGACGCGAACATTGCTGCGGCGACCTATGCTGGGAGCGATGCTTCACATCTTTGTGCGGTCAATCTCTTACACGAGGTGTTTCAACTTACACCAACGACAGTGGATGATGTTTTGTTTATTGAAATAGATGATCTCCTGTTTACACCAGACCCGTAAACTGACTCTGATTCAGCATACTGTGTTCCAGAGATGCAGTAACAATTTGGCCTTCATTTTTCAAAAACTTGGAACTCTACCAAATTTGAACTTTTGTCCCATTTTTTCGAACGAAAATGGCACTTCAATCTGCTTAAAGTAGAACTAGCCTTATAATACGGACTTGGCAGTACTTCCAGGGACACTTAATCATCTTGTGTGTCTAGAACAGTTCATTTAATTTTTATGACAGGAAATAACTTTGATTTTGAACAAACTTATCGATCATTTTCGTCATATGTAAATATTGCTTTTATATTTCATTCCGATTGCATTTATTCCGAACTTTATGCTGGAAATGAAAAACATTGCTTAAATGATGTACAGAAACCTTTGCATTTTTAATATGTCTTTTTAATGCTTTTAGGATATGTTTTTATATGCAGTACTCCATTTTAATGTTTTAGCATTTTATATGTTTAGCATTTTAGTGTTATCGTACACACGAAAGAGGAGTGGGTGTTGTATATTTCCTAGGGTGTCCATAAACGGGCTTTCCAGACTCATGTCCTTATATAGGCACAATTCGCCTTGCCCTTATATAGGCATAAAATCCTAGTCCTTATTTAGGCATAACCCATGCACTCCAAATACAGGCATGGATTCCGAACATCCGTCCACCCTAGCCTCACAACGAGTTCATGAAAAAAACCAGACCCTTAGGCTGCGTGAGTTTCCCTTGCCCAGGACTATTGATTTCTTCAAGGACTCATATATTATGCATGAACCATTATTCCTTAGGGGTTCATTCATGATGTCTTTCGCTGCCCAACTCACGTCAATGCTAACATTTTCAGGTATAAATATACCTTCCCAAACCCCTGTAAATCAGAGGAGACCTCGACTTCAGAGGAGCCCGATTCCCGGCCGGACGCACTGAGAAGACGCTGTCATTCCTGCACGCAGAGAGTCCAGCTTCCAGTGATCTAACTTCCCTTGCGGGGTGTTGGAGTTCGAGTCTGGGAAAGCGATTCCTACCTCTCTCATTCTTCAGGTATGGAGCAGACTAGAACCTAGAGGGACTCTTGGCATACTGGACTCTTGGCATACTAAGCTTAACATACTCTTAGTATACTCTAGTCAGGATTACATCACCTACTTCTACTTCTCCCTACACCTAGGATAGGTTAGGAACACTGGGGTAGAACTAGGCTAGAAACGCATCGTATGAGTACTCGCATTTTTAGGCTGTGTCATTTTATGTAAATGCATATATGCTGAAAAGATAATGCTAACGCAGTATTATTTATTTCTACTGCTCACTCTGTACATTCTTTATCTCGCATACTGTCTTGTGATCGTAACAGCACATTTAACTTACAACAGAAACAAGACTGTTCAATAAATCCTTTATTGAAACGCCTGTCTGTTATTTCTGTGTAACTTTGAGAGTAACTAGACATGCACGACTGAGCTGAGTGAAATAGTTATCTATTGTTTCTACGACTCTGGGACACGTCCTGATTCTGTAAGGGAAACACAGTGGTCATGTTTTGCGGCTGCCAGAAACTACTCCTTCTTGTCGTCAAGAAGTTTCTAGTGGCCTCTGAGCTAGCTGGCACAAGTAATTAAGTTTAATATACTCGATAGGGACATACCGACCTTAGTCCTATGTCAAACCTATAGGATATATTATTCCAATGCGCAGAGCCTATTAGGGAAATAGGAGCTACACTACAAGGTAGTCCCAGTACTACCAGGTACACAACTAGTTAGTTGTATGGTTGATGTGAGTATGCATCCACGTCACCATTTCTGAGTTGTAGATAGTTTTCATTTTCTGGTCCTGACGAATCGCCTGTAGACTTTACACTGAGCGAGAAACATGTTGACCTGTCACCAATAAGTACGCTTAATCTAAGACATAAGCTTAGATCTCCGCTAAAGTGCCCCTACTATAGGGAGCCCGTCGGGTATTGCACTGCCGACCCGACGAGGAGCAGCCCAATGATGAAGCATGACACCCTACTGGGTGTGTGAGGGCATTATAATCCAATAAATGGATTCCCAACTTTGAACCACTCTGGTCGGGTTGGTTTAGATTCCCTTCCTTCAGACTCACATTCCTCAAGAACAGCATAACCTTTTCTTTATACTTGCTCCGGGGCATTTATGCTGGACCTTCCCAAAAAGCCCCCCTGTCCCTCCCTTGTGTATTAAGTACCAAATGAACACACCACACACCTCAACTCCACAATCATGCAAATCACAACTCTGGCACTGCACACGTCACAAAATCACATACAACATGCCAAACAACATGCCCACCCACCAGACATGACAGCACAACTTACTGTGGCAACCTTGGTTAGCCATGTACATGAGCCATCAATGGCATGACACCTCAGCCACACAATAGCGGAATGTGGGGAGAGGTGGGAACCAGGCATGTGCGAAGTAGGCAAGTGACCCATGAATCAATCAATCAATCAGGGGGTTTATATAGCGTGCTACTCACCCATGAGGGTCTCATGGCGCTGGGGGGGAGGGGGGGCGGCTCCGGATCAGTCAAAGAGCCAGGTCTTGAGGTCCTTCCTGAACGTGTGCAGGGTCAGGGAGCGTCTGATGTTCACAGGGAGCTCGTTCCAGGTTTTGGCTGCGATGTAGGGGAAAGCTCTCCCGCCTGTTCTGTGTCTGCGGATGCGGGGGACCTCTGCCAGGGCGAGGTCGGCGGAGCGGAGGTTCCTCTTGGGTACGTGGAAGGAAACTCTCTCGTTGAGGTATTTGGGTCCGATGTTGTGGAGGGATTTGTAGGCGTGGGTGAGGAGTTTGAAGGTGACCCTCTTCTCGACGGGGAGCCAGTGGACGCCTCGTAGGTGTTGGGTCATGTGCTCATGGCGCGGTGTCCCGAGGACGAGTCTGGCTGCGGCGTTCTGGATGGTCTGGAGTCTATGCAGGAGGGTTTTGTTGATTCCGGCGTAGAGGGCGTTGCCGTAGTCTAGTCTGCTTGTGATGAGTGCGTGGGTGACGGTCCTTCTGCATTTGGGGGGATCCACTTGAAGGTCTTGCGAAGGCAGTTGAAACTGGTGGAGGCGACGGCGTTGATTTGGCGGTTCATGGCGAGGGAGGAGTCAAGGATGATGCCGAGGTTCCGAGCGTGGTCTGTAGGGGTGGGTGGGCTCCCGAGGGTGGAGGGCCACCAGGTGTTGTCCCAGGCGGAGGTGCAGGGACCAAGGATGAGGACCTTGGTCTTCTCTGAGTTTAGCTTCAGGCAGCTGTCCTTCATCCAGGCTGCCACTGTCTTCATGCCTTCCTGGAAACAGAGTCTGGTGTCTTCGGGATTCTTCATGAGCGAGAGGATGAGCTGGGTGTCGTCGGCGTAGGATACGATGCTGAGCCCATGCTGTCTGACGATGGCAGCGAGGGGGGCCATGTAGATGTTGAAGAGCGTGGGGCTGAGTGAAGATCCCTGGGGTACTCCGCAGTTGATTTCCGTGGGTTCAGAGAGGAAGGGGGGAAGTCGGATCCTCTGGGTTCTGCCTGAGAGGAAGGATTGGATCCAGTCGAGGGCGGCTCCTTGAATTCCCGCGTCGCGCAGTCTGGCTGCGAGAGTGCGATGCGAAACGGTGTCGAAGGCCGCGGAGAGGTCTAGAAGGATGAGGGCCGCGGTGTGCCCCTGGTCGAGTAGCATGCGGATGTCATCGGTGGCGGCGAGGAGGGCGGTCTGGGTGCTGTGGTTGCTGCGGAATCCCGACTGGGAGGCGTCCAGGATGAAGTTCTCTTCTATGAAGGTGGTCAGCTGGGTGTTTACAAGTCTCTCGGTGACTTTGGCCGCAAAGGGGAGGAGAGAGATGGGCCGGTAGTTTTTCAGGTCTGTTGGGTCGGCTGATGGTTTCTTGAGGAGGGATTTTACTTCCGCCCGCTTCCAGTCATCTGGGCAGATGCCGGATCTGAGGGAGGCGTTGATGGTGTGTCCTAGTTCGGCTGCGATGACGGTGGCAGCCCTGTGGAAGATGTGTGGTGGGCAGGGGTCCGTAGGGGCTCCAGAGTGGGTTTTCTTCATGGTAGCTGTGGTGCATTCGACGGTCGCGGGATCGCAGGAAGTGATGGTCGGCTTATCGGCGGCGGTGGGTAGGGGGGTGGTGCTCATCGTAGGTTCACTGAAGTTGTCGTAGAGGGCCTTGATCTTCAGATGGAAATAGGAGCTGAGCTCGTCGCAGAGTTCCTGGGAAGGTGTGACGTCCGTGGCTTCGCAGGTGGGTTTTGCGAGCTGCTGTATGACGTTGAACAGTTCCTTGGTGTTGGTTGCGTTGGTCTGGACTTTGTCTCTTATGAAGGTCCGTTTGGTGTCTCTTATGCGCTGGTGGTATTCTTTCAGGGCGCTCCTGTGGTCGTTCCGTGCTTCCGTAGTTTTCAGGTTTCGCCAGGTTTTCTCTAGGCGTCTGCAGGAGCGTCTGGTTTCTTGAAGTTCTGTGGTGAACCTGGCGGCTTTCGGCGGGCATTGTTTGGCGGGTGGTGGAGGGGTGCGAGCTTGTCGGCGCAGCAGGTGATCCAGCGGTGGAATTCCTTTGCTCCGGAGTTGGTGTCGGTTGTGGCGCTGGGGGGGTCTTGGAGGAGGGTGGTTTTTAGGAGTTCCTCTGTGACCTTGCTCCAGTTCCTTTGTGGCGGCCGTAGGGCGGGTTTGGGTGCGGTGGTGGTGTTGAAGGTGAAGTGGACGCAGTGGTGGTCAGTCCAGAGGGGCTGGGTGATGCGGCAGAAGCGGATGTTAGTTCCTCCCGCGAAGATGGGGTCGAGAGTGTGACCCACTCTGTGGGTGGGCGTGTTGACGAGCTGCTTCAACCCTAGGTTGGTGAGGTTGTCGAGAAGAGCAGTGGAGTCGGGGTCGCTGCAGTTGTCGAGGTGGAAGTTCAGGTCACTGAGTAATGTAGTCCGTGGAGGTGATGGCGTGGGGTGCGGCGAGCTCGGCGATGGTATTCGCGTGGTGGGTGCGAGGTCCTGGTGGTCTGTAGATGAGGGTGGAATGAGGATGTACACAATGCCAAGTGTGGCGTGGAAGTGCTGGACAGACTGCAGTATGCAGACCACAGACATATCCATGTCTACATGCACTGCTGGTGTTTGGAGTGTAGTGGACAGTGGACGCAACCATGTCACCCCAGCCAGTGGGGAAGATCGCGGAAATGTAGCTTGTGACGTCCCCCCCTGTAAGCGTGTGCGGAGTGGGCTGGCCCGGAGGACGCCAGGCCAGCGTAGGGGTGTGCATAAAAAGCATGTAGCTCTGGGCATGGTTCTCTTCCAGAATGCCCAATGTGTCTGCCAGGGCGGCGCCTCCCACCCCGCCACGAGGCCGATGCCGTCGCCGTGAGCGGTGTGGCCTGCGATCCTGTGTGCCTGCTGCACCCCTGGCCGCTGGTCCCCGAACCCGTCATGCCCGCCCCTGCGCAGCCAGGCCTCACTGCTCACCTGCCGACACCGGCGTGTGTCGAAGAGGGCCCACCACGTGCCGGCGCAAGCTCCAAGCCCGAAGCCCACGACCTTGGCAGCCTCCTCAGACCATCATGGCCTCCGCGACACAGTCCCTCTTTACTCCTTTTTCGTTTACGTACTCCACCGCTGCCTCCGGCCTACACTACGGTCAAGTAGGTCACACATTTGGAACTGAGTCTTGATTATGCAATGGCAGAGTACACACTTTATGGCTGAGTTTATATCACTGTACTCCCTTCGATGTGGTGCCACCAACTCTGTGCATAGCATTCGAACTACACCTGTCTGTGGTCCCTTGCTGACTACTGCCTTCGGCCTACACTGCGGTCGAGTAGGTCACACATGTGGAACTGAGTCTTGATTTCTGCATGGCGGAGTTCATATCATTGTACGCAAGGAGACGAGTAAGAGGAAGACGCGGTTCAGTCCGGGAGGAGAAAAGGATCATCGTTACGGAGGTGATCGAACACTGCCGACAACTGCTCTGGTGTCACTAACTCTGTGCATCGCGGGCCAACGACACGTGGCTGTGGGCCCCTGCTGACCGCTGCCTCGGGCCTACACTGCGGTCAAGTAGGTCACACATCTGGAACTGAGTCTTGATTACACAATGGCCGAGTACACATATCAATGCTGAGTTTAAATCACTATACTCCCTTCGATGTGGTGACACAAAGTATGTGCATGGCATTCCAACCACACGTGTCTGTGGGCCCTTGATGACTATGCCTTCGGCCTACACTGCAGGCGAGTAGGTCACACATTGGGAATTCAGTCATGATTCATTTATGGCAGACTTGATATCATTGTACTGGCCTCATCGCAGACTGCATCCACTTTCAGCTCCGGTGCCACTATGTCTGTTCCCCGACATCCATGGACACTTTCTGGTTGAACTTTGGTGGTGACTGAGTCTATGGACTGGGGGTTATCTTCATCATCATGTCAGTGATACTGACTTTGTGGCAAAAACGAGGCTGTAGCATTCCACTCCTCCATTTACCGCTTCCGGCCGGCTTCTGCCCTCTGCATCATGCCCTGGAGGACACCTTCCACTGTCCCCCGCAAACCTCCACTACATTCACCTTCGACATCGACGAGGACCCGCTCACCTCACGTGGCCCTATCTCACTGCACCGCAAGTCACTGTCCTGTGGCGGTGTGCCTGTGCCGGCCGCAGTGCATCCGGGGCCACTTACTCTGTGCAGCTCAAGTCATGGCCCCTGTCTGATAGCATATTGGATGGCCTCTGGGTCGATGGACTGGGGTTCATCAATGCCATGTGTCTGTGGCCCTGCGCTGTCCGCTGCCTCCGGCCTCAACTGCGGTCCACCTGAGCTCACACATCAAATCGAATCCTGACCTGCCCGGACGTCGCATCACCGCAGGATGCACACGCCACCACCGCCAGGACCAACTCCAAACAACAGGTGCCAGAGTCGGAAGTGTCTTACTGCCAGACTATCAGAGTTGCTCACACCTGTCATGGGTGCCATCATCAGCTTGATACCCTGCTCAGCTCTTCAGGTGCCACTGACTCAATGCACCACAAATCATGGACCATTCTGCTTGCATGTTGAGTGCACACTGTACTTTCTCCGGCTACCACCATGATGCTTCACAGTTGTTTCTGTTATGCTGGTGTTTTCTGTTTCCGCTTTTATTGTGATCACTGTTCAAGTTGTTGCCAGCACCAACGACTCCATGAGGGCTGGCTTACACTCACCCCACACACATCCAGCACATGCGTCACTGTACATGTGACCATGCCAATAAAGGTGTCGAGCGCACGTGCCCGTAGCCATTTCAACGAACTATCTGAGTGTGTCCGTGTGCTCATGATGTATGCATTAGGGCCCCGGGCCCTACAACATTACATTGTGCCGTGTACAGAGGACGCAGCCATGTCACCGCAGGCAGCGGGTGAGACATTGCACATGTAGCTTTGTCGTCCCCCACTCAATACATAAGAGGAGTGACCTGGGCCGGCATACGCCAGTCCAGCGTGGGGGTGTGGATGATTATCCCGTGGCTCTGGGTGTGGTTCAGTACTGGAAATGTGCAAATGCATGTGTCTCTGTCACAGTGTGGGTCTCCATTGGGGGGTGTAGGTGGTCCCTGATGGGACTTAGACACCCACGTATGTGATCTAGTTTGGATTCCATGAGGTTGTACCCCACCCGCACATGTTCGGCCACCCCCTTTTGGCAGTCTGACACCTGGCCTTGGAATGCAATGTGTGCTTTGGTGGGCTGCTGGGAGCCAGCCGGGGTGGTGGGTGCGTCCAGCTGTGTTGTCTGTGCAGGGGGTGGGGTATCCTCGATGCAGCGGTGCTGCCCTGCTCCTGGAGGTTGATTGCCTAAGATGTCCATGGACTGTTGTAGGGTGTCGGTGTCGGAAGTGTGGAGGTCCTCTTCAGCATCACTGTAGAGTTGTCTGGTCTGCCCTGCTGGAGGTGTTGTGTGTCCCTCTGCAATGTGAAGGGGAGATGCTTGTTGACATTGTGTTGGCATGTATGTTGCCGCATTGTTCAAGTTTACATACAGACTGCATGCCGATGTACATTGTGACTGTTTGGGAGGGGCGACTATTTGATGCGGGACAGTGGACATTTGGACTACATGAGGTAGGTGAGGTTGTACACGTACATTTGCATCTCACAGTTTCCTGCTATGTCAGATGTGATTGCCATTTTCTACGCACAGGCGGACCCAGTTGTGTCCTCTGTTCTGCAGTGTAAGTGTTGCACTGTGTACCACATTGTCGTCCATGTGGATGTGCTGTCGTTGCTATGTGTGTGTGCTGCATTGTGTGAGAGTCGCACCTGCAGCTGTGATTTTGCTGCCCCTTACCCCTTGGAGGCGGTGTGCCTTTGGCTTTTGTGCTTTTGAGGTGCTGTGATGTTGGCGACTTGAGTCATTTGTGCTCTTGGACGGTTTTTGTACTCTTGTGCATTGTTTGTCTGCAGATGTATTGTTGACGTCAGTGGTTGTTTGTGCACGTGGATGTGTCAGAGTGTGACCTGCTCCTTTCCGGATGTGGTCCACACTCAGCCACCTCAGTCTCGTGGCGTGCACAATGTCATGGTGATTGTACTCCAGCCATGCTGCTCATCATGTGGTGTCACTTGCATTGTCAGTGTGGCTCTCACATACGCATCTTTGCTGTGTTTCGCACGGGTGCATGTGTGTGTTGTGGAATTGGTGATGTGTGGGGTGGGAGCCCTTTGGGCACATGGTGGATGGGGGCCTACTTGATGTTTGTATGTGTGCTGCAGTGTGCCATGGAGATCAGGGACATGACCCAGGGTCATTGTGGGTGTGCGGTGTGCTACACGTCGTTGTGCATGTGTGTCATTGTGCCCATCCCCCCCGTCCCCACAGTCCCTGTTCGTTACTCACCCTGTTGATGTTGTGTCAGGTCATGTCGAGCAGTGTCCGGACTCCCGACTCCTTGCACCGTCTCCACACTGATGACTGTGGCCACCATTTGCTCCAGCTCCTCCTGTGGCGCAGGACTCCCACCTCCATTCGCCGTTGCTGCCTTCCTGTTGGCAGCGGGTTTCTGCTTGGTTTGGCTTTTCACATCGTGCCAGCGCATCTTGGCCTCCTCGACACTCCGGCTGCATTCACGATGGAATGCCATTTTTCCGTCTGTGTTGCCAATGACACGGTGGAGGTGACGGACAGTTGTTGTTAGTGCTCTGTCACCTCCGTAACGACGATCCGGTTGTCATGAGGACTGTACCCCGTCTTCCTCTTCCTCTTGGCCTTGGCCTTCCTGGACCCCGCGGTTCCTTGCTGGTGGTCTGTGTGGCTTGTGGGGTTCGCGTTGACCTGGGCACTCGTTCTGGGTGCATCCATGTTGCTAAGCAGTTTATTTTGTTTTTGGTGTGTTTTTCTTATTTGGCTTTTATAGTGCATTTTCCCGCATGACGCGTGGGAATTGCAGGCCTGTCGCTGGTTATCGCTGATGTTTGTATCGCGGTTGGCCTCATCGCAACTTTATTCGTGTTTGTGTTCCGCATTTTTGCGGCGTCGCGTTGATTTTAATGCAGTCATTTGACGCGTTATCGTGGGACTATCGCATGGTGCCGCCAGGTTGGGAATACTACGTTAACACGGCGTTGTTTTCCCGCGATCGACTGCGATATGCAAAGTTGCGTTAAGCTAATCTTGCGGTGGTTATCACACGTTCTTGAGAATATGCCCCAATGATGGAAGGATGGGAAGGTTTGAAAACATAGTTCCCAAAATGATTGGTTCCAGCCTGCAGATCACACGCGCATCAAGTCAATCTCGTGATTCGCAGATACTGCGTTAGCAATTAGAGCAGGATATATATTTTCAAAGATAACACACTCTTTCGTTCTACTACCCGGGCCGCGGGGCTTGTGGGTTAACAGAAAGCATGTCTCTGCAACTGTAACCATGCACAACCGCAGCATTATCCAACCCTCGACACCCTTCACCAACTCCAGACAACAATTCGAACAAGAGCGCTACTGCTAGGCTACTCATAATGCCTGGTCCTCCCAATTTCTTGCTTACGTAGTAATTAATCAAATTACGTTTTTACACGTTTTGGTATAAAAGATAAAACTTCTAACTGCGCACAGATCCCACTCATGAGTCTGTGCTGAAGTCACACTTCGTGGGTATATCCTGTGTAGTGATTCAGCTTGAGAGATCGAAGCCAGTAGTTTTGGGTTCAAAAAGCCACATTCTCGCTTGAGCAACTTGTAAAGCGTTGGGCACAAGTAGTATGCTTCACATGGCTACCAATTATTAGAGCCTACCGTCATGGCCACTGGAATTATGCAGGAGCATGGGAAATTAAATTATGCAACACATTGACTATATTATGCAGCAAGAAAAGGCAAATTATGTGGCACAACGGAGCACATTTTCTGATAGTATTACTTCATAATTTTGTCATTTTTACTTGTGTCAACACTGTCTGGCCAAAGGTTTCACCTCATTAGTGCCAGTGTAACACCCGAACACAAGATTAAGCAACTGATAAGTGATTAGCCAACCTTTGTGAAGTACCTTCCACTGTGCAGCAACATGTGTCACTGCGTTTTTAGAAACGTTTGATCAGTTTGAGCTAGAAGCAAGGGCTGGGGGCTTCGAGATAGTTTTCAGGGCTGAGGGAGGGTCAGGGTAGTTTTCAGGGCTGGGGTGGTTGGGGTAGTTTTTCAAATTAGGAGTTAGGGGGTTAGTACTAAGGGCAGTGGAAGGGGTTGGGGTAGTTTTTGGGGCAGTGCGGGGGTGGGAGGGGGTGGGGGTAGTGTATGTTAAGGGGCAGGGTTTTAGGCCTCAGGGCAGGGGAGGGGAATGGGTAGTTGGGGTAGTTTTTAGGGCTTAAAGGGGTGGGGTCGTTTTTAAGGCTCGGGGGAGTCGGGTACCTTTTAAATTAGGGGTTACAGTTTTAGGCCTAAGAGCAGTGGAAGGGGTTGGGGTCGTTTTAGGGACAGCATGTGGGATGGGAGGGGGCCGGGGTAATGTATGTTAAGGGGCAGGGTTTTAGGGCTCAGGGCGGGGGGAGGGGAATGGGTAGTTTTCAGGGAAGGTTTTGGACCTCAGGGTGGGGGGGCAGGTAGGGGTTTGAAGCTTAGGGCGGGGGGAGGAGGGTTAGAGTAGTGGCAACCTTAGCCACGCATACCCCTTTACCATTAATGCCTTTACAGCAAAATTGCATGGTAAAGGAATGTGTGGGTAAGATGCATTCATGATTTGGGCTGCGTGGTAGAGGCACGCGTGGTTTAGTCATGCATGCTTTTATCATACAACACAACCATGGGTGAGGCTTCTCCAGTCACTGAAAAAAATTGTAGTTAAAACTCACAGGGTGGAGAGGCTTAACACGAGACAGAAGCTCAATCTTCTTTGGCATTTTGCCTCACGTGCTGCAACCAAATCCCAGAGCAGACAAACAACTACAGTCCGGTTACACTAGCCTTAGGATCCCAAGAAGTGGTAAGCAGGACTCCAAGAGCTTCAAAGTTAGAAGTTTGTGTGTACTGAATGAGGCAGAGAAACAACTCCACAAAAGCCAGACATGCAATTCAGTGTAAGTGTAGTCCGTCTACCTCATTTGGGACCATCCATCTTGTTAGTGCATTCCCCTATAATGTGCTCTGACTTAGTGTTCTTTGTAAAATCTTTATTTTTTGCTGTGAAGTTTTAAAACATTGTTTCCATTACCAAGTCAAAACCGAGAAATGGACAAGTATTACAAACTGATTAGCTACTGAGTCAACCACCCTGAAAGCACTGTGAGCCTTGCAATGGGTTGGCAAGCACTCACCAAATCCCAATACCCCACATGTCACCAGCAACACAGAGTTCCAATGCGGGCTTTCGCTTTATCAGTGTGATGCAGCCTAGGAGCGGTAGTCCAAGATCACCACAATTAGAACAAGTAATGTGGCGAAAGGGGTGAGGGACAGGGATGGGAGCACCAGGCACAAGGGGGCGTGAGAGGGGCATTGAGCGACATGGGAGGAGGTGAGAGGGACGAATGCTGCTTAAAAATGCAAGCAGCTTCGGGCCCCAAAGCTGAACACAGGCAAACAGCAACACAAGTAGGAAACCAAGTAAAAAATTGTCCCCCAAGCGAACAGATAAGCAACCAAAGCGTAGAGATACAATACTTGGTCCCTGCTCCGCAGGAGTAAACGAAAGCCAAAAAGGAGGGATAAAGAGGAAGGATTCACCACTAGCAAGCAAGGACAATACAAGTAACAAATTAAAAAGCAATGGGTGGGATGTAAGCTCACAAACTGTACACAAAAGGTCTCAGAGGCTCAACCTAAAAAAGGCTTCAAGATGTCATGTTTACACTGAAGATAATTCAATCCACAGGCGAGGGGGAACAGAGCAAATTCATTTGCAACCCATGTGCTTCCCTTGTTCTGGTCAGGATGCAACCTCTGCAGAAGTAAGAACACTTGATGCTTGCATATGGGCAGGCAGTTTGTTGACACCTACAGGACCAATAGGGAGCCTAGTAAATCAAAATAATCTGATTGTGAATGATGTTTGCATGACTGCAGCTACAGAGACTTTTAATTACATGGACTCACTGTGCGATCCCTGTTACATAGTACTGCAGAATATTTTATTGTAGACAATCCATCATGGGTTTAATCAGTAGCGGTCCGTGGTAGGAGTGCCGGCCGGGCGGTGACGTGGGGTGGGGGGTAGTAAACCACGGATTACGGCCGAATACAGGTAAGTAAACAATTAAATAAATAAAACGAATTTCGTTGCGCGCACTGCTTCGCATTTGGCGATGCAGCGCTCACAACGAAATTCGTTTTATTTATTTAAATGTTTACTTACCTGTATTCGGCCGTAATCCGTGGTTTACTCCCCCACCCTGCCCTCCCCACCCCACGTCACCGCCCGGCCGGCACTCCTACCACGGACCGCTACTGGGTTTAATATAGAATGATTACACACCAGAGTTATAAATGAGAATGTTTGTAAGTGGTTCATCATCAGAGATCAAGAGGGTGGAGGAAACAAGGTCCCTCTCTGATTCCTAAGCAAGGGAGATGTATTAAACTTAATGGGGCATATTATCAAGGGCAGTATCGCCGCTTTAGCGGCACTTTTTGCCGCTAAAGCGGCGATAGTCTTATCGCCCTATTAACAAGGCGGCGCTAACATGCATTAGCGCATGTTAGCAGCCGAATTTCTAACGCTACGCATCTTAGCGATATACATCGCTAATGAGATGCAAAGTAGGCATGCCATCCTGAAATAACATGAGAAAGGTCGCTAACACAACATCGCAATATTTACAGCGCGGCCCCGCAACCGCGTAGCGCCGAAAAAAGTCCCGCTAACCGCGGTTATCGCCGGATTTTAACACCTCATTGAAATCTGACTTAGTCATTTCGTGAATGGGAGGTCGATTGTCAGGCTAAGTCCACCATGGCGTATTATCAAGGATTTCCCTATCGCTGAGGTTTTATCGCTGGATTTCCAGCGATATTCACGCATTTCGCCGCTATCGCTGGATTTTTTATCGCCTTGGAGATAAGCGTTGATGATAACGCGCTAACTCGGCGATGGAATCCAGCGATAGCGGGCAATAAGTAAAACAGCGCTGAGCGCGCTTTGCGATATTTATCGCAATTTCTTGATAATATGCCCCAAAGTCATTTATTTGTCGTAACAGGAGCCTGGCCATCTAAAATTAGGATCCTATAGAAATTACAGAAATCTGAGGATTTGTCTGCTCTAAATGCCAGATGGCCATTATTTCACAATCCATTGTGTGCAGCAAAAAATTTGCTGGCGGGCCACAAACAGCAGAACCCCACCCAGCAGCAAAGCATATAAAAGGTATGGAACGTTGAGGTAGAGTCACCAGAGGAGAAATAATGCCTGGGGGGTCTTTCCAAGTGGGAATCAAAGAGCAGATGGGGGGTCACTTTAAGCTGCTGATGCAGGTACAGGCAACACAGCTACACGATCATGAGACAACAACTCAATTCAGAGACACACATCCACTATGAAAGAGCCCAAAAAGGCTGGAACAGTTCCTGCTCGATCTCCAAGCCCATCTCCCTTGAACGAACCAGAAGAGGCCAAGGAGAGGGATACATAAATATCTTCGGCCCACCACTGCAGCTCCCCGGTGAAATAAGATCATAGAATTTGCAGCAAGAGGTGGAGCAGGTGCTGGTGATCCAGAGCGAAGAGGCCAGGGTTGGAAAACTGAATTTTTCAATGGGTCCATATACATTTATCCAAATATATTCATTTGCATTCTCTGGCCAATCTGCTGGGGGTCAAGTTTTATAATTCACTTAAGTTCTGATTAGCTATTTCCCTGTAACCACAAATCAATTACAGTATAATTTCAATGGCTAACTAATCTTCACGAATCAACACTCTTCCTCTGGTCGATGGACCATTAGTTGAGTTAGTTGATGGTGATATTAACAACTTCTTAACTAAAATTCTTAGTGAAATAACCACAGACTCTGAGTAATAATAATAATAATAAGTTTAACTAAAATTTCAGTCATTAAGTTGAACGCTCATCAAATATAGATACACAGTGCAAATTCCATCTTTCTTAAGTGGGAGAGAGAACAATCATATAGCATAATACATTCAATTACACAAACTCATTCAACAAAATCAAATGCATAAGAGTGGATAGATGAAGAGACAAAAGGCACATTATAATACATTTGCAAAGAAATATGCAAATTTTGGACGGAATGACATTTACCTAATAAAGATGACTGGAAAACCACCCCTCTGGCCAAAGGACTGGTGAGGGTCCCCTGACTTAGGATCAGGAGACAAAGATTATAGGATAGGATCAGGACAGGTCTGACACTTACTAGACTTCTCTACAAACCCGACGCACCAGGGCGATTCCCTCTCTTACACTCCCTCCCTCCTCGATATTCTTCCACAATCTTCAAATCTAATCAGGCAGTAGTCTGGATCTTCCGAGTCTGCTCTCGTCTCTCTCCCTCTCTTCTCTCTCGTTCTCAGCATTAGTTCTCTCACAGCCCCATCAAAAATCTCTGCAGCTCTCTTTCACTTAACTCAAGTCATTCTAGTTATAGTCTTTATTTCTTCAAGTCCCACCCTCAAGAGTTGCAAATTTTACTAAAATACGGAATATGATTGGACGGGGTTAGGGGAGTCTTCATCACACCAGGCTGACGTATTCATTTTTATTAGTAAAACCTATTGTTTGCTAACCCTTCCCCTTCGACTCATTCATATATTTTGTTTTCACATGCATATTTTGTTGCAAATGCAGTAATTTATTTAATACAAACTTCATAGATGAGCGTTACATCTTCTTTTCCCATCCCTTCTGTCCTTGGATCTTGGCAGCCATTCAGCTCTCTCTCGGTCACCGGGTCATATCATGGATTCATTGAGCATGCGCCGCTTTTCGGCGTCTTCCAGCCCTTCCGGGTGGCGTTTATACAGAGATTAGAGCTGCCTACCTGTTTGGATCATTGACACCGTATCCATTTTTAACCATCTGAAGGACTAGCAGCTCGTCTGTCCTGTTGGATACATTTTATCGAGGCTTCTTTTTTGAGGAGTCGGCCATCATATTAAAACGTTTCTCCTTTGAAAAAGGTTACTAACTGTACAAGAATTCCACAGATGCATCCTGGATGATGAGTATTAACTCTTTATGATACAATATCCAATTTTGACCTGATCCAATTTTGACCTGAACTATCTATACAGTTCATTTGTTTGCATACAGATGCTGGATAGACTTGAGCACAACATTCTGCGGTGGAACTCCTGATGAAGACAGTGTTTCTGTCGAAACGCGCGTAGAGTCAGCTTGGAAACCACCTAAAAAAGCTTATTTTTCATCATAGTGCTATTGATGCTTGTTTGTTCGCTATAATCTTTATAAATTTTATCATGTTTGACGGGAAAAAAATCATATATATCAATATGATCATGTGCTTATAGTATGTTTGTGGTTGTGAATGAATGTAGTTAGAATGTTGTACATTTGTTAGTCTCTGTATGAATTGTTTTTACTTCTATACTTACCCAAAAACAAGAAAAAGATAAATTAATAAATAAATCTCATCATTTTTCTAATTTTCTAGTGTCACTATAGTTTGTTTTTCTCCTCATAATGGTTTGAGGGATTTAATGGTCTGAAGTAGCCCTAGAGTATTTACATTTATGTATTTTCCCTGTCTAGGTGTACTTCTCATCAATATCAGGGGGCCCCTTTACTTTGCAATTGCATGCGCCGCTCTCGCCATTTTCTTTTTCAGTCATGGTTTAGCAGGCCCAAATACACACTATTAATAAAAGAATCATAAACAGATGTTATTTTCTTAAACATGTAATTCTCACTGTTCACCACCCACTTCTACTCTATCCCATGTCTTTATTATTACTCTTGGGCAAAAGCGTTAATAACAGCAGCTTTCTTTTAAATCAAGCCAGCATATGATGGGCATGCGGTACCTCAAGACTGCGTTCTGGTCTTTCTTCCGCATGCGTGAGGTTTTCCCTCTCAAAGCGAGTTAGTCACGTTATTTCTGCGTAATTCAGGTTTGCACATGCGCAAAACGTTTTTGCAAATTAAAGCGGGTTTTAATCGCGTCGCCTTTTATTTCTCCTTAATTCAAGCATGCGTAAGCTTTTCTCCCCGTGTATCTGTATCTGGTGTATATTAGTTTCGTCTCATCTACTAATTTAAATGATTAGTGAAAGTTAATAGAGGATTCACTCGAGCAAGTTTCATTTTCTCGAATCCTTGCTCCATCAATCCCCCTCTGATGGCATTTTTGAGCCATCATAAAAATACCCATCATTACCAAGTGCCAACTTTTATTCATTTAATTTTTAGTATCTTCCTTTCTTTCTTCTAATTCTTCAATTTTTCTTTTTATGCCTACTCCTTTCATTTTATCATATAAACTTCCTTTCATTTCCTCTAATTCAATTTCTTCCCTGTTTCTCTTCCTTCCCATTCTTTGATTCTTTATTTCGGCTTCCATTCTTGTTTTTGTTTTATTCTTGCAACATCTATATGTCATTATCATTATCAGAGCTACTATTGTTATAGAAATTACTGGTATTAGGATTTTCCCTAATAGACTACTCCCTAAGGTGGAAAACCAATTACCTATAGTGGAAATACTTTTACTAAGTCTTTCCCAAACACAGTCAACCTCCAGTTGGGTCAAATCGTCATGAATCTTTGTAATATTCTTAATATATCCCTCAATTCCTTTACTTTTGTCTGGGATATATGTACAGCAATGTTGGATTTTCAACATGCCACAGACTCCACCCTCTTTTGCCAATAATATATCAAGTGCAAGTCGATTTTGCAAAACCATAGATCTGATTGCAACCATTTCGGTATTAATCATTAAAAATCCCCCAGCAGTATCTGTCGATAGACGATCAACTACTGTTGACAATTTACGTATCTTATGTGAATTCAGTATGACTCCAACTGACGGTATCAGTGCACCAAATATATCACCTATTATTTCTGAAAAACGTGTTCTTTTTCTCCGTTTTAGTCCTTGACTTATTACATTCATTTCATTATTCTTAGTAATGTGGTACACTTTTGGAAATACTATCCCAAGATAGCAACTACCATACCATTGTGTTGGCAACCTATAATAGGCATTTTTACCACACACGTAATATATTCCCGGAAAGACGGGATCAGTTCCACCTTTTAGTCCCGATCCCCCCATGATTAGGAAGGTGTGTTCACATTCACTTGAACCAATGGAAATGTTGTTATAGTCAGTTTTTAGTCTATGTAGACAGAATTTTCCCAACTTTGACAAGTCTAGAGACATTGCAGCATGAGTCTCGCCTTTCTTATAGTTTCCCTCCTTACTTGTCCATGGAGGTATATGTGACTTCTGTGCAACAGCCTTCTTTTGAAAATCCTGTCTCCTTTCCTCTACTAAATTTGGAAAATCTTTCTCTTCATCTCGCAATATACAGGTTAAATTGTTCTTATGCGCATATGTTATATATATTGGGTTTGTTGTTAGGAAGAACTCGCCCATAAATTCTGCATCTTTAGCACTAAGCACTGGGTTTAGGTTTCTTCTACTAGGAATCTCTGGGAATACTAAATCCGTGTTAGAATAATAATACTGCAATTTGCCTGTTTTATAGAACGGACAGGACACAACACTACATGACACACCATATGTTAAAGGAAGATGGTGATAGGTCACCCCCTCCGAGACAGACGAAGGCAATTTCATGCAAACATAACAATCGCTCACATCCATTGTATCTACGTATTCATAAAGAAGTTTAGTAAACACATTTAATGACGAATCACTATTTAATCTGCCATCTTGATACATGGTCTCATCTATTTGCTCTAAATTAGTGGTAGTTGTTCTTTTAGTACCTGCATTCACTTGATCACTTGTATTAGTATTATTTCTGTTGTTAGCTACCATTAGAACAGGTATCACGACTGTTAGCAATAACCACATTAGTATTAGTATAAACATACTACACAAACAATATTTAACACATCTTCGTTTTAAACTAGATTTCGGATGTTCAGTCACTTCTGTTTCAGCCATTTTAATTTTCTAAAATTTATTAATATCTAAATTTTCTTCTAAGTCCTAAGTTTATTTTAAAACTAAAATATATATAATATCTTTGTGTGATCCCACACTTCAACAGCTTTTCGTCTTTTGTTTCCCTTTTGTCTTTATTTTCATTTCTTCATTGGGTTCTTTTATTCTCTTCTTTACTTGTTTGTAAGATTTCCACTTTCTGGGTCAAAGTCTTTTCTCTTAAGGTGGTCTCAATTTGCTTTCGTCACTTCTTTCATTAGTGACATTTTCTTGTTCTTCGTTTAGATCAAGATTCTCAAAGTCTTCAAGGATAATGTATGTCCATTCAGGAGCTTTATATTGTCTGCTCGGAACTCTCAGTCTTTTTGATCTTCGTAAAGGTCTTCTTCTCAGTTGTTCTTGCTCAGTTTGACTCGATACTTCATTTACTTGTTCTTGTTCTTTCTCTGTTCTTCTTCTTAGAATATATTTTAGTCCTTTTACTCCACTTGACCTGTGATCGCTTTTTCTGACCCTCTTTGTTTGTACGGCCTTTTCACCTTCTTCGCCTATTTCTAGTGTTCTTTTATTTTCTTTTTCTTTTAGATGAGCTTGTTCTGGGCTTTCTAATTTTTGTCTTTCTGTCGTTTGAATTTCTCCTTGATCTTTTAGTTCTTCTCTTTCTATTTCTAATTGAGTTTGATCTGAGTTTCCTGCAGCAGATTCTTCTGTTGACTGAATTTGTTCTGATCCTGTCAATCTCTCATTTTCTTCCTCTGATTGAGCTTGATCTGGATTTTCTGTTTCAATTCGTTCTGGTCTTTCAATCTCTTGCTCTTCCTCAGCCTCTACAGCAGTCTCCTGAGACCCAGTATCTAGTGCCCACCCTACTTGACTTGTACTTGGTTGTTCATCATCGATGCATTCTTCAGAGTCTGTTTCTCTGTTTTCTTCGACCTCACAACTGTCAGCTTCTGGTTCTTCTCTTTGCTCTACCAGTTGCTGCTCTTGTCGTTCAGGTGGACTTGGGACTCTTAGGGCCTGATTCACAGAACTGACTTACGTGAAATACGTAAAGTTAGTGATTTTCGGTATTCACAGAATACACTTACCAATACTAACTTTATGTCCGCTCCGGGCCGGAGATTCCGGCCCTGTGGCGGAATTTCCGCCTCTGGGCCGGAATCTCCGCCTCGGGCCGGAATACCCTCATTTAGGCCGTTTATGCTCAAACGGCCTAAATGAGGGTATTCCGGCCCGGAGGCGGAGATTCCGACCCAGAGGCGGAAATTCCGCCACAGGGCCGAGAATCTCCGGCCCGGAGCGGACATAAAGTTAGTATTGGTAAGTGTATTCTGTGAATACCGAAAATCACTAACTTACGTATTTCACGTAAGTCAGTTCTGTGAATCAGGCCCTTTGTGTATGACTGGCATGAATCCAGTTTGGCAAGCCAAAACACTTCACTGCTGTTGTTGTGACCAATATAATTTGATGAGGTCCTTTCCACCTGGGTTCTAAACACGATTTTCTTGTGTGCTTCTTTATCATAACCCAGTCTCCTGGACATAAATAATGAGCTTGATTCGGCTGTGCTGTGGTTGCATCTTCTCCAGCCTGGTGAGACACAGAACGTACCAGATCAGCTAGTCCTTTACAATAGTCCAATATTAGATCATCAGTTATATTCATCAGTTTGTTTCCGGGTACAAATGCTTGTCTCATTGCTCTTCCCATGAGTATTTCATGAGGACTCAATCCTGTTTTTCTCTCAGGGATGCTTCTAAGGCTCATCAAGACAAGGGGCAAATCATCAGGCCATTTCAGTGAAGTGGATGCACACACCTTTCCTAACCTGGATTTTATTGTGCCATTGAGCAGCTCAACCACTCCAGAAGCTTCTGGTTGATAGGCACAATGTAGTTTCTGTTCAATTTGGGGGGGGAATCGCCATCGTCCACAAATCCACCCTCTGACTGAGCACACTTTCTGACGAGCCCACAGACCTGATGGAACACCTACACTTCAAGATACAGGCCAGCCCTACCACCACCCTCCGGGGAACCCTCATCTACCGATTCCCCAGACCCCGCAGACCATTCACCAACACCATCACGGACAGCATCACCCCGCAGGCCACCGCGTCCACCAACTATACCTTGCTGGGAGACCTCAACTTCCACCTCGACATCCAACAAGACCCCAACACCACATCCCTCCTGGACAACCTCCACAACATAGGACTCTGCCAGATCGTGACTGAGCCCACGCACTCAGCAGGGCACACCCTCGACCCCATCTTCACCACAGGAAACTCCATCACTTTCAGCCACACCACCGAACTCCCGTGGACAGACCATCGCTGCATCCATTTCACCTTCAGAACACCCACCATCCACAGAACCCAGCACCTGCTCCCATGCAGAAAGTGGACTAAAAACACCGATGACCAGCTCACCACCTCACTCGGCAACTCCACCCCAACGATCGCGGACAACGACGACCCCAACACAGCAGCCCGAACCTTGCACAGATGGATCTCCGACTGCGCAAACACCATAGCCCCCCTCAAGCAGAACAACAACACAGAAGAACAACAACACACACGCCAGGAAAGCCAGCTGGTTCACCACCGAACTCCGAGAGTCCAGACGCACATGCTACCGCCTCGAAAAGGCCTGGAGGAACTCCAAATCTACAGAATCCCACAACAACTTCAGAGCCGCCACCAACGCCCTCCACCAACTCATCAGAAATACAAGAAAGAAAGCTATCAATGACAGAATCTCCACGCACGCGCACAACAGCAAAGAACTCTTCAGCATCATCAAGGAGTTCGCCCAACCCATCAGCGAGTCTACAGACATCCCTCCCTCACAAGACCTCTGCGACAAACTCAGCACCTTCTTCCACCACAAAATCAAGAACATTTACGAGAACTTGACGAAGACAGCCAAGAAACAGAACCCTCACCAACCACCCCCGACACCTTGAAGCCAACGATTGACAGCTGGACAGCCCTCACCACTGAAGACACACTGAAGACAATGAAGTCAATCCACTCCGGGGCCCCCAAGGACCCCTGCCCCCACCACATCTTCAACAGAGCCGCCGACACTATCGCCGCCATGCTTCGCCACACCATCAACTGCTCCCTCGCGAACTCCTCCTTCCCCTACGACTGGAAGCACGCTGAGATCAACCCCCTCCTGAAGAAACCCTTGGCGGACCCCACCGACCTCAAGAACTACAGACCCATCTCCCTGCTCCCGTTCCCAGTGAAAGTCATTGAGAAAGCCATCAACAGCCAACTCGCCACCTTCATCGAAGAGCACAACATCCTCCACTCCTCCCAATCCGGCTTCAGAAAGAACCACAGCACGGAAACCGTCCTCCTCGCTGCAACAGACGACATCCGCTCCCTCCTGGACAGAGGAGAGAAAGTAGCCGTCATCCTCCTCGACCTTTCAGCGGCCTTCGACACAGTCTCTCACCGCACCCTAACACGCAGACTTCACAACGCAGGGATCCGGGACAAGGCCCTCGACTGGATCCGCTCATTCCTCTCCAGCAGAACGCAGCGGGTCAGACTCCCTCCCTTCCTCTCGGACCCCACACCGACCACCTGCGGAGTCCCCCAAGGATCCTCCCTCAGCTCCGCGTTGTTCAACATCTACATGGCTCCGCTCGCCCCCCTCGTCAGAACCCACGGACTCAACATTGTTTCATACGCAGACGACACCCAACTCATCCTCTCCCTATCCAACGAACCCAACACAGCCAAACACAACTTTCAAGAAGGCATGGAAGCAGTCGCCAAATGGATGAAGAGCAGCTGTCTACAACTTAACACGGACAAAACAGAAGTACTCATCATGGGCCCACACCCCGACGCCTGGAACGACACCTGGTGGCCCCCCGCCCTCGGAAGCCCGCCCACCCCCACAGACCACGCACGCAACCTCGGAATCATCCTGGACTCTGAACTCAAAATGGACCGCCAGATCAACTCCGTCACATCCTCCTGCTTCCACACCCTCCGCCTCCTACGCAAGACCTTCAAATGGATCCCCCTCGAATACAGAAAGACCGTCACACACGCCCTCGTCACCAGCAGACTTGACTACGGCAACGCACTCTACGCCGGAATCAACAAAAACCTCACCCGCAAACTTCAAAACATCCAGAACGCCGCCGCCAGACTAATCCTCAACCTGCCACGACACTGCCACATCACCCAGCACCTGCGCACACTCCAGTGGCTCCCCATCGAGGCAAGAATCACCTTCAAGATTCTCACACACGCACACAAAGCCCTCCACAACACCGGACCAGCATATCTGAATAGCCGACTCACATTCCACACACCCCAAAGGACCCTACGATCAGCCCAGCTCTCCCATGCCGTGGTCCCTCGCACCAGGAAGTCGAGATCGGGAGGCCGCTCCTTCTCCTTCCTCGCGGCCAGAGCCTGGAACGCCCTCCCGCTCCACCTCAGACAGACGACATCACTCCCCAACTTCACGAGGGACCTCAAATCATGGCTCTTCGATAGACCTCCTCCTTGATGGACAAGACCCTGCGCCTCCCCCCCAGCGCCTTGAGACCCTTACGGGTGAGTACTAATGCTCAACAAACCCATGATTGATTGATTGATTTATTTTAAAATTACGTTTTTAAGAATAATGTACATTTTAGGTTCGGGTCATTAAAGTTATATAGGGGCAAAGGGTGGGAAGTAATTTACTTTTGATATAATACTTTAATTTACTAATTTCATTTTTTTCTGCAAAAGCATTCTATTTAAAAATGGGTATTTCAATCAATCAAATCAATCTTTATTCGGTTGCAATCACAACCATAAAAGATAAAATCACAGAACAAATACATTAAATACAGAATCATAGATAAATACCGATAAAAGTAATATAAAATCACATTTAAAACAATGTTCTGTAAAAAAATATATGCACATAGTATCAGTCATGTCTCGATTGTCTTGACCTCAAAGCTGCCCGAGGAAAAGAAGTTACTGCAAAAAGGGTGTATTCATTTGACAGAAGCTGCAAATGCATGTGCGCCACACGGGCTTGCGTAAAATTCAGGGCTTTCAGGAGAGGCCACAAAAACTGTTTCCTAGGCCGGCTAAAATATTTATATAGAAGCACAAAATGCAGGGGGGCAGATTTACAAGCCCCTTGTGCCACTTTTGCGTCACTTTTCCCATGTTAAAAGTGACGCAAAGCAATTATCTACAGTTTTTTGTTTGCCTGTTTCCTATAAATGCAAATAAATTTGATTATCAAAAAAAAAAGTGACGCAAAAGTGGCGCAAGGGGCTTGTAAATCTGCCCCAGGGTATCCTGTGGAGACCTTCGGTCGCAGCCACAGGGCCCAAGTATGTTTGATTGAAACCAGCCAGATGGAGTGGCCAAAGGATGGTGTAGCTGATTGAACCTAAAACGTGCCACCAAAAACCTGTCCCTTTCGCTACTGAGAAGAGAAAGGTAAGTCTCCATTCCCTACATCAAAATGCCAAACTCTGAGAAGTAATTTTATAAGAGCACAATTTATAAATAACACAACTAATTTCTTCTTTACAACATACATATATATGTTCAAAAAATAGATATTAAAAAAGAACTATGCCTTTTCCAAAAAATCCAGTAGGTGGCAGTGTTGATTCCTGAAAACAATCGTACACCAGTCAGCGTTCAGATTGTGAAAGCAATGAAATAATGTATATATACAATTTTGCAATAGAGACAGAGCAGAATTTCTAACATTCTTTTAAAAATCAGCTCAGCTGAATAACTGGAACATATATGGATTCTTTTTGAAAAAAGGTAGCATTTTAGATGTTAAAAATAATGCTGCGGTTGTTTTTGTAAGCAATGTAAACGATATCTACATTAAAATGCATTAAATGTGGATGCCAATGTTTGAGATGTAAAAACATGGGGGCATATTCACAAGGAGTCATCGCCGAATTAACGGCACTTTATCGCAGCCAAAGTCGTGATAAATTTACCTCCCCATTCACAAGCCGGTGTTAACAGCCCACAGCACCAGTTTACCCGCGATAGCAGCCTCAAAAAACATCGCCACAGAGGACCCCCGCAAATATTGCTAATGAGATGCAGAGTAGGTGTTCCTGTGACAAAAGTCGAGACAACAGCACACCTCAACATTCACAACGACCAGCCACATCCGCGATAAAAACACAAAACAGGCGATAAGGCGCGTTAGCACCAGGAAATCTACACCTGCTCTGACCTGGTGTAAAGTCCGACGGCAGCCTGCAAACCAAAAGGGAGCACAGCCCAGGGCTACATCGGAAGGGCAACAGATGCCATGGAGCCACCCATCATGCGGCCCGGACACCCAAGAGGGCCACAACACCCACAGCCACCACCCCCAGGACCACCCCTCCCTGGCAAGCCCCCCCGACCAAAGACATGCCACATCAGCCACACCTAAACATGTACAAAATATTCCGCTTGATGCCGCACAATCACAACTGGTAACATGGATGTGTCGTCACAGACATGACCAGCACACATTCACTTGCGAAGCAACAAAGGAAACTTTATTAAAATAGAACAACGAAATGAAATGAAGACACACGGCCGCTCCCCTCCGGACAATACGTAGGTCACAGCCTCTAAGACAAAAAACATGATGAGAAGGTGTGTCCTGCGCACATCAGAGGACAGAGAGAGAGCGAAGGAGAGAGAGAGGAAGAGAGGGAGAGAGAGAGGAAGAGAGAAGAGGAGAGAGAGAGGAAGAGAGGGAGAGAGAGAGAGAGAGAGAGAAGAGGAGAGAGAGAGAGAGGGAGAGAGAGAGAGGAAGAGAGGGAGAGAGAGAGAGAGAGAGAGAGAGAAGAGGACGGAGAGAGGAAGAGAGGGAGAGAGAGAGGAAGAGAGGGAGAGAGAGAGGAAGAGAGGGAGAGAGAGAGACAGTGCCGCCCCTGCGCACCCAGCCCACACTGCTCACCTGCTGCCACCGGTGTGTTTCCAACCACGTGCCGGTATGTAGTGCAGTTCACCAGGTCACACATCTCATTCTGAGCCGTCAGCTGAAACAGAGCCCAGATACATGACTGGCACAGTACACACACTTGCACAAGACAACATCACCTGCCCGCCCATGCACACCCAGGCAGAGGCACCCCAACCTCACCCGCCGCCCATCGGAGCATGTCCGCCCATGCACACCCAGGCCTCAATGCTCACCTTCCGCCACCGGCGCGTAGACAGGAGGTCCCACCACGTGCCTCTGCAAGCCACAAGCCCGGGGCCCACGGACATGGCACCCTCTACATCATGCAGCCCCTCTCCGCAGGCCACCAGGTCTCACGTTTGGTGCTGGGTCTTGATTACTCCATGGCAGAGGACATACCAGTGCACCCGGCACCATCGCAGGCTGCACACCCGCTCAGCCCAATGGGTGCCACCAACTCTGGGATCCCGGAAGCGTCGCCACGTGGCGGTAGGCCCGCGCTGCCCGCTGGCTCTGGCCTACACTGCGGTCCAGCAGGGCACACAAAACCTGAGCTGTCCGGACCGCCGGGACGGGGCATCATCACAGGCTGCACACCCGCTCAGCAGCTCAAGGTGCCACTGACACAGTGCACCCAAAGTCCGTCCCGTGGCGGGGTGCCTGTGCCATCCGCAAGGCCCCGGGTGACACTAACCCTGTGCAACCCCAGTCTGCGCCACGTGGTGGTAGGCCTGTGCCTTACTCAAGGCCTCGGATGCCACTGACCCTGTGCGCAACAACTCATGGGCCCTAGATGAGTGAGAACCGTGGAGCGGCCGTCATCCAGTCACCACCCGAAGAGGGGAATGTGACGTCGTCGGCCCCTTATGTTGGCGGAGTCACATGGCCTGTGACGCCTGTGCCGGATGGGTGTGGTGTGTGTGAAAACCTGGAGTGGCTGTGACATGCTGACAACTAGACCAGTGACCTGCACACCACCAGCGAGTACGGCTGCGACGGGTAGCAATGAGGGCCCCCCCTCGGGGCGTTAGCGGAGTGGTCTCGCCTGTCGTACGCCCGACCAGCACAGGGCTTGCAACAATGACTCGTGGGCTCTGGGCGTGGTCCAGTCCATGTCCGGACAAGGAAGTGACTGATGCGTGTGTCCCTGTTGTAGTGTTCACGGAACCCGGTACACAAAATGCAATGTTGCACCCTCTGACTGGCATCCCACAGGATGAACATCATTGACGCAAGGGAAGGCACTGTCCCCACATTCATCCACACATACATACATGATTGACGTAAGCCATTACACAGCAGTGCATCACTGGATGTTTATTTGCACATCCAGTGCAGTCATGCAGCTGGAGCGGTACAGGGCAATGCCGAGCACACTACACAATATGGGCCAGTGGAGGGCCAGCCAGTGTCCATCCGGGGATGACCTGTACTGCGGAAGAGGAAGGGTACAGTCCGCAGTCTGTCCGCCGTGTCATTGGCCGTCAAACAGGATGTGGTAGTCCATGTCGCTGTCCAAGGTGAGTGCATCGGAGTGTATCGGGGCTCAGTGGTAGGTCTTGAGGCCATGTGCGGCACCAAGCAGAAACAGGCAAGGTGGCGGAAATGGATGCTAGTGCCTGGCCCTCCTGACCACAGTCCCATCCACGTCCTCGTCCCCGGGTGTGTGCCCTGCCCCACCTGTGGGTGTTGCAGTACCGGCTGTGGCACTGTGTGCCACTGACACATCAGGGGCCGGAGGAGGATTGTCAGCCGCACTGGGAGGCACTGACACACCAGGGGGCGGAGATGTGGATGGTGTGGGGGCAGCAGCATTCATCATCGCCACGCCTTGTGGCAGCAATGCCATGATGAGGACATGCAGGGCACGGTAGATCCCAGCTACATTTCGCTGATGTGCAGCGGTGGCTGCCATCCTTTCCGCCTCCATCCGCACCATGTCCTCCATGAGCCTCCGCATGTGTGCCAGCTCACGGCTGGCATCGCTGGGGCCACTCTGAGGGGACAGGTATTCTTCTCTCCGTGTCATGACTCCAGAGATGTCAGTCAGGGCTCGCTGGAGTCCATGGGGCGGACATAGACACCCAAGGATGGCGTCCAGTTTGGTAGCCATGAGCTCGAACCCCACCCGCACCTGCTCGGCCGTCTCCCTCTGGCCCTCTAGCACACAGTGTTGGAAGGCCATTTGTTGTTCCTGGGGGACTTGGGAGGGTGCCGGGGCAGTGAGTGCCTCCTGCTGGGTGGTTTGGGTGGTGGGTGGGGTCTCATGGATGTAGCTGGGCTGCCCTGATCCTGGAGGTGAGTTGCGGATGAGGTCAATGAGGACTTGGATGGTTTGGGTGTCGATGCTGGTGTTGTCCTCCTCCTCGTCATCAGTGAAGAGTGGCTGTGACTGCTCTGCAGGAGGTGTTGACGATGCCCCTGCAATGTGAAGGGGAGATGGTGTATTACAATGTGTCCACATGTATGTAGCCGCATGGTACAGGTTGACATTCAGACAGCATGGCATTGTACATTGTGACAGTCTGTGGGTCTGGGCGAGGACCCAGAGTGATTGTGGGTGTGCACTGTGCCCTGCTTGCTTGTGCATGTGTGCCATTGTGGCCATCTCCCCCGTCCCCCCAGTACCTGGTGGTCACTCACCCTGTTGCGGTTGTGTTGTGTCCTGTCGAGCAGTGTCCGGTCCCCCGACTCCGGCCACAGTCTCCACACTGATGACTGTCGACACCAGCTCCTCCATGTCATCCAGCTCCAGCTGTGGCGCTGGGCCCCCACCTCCGGTCTGCGTTGCTGCCTTCAGGTTGGTGGAGAGTTTCTCCTTGGTCTTCCGCTTGATGTCATTCCATCGTCTCTTGACCTCGTCCATTGTCCGCTTGTGCTCTCCGACGGCATTCACCTTGTCGACGATGTCCCGCCATATTCCAGTTTTGGTGCCCAATGACCCGTTGGAGGTGACGAAGAGTTGTTGATGGTGTTCCATCACCTCCGTGACTATGATCCTGTTCGCCTGCGGACTGAACTTGGTCTTCCTCGTCTTCTTGTCCTTGCCCTTCCCTGTCCCCAAGGTCCCAGGCTGGTCGTCCGGGGTGCTTGTGGGGTTGCGCTCGTCCTCTGCGCCTGCTCCGGCTGCCTCCATGATGCTTGTGTGTTGGTCAGTTTGTGTGTGGGTGTTTTTTCTACTTTTATGGAGATTTTTGACGCCTGCCAGGTGTGTGTTGCAGGCCTGGCGCTGCTTATCGCTGATTTCCTCATCGCGAATGGGCTCATCGCACGTTTTTTGGTGTTGTGGTTTGTGTTTTTATCTCCATTGTGGTGGTTGTATCGCGGACATTGTCCGCGGTTTCTGCAGACTATCGCATGGTACCGCCTTGTTGTAAATTCCACGTTGACAGGGGGTTATTTTCCCGCGATGGGCTGCGATATTGAAAGTTGCGTTACGCTACTCTTGCGGTAGTTATCACACGTTCTTGTGAATATACCCCCTGATGTACTAGTTTTCGTTGTTTTTGATTACGTTGAATGGCTGATATCTGGAACCTCCATATACATTTTATCGTAGCTAGAGCTGTGGCAGACTAGACAGTGGTCCTTTATGGGTAAACATAATTCATTTGAATTCAGTATATGGAATGCCAGATGAGGTTAAAAGCAGGGGAGAAGGTTTTGGGGCATTTTTTTTAGCTTTGGTCTTACAAAGAAAAAGATAGGTCCTAATCAGAAGATATAATTTTTAATTAGTTTCATGACTGCTCGAATTGGCCTTTTGTTGCTTTTGAACAAATGGTATTGGCTGAGAAAATGCACTTCTTAGATTGGAAAAGAGAAAAGTGTAGAAACACATTTATTGGGGTATTTCTTATAAAAACAGCATTCTATTTAATATTTCTCTACTCCCATTTCAGGAAAGTTTGGCTGCAGACACAAGTAGAGAAACAGAAGATGAAAACAGGGCATCTTGCTTCAGTTTCAGCTTTTTCAAAACATGTTGCAGAATAAGAAAAAGAAAACAGTCTAGCAGATTTTCACTAATCTTGTACTAGTATCTATACTTGTAATAATACATTGCTCTGAATTTACATTGACACTCATCTTGGTGTTATACTCAACTGCCTCAGCTAAACCGTGCTTATCAATGTGCTAGAAACAATCAAAAACCCTACTACAAACTCATACTAGCGTGTAAGTAGCTACTTAGCCGTCATTTTTGTTTTCAGATTAAGAACACTGCAGATGTTCAGTGTAAGAGCAGCAGCACTTATTGGCCCTCTGAATTGCTCAGGTCAAACATTTCTGCAACATTTGAATACTTTGAACACACATAAAGTGGAAAATCTGAATTATGAAGTGGTACATCAATGGTCTTTCGAATAACATAAAAAGAGCGCCGCCATCCGGTCTCTGTTACTACAATGCTTGAAATCAAAAAATGATACAACTTTTGAACACTGGTACATGAAAATGACAAGAATTCGATTTTTTGAGTATGCATATACGCAGCGAGCCAGGTGCATACCTAATTTCTTGTCAATTTGAAAAGCCTTTGATTACTATGAGCATGACACACTTTGCTGAGTAGCATTGATTGGAAGCTGGTAAAATGATGTTTAGGAGGCAAAAGAGAAGTGAGAGTTTATTGTTAACTTTTTCACCTGGTGACTAAAAGTCTTTCAATGTCTTCCATGGTTAAGTCTTTGCTAAAAAGCACTTTCGCACTAGTAATTTTTATCAATCAATTTCTACTCTTGTGATAAGCACTTTATTGAAGATGACATTTGTTTTTGTTTATAAACTATGGTATGGTTAAAGTAGGTATTCTACAGCACTTTTATTAATAGTAAGGTGGTTATAGCCGTGATCTGTATTTTATTATTGGAAGATGTTGAAGTAATTGCATTGACTTTACTAATACTGAATGTTATCATTGAGATTTGTTTGTGAAGGATTTATGTAATCGAATGATGTTACTGTAAAGCACTTTTGCACTTTAATCTATAAGAAGGGTACTACCTCTTTGTCATGCTCTGTAATCGAATATAAAATATAATCTGGTGAATGATCTGTTTATTGGTATGGATGGATTTTAGAAAGTGCACATACTTACAATTTGTTGAGTTTTTGTTCCCTCTCACGCTGCTCAATTAAAAATAAGAGAAGGTTTTGGGTTACTTTCAGATGTGGTCTTACAAAAAAAAAATTGGTCCTAATCAGAAGACATAATTTTTAATTGGTTTAATGACTGCTCGAATTGGCCTTTTGTTACTTTTGAATAAATGGGATTGGCTGAGAAAATGTATTTATTTCATTGGAAAAGGTGAAAAAAGAGAAAAGTGTAGAAGCACATTTATTGGGGTATTTCCAATAAAACCAACAGTCTATTTGATATTTCTTCACTTCCATTTCAGGAAAGTTTGGCTGCAGGCCCTAATAGAGAAACAGAGGAAAACTGGACATCTTGCTTCAGTGTCAGCTTTTTTCACAACATGCTGCAGAATGAGAAAATGAAAGAAGTCTAGCAGATATTCAATATTCTTGTAATAATCACATCTATATTTGTAACAATATTTGCTCTGAATTTTAAATACCCACTATTTCAGGCATAACACTTGGGGGCTGATTATGAGTCTGGCAGTCCACGGACAACCAGACTTGCAGTGGCGCGACCGGTGGCGGTCTCCCAAACGCCGTATCAGGAGTTGGGTGGTCAGACCGCCACAGCCCAGCCGCAGCCGCAAGGGAACTGCCATTCCCTGGTGGTGTTGCGGCGGTGTAGAGGCATCTATATGCCAGTGGCGGCTCGCATAGGGCGTGCTGCGAGGTGGTGGGGAGGGGCAGGGTGGGGGGGTAGTAAACTTGGACTTACGACGGAACGGAGGAACGTAATAATTACTTTCCTCCGTTCCGTCGTATGTCCGAGTTTAGATAGATGGGCTGATCACCAAGTAGGAATTTGAGGGAACTCTGGTGGAACTGGTGCCTGGAAAAACACTGGGCTCAAACCGCTCCCAAACTAATTCTATACTATTTATGCAGACATGCTGGCTCCTAAACTGGCTTTGATATATGCAGCAGCATGGAAGCTGGATATGCTTCTGTGTCTCCTATGTTAAAGATCGTGGGACAAATGACATGCAGAACACTGGAAGAAACGGGCCTCATGCTCTTAGTCTTATGGTGATGCTCCCTGTCAGATGAATTGCCCAAGTACCACCTACACAGTCCAGAGCTATTCTCTTGAAAACAGTAGCACCGGCAGTTGTGTTCGAAAAATGGAATACACCATCAAGCAAGTCAGCAAAATGAGTCTGAAACTGAGTGTCCAAGAGATGCTGTATTTCTGCTGCAGAACGTGCTCTTTCAAGGTCAACAGTCTGTGCTGCAGAAATTAAAGAAACTTCTTTTTGTGTTATCACTGATAAAAGGTGTTTTGTTTTATCAAGGCATTTCGGGAACACATTAACTCTGAGTCAGAAAGGAACACCAGGAACTCTTATTGGAGGAGGATGCATTGTCACAAAGCAACATTTTAACATTTTCGCACAGTAAGTAGATTAACATAATCTTGATGTAACCTCCAACATGACGCATTAGTTCTGAAAACATAGCCACTGTTATGGAGAAGAGCAGGGTAAAACGGAATAACAGTTACATGTGCAGCAGGTTACAGGCAAGCAAGGCCAGGCTTCGAAAACTCACAAAAGCCATGTACTGATATTGTCACATTACAGAGAATGTCGCAAGGGGTTTATACTACGTGAAGTGTGAAGACTGACTCGGCTGTTTTGCGCTAAGAATGTGCTAGTGGGGGAGGGATTTTGAAGTGAAAGAGCGTGGAGAGTGAAGGGTGAAGACTGACATGATCGGATTGCGCCATTAATGTGTTAATGGCTGTGAGCCGTTAGAGAGAAAGATTCGTGGAAAGTGGAAGCAGGGAGGCCTGTGGGGGGAAGGGAATAGAAGAGTAAGGAATGAGAGTGAGGTGCAAAAGGTCATTTGAAGTGTGAAGGTGCGTGGGGGTAAGATTGGGAGTGCAGGGAAGGCGAGCGCGGTGTGAAAGCTGTCAGTTTGAAATATGTTTCACGTAGATAACGGGAGGACTTAGTGGGAATGGTGGGTGTCACCTCTGGATTCCTGATTCGTAGTAAGGGCAGAAAAGGCCTTTCAAAAGTATGTGTGATCATGGGGGAATATATAGGGAGGTTTATTTAAGGGAATTTCAAGGGGATTGAGAAGGGTTGAATGAAATCACTTGGGTCTTTTGGGGATGTATTTGTTAATGGAGTGATTATGAGATTTGTGATGAATCGACATAGAATTGATAAAATGTATAGTCAAATATAGTTAATGTAGACCAATATAGTAATAGAAATATTTTTAATAATTGCAGTTACCCCTGAAGAAGAGCTGGTACAGCTCGAAATGCATTGGGTTTTTAATAAAGGATTACTGCTATGAACAATCATGCGAGTCCATTGTGTTCGTGAAAGAGGCCTGGATGGGCACAACGTGAGCATATAAGTTGGGAGAGAGCATGATTCCTTACATGTGGATGAAAAGCATACAAGATGGTTTAAGCGATGGAAAAATTCTGTTAAAGAAGGAAAAATGGATTAAACGTTTTTTGAATATTGGAGCAACTCCAGACACTTGCTGTGCTGCTGGAGTGGGGTGAAATGTGCCCTCACAAGGTCAGGTGAATAATACGGACATGGGCATCATTGTATAAGCAATGAAACTGAAGCATGTTCCCATTGATATAAGAGTTATGTATTATGCATAAGTTCGTAGCATTCCACAGAGCTTTGTTGTGTACACCCCTGAAAGTACAAAATGATAATGTGCAGAAAAATAGCCCCATATATCACCCACACAAGATTAGGATCATCAGCTTGTTGTACAGAGAGACAATGAGATCATAAGGTACAGAGTGGAGTTCCATTAAACAGGCCAAGACACCCTTTGTGATTTTGTCATCTGCAGAGTTCAATGCAACTGCCTAATTTCATGTGTCTGAGCGTATTCCTGACATACTGAATATAAGCTTTCTTTAACTAGCTTTAGAGCCAATGAAGTGATTATAATAGAGATAGAACAGACATGATTAGATGTCTGAAAACAATTGTCTACTACCGAAGAAGTGTCCGGTGGCACTCCTTTATCTGTATGTCTGTATCTGTATGAGGCAAGCTGGAATCAAATTCCACCTCTATGCAGATGACACCCAACTCTACTACAAAATTAAATCTCCCAGAGACATTCAACACCTCAATGTCACACTGTGTAATATTCAATCGTGGTTTAACTCCAACCATCTCAAATTAAACCCCACCAAAACAGAAATTATCCTGTTCTCCCCCAAAAGCAACCACCTTCCTATCAAAGATTGGATCACTGACGTGAAGCCTCTAAACTGTACTCGCACTTTCTCAAATTCAGCTAAATCCCTAGGATTCACCCTGGATAAAGACTTGTCAATGAAGGAGCACATCAAAAACTCAGCCAAAGGAGCGATGTACACACTAAAACACCTCAAAAAAATCAAACCATTCATTCCCTCTGATGATTTCCAAGGGGTCGTTCAATTTCTGGTCCTCTCCAAACTTGACTATGGGAATGCTGTCCTCACAGGGACCCCGAAATCACACCTTGCTCCCCTCAGATCAGTACTTAACATGGCAGCCAGGCTCATAACAGATATCAAACGGTATGAGCACATCACGCCTGCACTCAAGACCCTAAAATGGCTTCCTATAGAAGGAAGATGCAATTTCAAGACTGCCTGTATCACCCACAAAGCCATTCACTCACACACCCCTGAATATTTAGATAACAAACTCATTAAAGCAGGAAGAACCAGATCACTGAGAAGCTCCAACATACTTCTTCTCGTCCCTCCCAAACTAAAAAAGAAATCTATCCAGGCCCGCTCGTTCTCGGGTAACGCTACCAGCATATGGAACTCTCTCCCGAGGGATTTACGATGCAACCCCTCCTTCTCTGGCTTCAAAAGAGACCTAAAACGCCATCTCCTCAACAAATACTGGAACACTTGATCTATTCTTGACCCCTGTTCTATCAGTCTCTCCCCTTAACCCGTTAAACAGCTGGCTGTTTAGTTCTGTTTTGCCTCCATCTACCTTGATGGTCGTTTCTCTCACTGGACTCAAAACTGGTGACTTGCCCGTTAACAGTAACCGCCCTCAGGGCCTAGCTGCTGTCTATGTACATATTGTATTCCACCCACTTTGCCAAATATTTCCTGGTGTATTTAATGTTTGTTGTTCATGAGCCTTAGTTTGTTGTGCGTCATTTACGAAGTGACTGGATTATGGCCTGGCTCTTGATTCTGTAAAGCGCTCTGATACCCCCGGGTCTAGCTAGCACTATATAAAACTTATAAATAAATAAATAAATATGTCCAATACAGGATAAGCACGAATCTGTTTTCTCAAAGGATATATTTAATCAAGGAGAGCGCTCTTCTGTTTTGTCACTGGAGCTGGAACTAAAAGAAAATCAGTTAAAGTCATATTGGCATGTATTTTCATCATGTGTATTTTCATAGAACTGAGATCAAATGTCAACAACCATTGCTTGTATAGTATCCTACCACTATATGTGGTAACTCTAACAGGCAAATTCTCCTCTATTTAAAGCATACAATGACATTTTAAATGTACCATTTTTAACCAGTTTATTTTTTCATCTTTAGACAAGGCTCTCCAGTCTTTGCAATTGGTAAAGTGCATTTAATTTGCTAAAATTATTAGTAAATATTTAAGGGAAGCAAAACCCAGACATGTAGTTTTCCGAACAGTGTCATTCCGAGAAATAAACACTCTTTGACATAAAAAACAGGTAATAAATTCTTAATGTGTCAGGATTCGGTGCCCCAAATACTTTCCCCTGGAATAGTATACCAATATGTGTTACCTTGTCCTAGAAAGAACTAAAGAAATTCAAGGCAGCACGTAGCTTTATGTCAAGTGACCACAAATATTGGCAAGAACTCAGATTTGTGCAAATTCTAATTATCAGATGAATCTGATCTTCTAGAAATAACAAAATATATTAATCTTTCCTATAAGACCCTAGAGCTGTGAGCCCAAGTCGCACATGCTTCCCATTGAGTGAAAGCATACAATGCATGTTGGCTACTTGATTGATGAATGCAGTCATTTCTGTAGTGATGAAAACAGAACATACCCTTGTCATTATCCCCATTACGATAAGCATATTCCGTGTCTAATGAAATATAGATATTCATATCACCTAGGACCTGTTTAACACCTTCACTGTTGCCAGACCCTATTCACGAGGCCATGGGCAGGCAGGAGTTACTGGACCACAACCCTAGGAATCGAGGCCTTTTACCACTGCTGTCCTGGGGCTGGCCGTACTATGGCTCTGCAGCCTGGGCCAACTACAACCCTTTTCGCACTTGGCTCTCAATGGTAGCATAGGCGAGCAGTCACAAGTTTCTCTGAGAGTTTAATGTGGGGGGTTACACAGTCTCAAGAATCAATACCACTCCCCCCAGCAGCACAATAAAAGCAATGTCCAACCCAGTGTTATTCTTTGAAGAAAAAACATGTATTTTATTTCACAAAAACTTTAAAGTCCACTACGCGCCAAATTCCCGGGTGCTAGGCGTTGTGTTCTCAGTGGCTTTTGGTGCTTGGATCTTCACCTGGTTCTAGTGGGTTTTCCACCCGCCCCCCAGTACTGGGTTCCCCTCCTTAAAGCAGCTGGTGGGAGCATCTCATGCTTCTCCCCCTACCTAGATTTAGCACACAGTCCCTCAGGCCTAGACCCAGTTAGTCTTTCATCAAGAGCGGGTTAGCAGCTCTGGGCTGCACTCAGCCCTCTTAGGGCCAGATGTAGGTAAAGTCAGTTTTGCGATTCCTTAATAGCGATTTTTACCGAATCGCTATTAAGAAGTCGCAAAATGGAATGTATGTAGGAATCACAATAATAATTGCGATTCCTTAATATTCCTTAATTGCGAATCGCAAATTGAGATTCGCAATCAAGGAATACCTTACCATTCATTCCTATGGGTCAAGAGGCCCATAGGAATGAATGGGATTTGCGCACGCAATTTGCGAGTAACCAAGAGGTACTCGCAAATTGCATGCGCAATTTCAAGGGTGCAAAGGTTCCAAAAGGACACCCTGTTGCACCCCTGAAATGTGCATGTGTGCACATGTGGCGCACACATGGCACTTTGAAAAAAGCAAAAAAGTGCTTTTTTAAAGGAAATTGCAAATTACCACCAACTTGGAGTTAAGTGGTAATTTGCGATTCCTTAAGGCAATATCGCAATTTGCGATGCCTACTAGCATAGCATTTAGGGAATCGCAAATTGTGATTCTCTAAATGCTTGCGCACAATAAGGAATCGCAATTTTTGCGATTCCTTATTTTGCAAGAGGGTATTTGCCTACCTACATTGCACACAGCCAAATTGCGATCGCAGACGCTGAAATTCTGCGAATTTCAGCGTTTGCGATCGCAATTTGGCTTCCTACATCTGGCCCTTAGTCTCTCGCCAGTCTGGTTGCAGCTTAGGCCAGATTCGTCCTTCTTCACCAGCAACAGGCAGGAGCCTTCGGCGATTTGCGATATCCCAGGAGAGGTATGAAGCTGTATTCAGTTTTACTGCACTAGTGGGATCTCGCCAGCAGCAGGGAGGAGCTTCCAGGCAGCACACACTTGTCCTTTTTGGGTGGTTCAGCAATGGGGCCATGCAGCGCTTTGCTCACAGGATCACACAGCTGGTGTTGAGGCTTCCGACAGTGGCTCTCTTCCGGGTGGCAACTGCAGCTCTCAGCTTGCTTCAGCCCTCCTGTGAGTACTTTGTGATTCTTCCTGTGTGCATGAACCACATGTCTACAGATAACGATTCTTTGGTACATGGTGCCTCGAGATGATAACCTCAAATCTTCACAAGGCTCTCCCAGGGTACCTCTCTGGTCACTTAGTCTTAAGGTCTGGCCCGACTCAACGACACACATGGCAGTGTCACGATCACACAGTCCACTTACGGGGCTCATGGGCCACCAGCAGGAGCCTATCTCAGGTTCATTGGGGCCCACCCCAAGAGTGCACCACTCCAGGAGGCTGGCAGCTCTGACGGGGATATGCGACGAAGATTGCACTGCCTAACCTGGCAGTTACATTATTCCTTCGGTGCTCCTGCTTCACTAGTCTCTGTCGGCCAACCCTAAGTCAGGGTCAATTACAGCAGTCCCTTCCATGATCAGTTCCTCCTGCTGGGTTGACACTTCCTTCCCTTGCTCACGGGCAGAATGTCATGTCCAATAATGTTTCCTTCAGGTCAAACTCTAGGTGATGTCCCCATGCCTCTGGGAAGTTGACTGTCAGTGCACGACCAACACTGGGCTACTTCGTAGACCCTTAGTACTCTGTGGAGTACCCCCTTTGTCAGAAGAGAGCACAGAAATGAACGATGGGTCATGAGCTCCCATCTTTATACCACTTTTGCAGATGGAAGATGGGTATTCCAGGTCAGCTCCTTGGAACTTGTTTGTGACCTGGACAGGCAATCTTCCAGGCCTGAACTTTGTCTGAAAGGATGATCTGCCTAGCAGCAGTCTTAATGTGGAGTACCCACCACAAAAGCACAAAGAGGTGAGAGCAGACTGCATCCAGCTATTTAGGACCCCTCCAAATAGACATCAGAAAGAGAAACAAAATATGTGCCCCTTCAAAGGACTCTTTTAATGTCAGTTAGTCAACAAAACTTTATTCGGTAATTTAAAACCATATTGAGTCCAAAATACATAAAAATATTAAAAACTATTAAAAAAATCCATAATAGCAATTGAACATATCACAGTAGAACCTCCCATATCACAAAATAAAACTCATTAAAAACAGATGCCGTATTACAAGCCATTATCATCAAAACCCTGTAAATCATGTCATTGTAGAGATGAAAGAATAGTAGCTATCTCATGGGCTGGTGAAGTGAGAACAGGGGATGAAATGTAATGATATGAAATGTGAGCCAGCACCTTGGGAGAGCTTGAGAAGCTGGAAGCTGGAGAATATGAAAGCATCTGTATGAAAATATAGACTATTTAAAGGTACATATCTTCGTGTATCTTTATATTAAGTGGCGATGGGACATGGTAATCTCTGCGGGGAACAGACAGACGATGCTTCCTCCCCTGGAGAGTATATGTGGAACAGAAGACCAAAAACAAGCTTGACTCGGTCAATTCACCAATTTTTCACTCACCCTTGTCAAAGAGTAAGTGATTTTGATTGTGATGCTTTAAGCAATCTCTCCATATGGTACTTAGGGAAAAGCATCTGTAACGGCATTTATTTCATTACTTACACTAATCAAGACGCCCTAATCAGTAATCCAAACGTGAAAGCCACCTTCAGTAGCTTCTTTACCAATGATGTTCAGGAATAAGCTGGGATCTCGAACATAGATATTGAAGAAGGATTACCATGATTTCAATTAGAAGAAAGTACCTGGGCAGCAACTTTCATGAACTTTGACAGAGAGAACAAAAAAAAGGAGAAACAGACAACCGCATACAAATGTGGTATACAAACTGTTATTTTAATATATCTTGGTAGTTTGTTGCTTTAAATTATTACATTGGCTTGGTATTTTAGTTAAATGTTTACATTTCCCTGCAGGTGCTCTTTACCATGGTTGATCAAGCCATGGCACCACCTCTCACATTTCTAACCACACCTAGAGGCAATGGAAAACAAATATTTTTTACATATATTTTACCAATAGGTGGTGATAGATAAGGACCAGTAAGAAAATAAGTGAGTCTTCTCCACCACTGAGGAGTTGAAGGTAGAAGATTGTATGAGGATTAGCCAGAATTTTCTCTAGAGAACGGTAATGGACAACCTTACAATGTATATGGCATTTCATTGCAAATGCTAGATTTATGTTTTATTACTAAAGTAAGTGTTGTTCTGGAATGTCACAATTTTTTTCTAGGGTCCAAAACAATTTATGAAGACATTGCCTCAAAAGCGGCTGCTTTAAAAGGGTTGTCATTGTTATGTCAATTTGGAAATTTATGTGACTCTCTATAAGGGCCAGGCTGTAAGGTGAACTAATAACAAGAGAATTAAAGAGAAATTACTAACCAAAGATCCAACACTAGAAGAAGCCATGTAAAAAGCCAAGAGAATGGAGCATACTGCAATGTGGTTGAAAGAGATTGACACATCTACCAAAGGAATTTCTAAATTTGACAAAACATCACCTAAGCAGGATATAACCTCTTCAGTTGAAGAAATAAGGAAAAGCAACCTAAATGATAATGCGAAGATCAGAGAATCATCAACCAAGGAAACTGAGGGGCATATTTCAAGCCCCTATCGCAACAGAAACTTCACTTTTTATGATGTTCCTGTGGCGATAAACCCTTTGCCTTATTTACAAGGCAGTGTTAAGCCGCTTAATGCCGCCTTGTAAATATGGCCCCCTTTCACGCTACACTTAGCGTGAAAGGGGCGTGCAAAGGGTCTTGCTGTGGGCGTTCCGCCGCAACACCCATTGATTTTGATACTGCCCCCTATTTACAAGGGTGGCGTAAATAGGAGGCAGCGCCAAAATTAAGACCAGGGAAAACCTGGTCTTAACATGGCGAAAAGAGGAGAAATGCTTAATTTCTCTTCGTTTTTGCTGTTTCTATGTGTGCTGCATTGCATTGCATAGAGCAACAGCAACCACACGCATGCCATCACTGTGCATACAAAAGTGGACCACCGTGGCCTGTCCACCAATGTCGTCGCAAACTCCCCAGGCAGTGTGCATGATTCCCACATGTCCACCACCAACCAGCGCTTTGAGAATGGCCCCCATGGAAATGCACTGCCCATCGGCAAGTACCAACTGAACACACCACACACCTCAACTCCACAATCCCCCAACTCATAACTGTGGGAATGCACGCGTCACAAATCCACCACCAAAGTGACTACTGCGTGTGTCTTAGTCTCCGCCACAACCTGCCCATAGGCCTACACACACGTGGCCGACCACCTTCAACGGGCACATTCACACTGGAGACGAGGTGGCTACGTCCCAAACCAACCCGCGCACATCACGATCATCGCATGCAGGGTCATGTCAGCAAGGGCGGCGCCCCCCCACCCAGCCACGAGTCCGCCACCGTGACCGGTGGTGCCTGCGCGATCCTGTGCGCCTGCTGCACCCCAGCCCTGGTCCCCAGACCGGTCCTCCGCCCCGCGATGACTGGCCGCCCCTGCGCACCCAGGCCTCAATGCTCACCTGCCGCCACCGGCGTGTCTCCAAGAGGGCCCACCACGTGCCAATGCATCCTCCTCAGCCGATCGCTGGATTCCGCGCCACAGGCCCCCAGCGCACCCTGAGGCACCGCACTGCGAAGTCATGTGTGTGCTGACTGCTGCCTTCGGCGTGCACTACGGTCCAGCAGGACTCACAATTCAAATCGAACCACGATTATCAGGACGGCTCATCGAGGCCTACGCATCATCGCAGGCTGCACACCAGCTCAGCTCTTCAGGTGCCACTAACCCTGTGCAACGCAAGTCATCGTCACGTGGCGGTAGGCCCCTGCCAGCTGCAGTGCAGCGGGTGCCACTGACCCTGTGCACCGCAAGTCATCGTCCCGTGGCGGTAGGCCCGTGCTGGCCGCAGTGCATCGGGTGCCACCAACTCAGTGCACCGCAAGTCATCGTCCCGTGGCGGTAGGCCCGTGCCGGCCGCAGTGCATCGGGTGCCACCAACTCAGTGCACCGCAAGTCATCGTCCCGTGGCGGTAGGCCCGTGCTGGCTGCAGTGCATCGGGTGCCACTAACCCAGTGCGCCACAAGTCATGGACCCTTTATGATTGGGTCTCGTGATGCGGACGCCATCATGTCATCTCCGGCAGTGGGGAATGTGATGTGCTAGGCCCCTTTTATTGGCAGGGTCACATGTCCTGTGACGCCTGTGCTGGATGGGTGTGGTGTTGGTGTTAACCAGCCCTCAGGGAGTGGCTGTGGCATGCTGACAACTAGACCAGTGATCAGCAGATCACTACAGGGAAGACCTGGGACATGTAGCTTTGTCATCCCCCCCTCTGAGCGTAAGCGGAGTGGACTGGCCTGGCGTATGGCAGGCCAGCGTAGGGGTGGGAACAATGAGCCCGGGGCTCTGGGCGTGCTTCAGTTCTGGGCTGGACAAGGAAGTAACTGATGCTTGTGCCTCTGTTGTAGTGTCTACGCCACCCGGACCGCAATCGGCAATGTTGCACCCTGTGACTCAAGTCCCACGACATGAGCAACATGGACGTAAGGGGAATCACTGACCCTACATTCATCCATACTCTCATACTTGAATGATCAAAGGCATGAAACATCTGTGCGATTCTGAATGTTTAATTCACATCCAGTGGAGTGTTGCAGCTGGTGCAGTACAGGGCCATGCAAACCCCACTTCACATTATTGGCCCGTGGAGGGCCAGCCAGAGTCCTTCAGGGAATGACAAGTACATCGGAAGAGGAAGAGTTCAGTCCGCAGTCTGATCGCTGTGTCATTGGTAACCAAACAGAAAATGGCAGTCCATGTCGAGGTCCAAGGTGAGTGTCGTAGAGTGTATCGGGGGACAGTGGAAGGTGATGATGCAAAGGGCAGAACCAAGCAGAAACAGGCCATATGGCGGAGATGAATGCTACTGCCTCCTCCTTACCAGTAAGGTTGATTCACCCGCATCTTCGTCCTCTGATGTCACACGTGCCTCACACATGGGTGGTGGTGGAATGTCGACCGCACTGTGTGCAACTGACACATCGGGGGCCGGAGGTGGGTTGCCTGCCGCACTGTGAGGCACTGACACATCAGGGGGCGGAGATGTGGATGTAGAAGCAGCAGCAGCATTCATCTGTGCAAGGCCTTGAGGCAGCAATGCCATGACGATGTGCTGCAGGGCATGGAAGGTCCCAGCCACATCTCGCTGGTGTGCAGCCGTGGCAGCCATTCTTTCCGCCGTCATCCGCTCCATGTTCTCCATGATCCTCCGCATGTGTCCCAACTCCCGGCTGACACCGCTGGAGCCACTCTGACTAGACAGTTGTCCTTGTCTCAGAGTCAGGACTCCAGCGATGTCATCCATGGTTGGTTGGAGAGCATGGAGCGGACTGTGGGTGTCCGTTAGGGACTGTAAGTGGTCCCTGATGGGAATCAGACACCCATGTATGGCATCAAGTTTGGCTGCCATGAGGTCGAACCCCACCCGCACCTGATCAGCCATCTTCTCCTGGATCTCTAACACACGGCATTGGAAGGCCATGTGTTGTTCGTGGGGGTCCTAGGAGACACCTGGGGTGGTAGGTGCTTCCTGCTGTGTGGTCTGTGCAGGGGGTGGGGTCTCCTCGATGCAGCTGGGCTGCCCTGCTCCTGCAGGTGGGGTGCCGAAGCAGTCAATGAGGGTTTGGAGGGCTTCGGTGTCGATGTTGGGGATGTCCTCATCGTCATCAGTGAAGAGTTGTTGGGGCTGCTCTGCAGGAGGTGTTGATGCCCCCTCTGCAATGTGAAGGGGAGATGCAGTATTACATTGTGTTCACATGTATGTTGTCGCATTGTACAAGTTCACATGCAGACTGCATGACAATGTACATTGTGACTGTTTAGGAGGAGCTGCCTATTTGATGCGGGACAGTGGACATTTCGTCAACATCACGGATATGTGTTTGTACTTGTACATTGACATCTCACATTTCCCGGCTATGCCAAATGTGATTGGCCAGTTTCTACACACAAGCGGCACCTGTTGTGTCCTCTGTCCTGTTGTAAACGTGTTGCAGTTTGTACCACATTGTTGTCAATGCTGATGTGCTCTGAATGTCATGTGTGTGTGCTGCATTTTGGGAGAGTCGCCCCTGCAGCTCTGATTTTGCTGCCCCTTGTCCCTTTCAGGCAGTGTGCCTTTGACTTCTGTGCCCATACAGTATTGAGATGTTGCAGACTTAGGTGAATTTGGGTCTTGGTGGGAGTTGGGACTCTGGGGCATGGTTTGTCCGCAGATGTGTTGTTGACGTCAGGGGTTGTTTGTGCAGGTGGATGTGTCAGAGTGTGACCTGCTCCTTTACGGATGTGGTCCACACTCAGCCACCTCAGTGTGGTGGCGTGCACCATGTCATGATGATCGGACTGCAGCCATGCTAATCGTCAAGCAGTGTCACTTGCATTGTCAGTGTGGCTCACGGACCCGCAGCTTTGCTGGGTTCAGCACATGAGCATGGGTTGGTTGTGAGATAAGTGATGTGTGGGCGGGCCTCCTCTGGGCACATAGTCGACGGGGACCTACGTGCTGTTTCTATGTGTGCTGCAGTGTGCCAAGGGGATCAGGGACATGATCCAGAGTCATTGTGGGTGTGCACTGTGCTCCGCTTGATTGTGCATGTGTGCCATTGTGCCCATCTCCCCCGTCCCCCAGTCCCTGGTGGTTACTCACCCTGTTGCTGTTGTGTTAGGTCATGTTGAGCAGTGTCCGGTCCCCCAACTCCTGCCACCGTCTCCCCACCGATGACTGTGGACACCATTTCCTCCATCTCATCCAGCTCCTCCTGTGGCACTGGACTCCCACCTCCAGTCTGCATTGCTGCCTTCTGGTTGTTGGCAAGTTTCTGCTTGGTCTTGCGCTTCACATCATTCCAGCGCCTCTTGAGCTCTTCCATTGTCCTCCTCAGCACTCCGACTGCATTCACCTTGTCCAGGATGGACTGCCATGTTGCATTTTTTGTTGCCAATGACACAGTGGAGGTGACGAACAATTGTTGATGGTGTTCTATCACCTCCGTGATCAGGATCCTGTTTTCCTGCGGACTGAACCGCGTCTTCCTCTTCTTCTTGTCCTTGCCCTTCCCTGTCCCCGAGGTCTCAGGCTGCTCCTCCGGGGGGCTTGTGAGGTTCTGGCCGTCCTCTGTACCTGCTCCGGCTGCCTCCATTGTGCTTCGCTGTAGTTTGGTTTTTGTTTGTGGTTTTTTTTTCTGCTTTTGTAGTGATTTTTCCCGCCTGACGTGTGTGATTTGCAGGCCTGGCGCTGCTTTTCGCTGATTGTCTGATCGCGGTTGGGCCCATCGCAACTTTTTTCGCGTTCGGGTTTGGATTTTCATCGCCGTCCCGGTAATATTATCGCAGACATTTGAGGCGTTATCGGGAGACTATCGCATGTTACAGCCGTGTTGAGAATACGACGTTAACACGGAGTTATTTTCCCGCGATAGACGGCGATATGAAAACTTGCGTTAACCTATTTTGGCGATGTTTATCGCATGTTCTTGAGAATATCCCCCATAGTCTTTAGATTTCCCAAACCATGAAACAATGAAGGATATTGACTTACTATTTCGTGGTGAGCATTCAGGTTGTAATTCATAGAAATCAGTCCCATATCAGCAGCAGTACTGAAACTGAGCAGACAGGCACTTGCTGGGAACACATGGATGGCTGCTTGCACCTTGGTTTTCTTGTGTTTCAATGTCGCTGTAAATGAACTTTGACTTTTTATGGGCGCCAATGCAGCCAAGAGTCCACTTAGGTTTTCGATGGCGTAAGTCGAGGTAATGTAGACAACTCATGATATAATTCTCTTCAGGCATTATATTTATCAATGCGCCACTGTCGATGATGAAAGTTATCGAGCAGTCATTTATTTTTAATGTTATTTTCGGACAATGTTTGTCTGACTTTGGTTCTCTGGCATGTCAACTTTTCTTTGACTGACATTCTTCCTCGCATGCGGCCAGTCCGACATGCGGTCTTTTTTCTGAGGTAAACATTGACATGGTGCGACTGTCTTCCTCACTTCCACTGGATACTGAGGCGGACAAACTGTTTGACGATGATTTAGATGACAATCAACGTTGTTCAGAGTCAATTTGCCTCAATTGATGTCGCCGCTTGACCTTGTGTGCTTGCATCGAATGTTGCCTCTGGAATGTTCTGACAGCCATTTTGTCTTCGCGCCGTGATGCACTTGCTTTTTCCTTTGTTTTACAAACTGTCACAAAATGGTTCTTTTTCCCAAAGCCTTTACATATCTGTCCAATGGTGGGACATTTACCTTCATGTGGAAATGAAAATCCACATCTAAAACATACCTTCTTTTTACTTGTAGACAGCACTTTGTGTCCTTCAGTCTTTTGCTTTGGCTTACTTTTTAGGCTCATGACTGATTCACTTTGAGCACCTCCGGCCTCCATGTCAGTGGCTTGTCTTTCAGCATGCACCTCAGCTCTGGCAGCCATCAATACTCACTCCAGACTAAGAGTTTCTCTCAGAATTCATTGTCTGAATGAATATGACAAGCATTCATCAATAACTCTCAGTCATATCACTTCCTCATCATTACATTCATGGAACTTACAGTGTTTGATGAGCGTATCAAGTCTCTCCACAAATTCATCAATGGTTCTAGCGCCCCTAGCTCTACATCTGCCACAACATTACAGGTTCCACCAAATTTTTCGCATTCTTGACTGAAAATGTATCTTTCGTAATCGACTTTTGGGACTGGATTGAACTTTAGATTCAGCTTTTCTTTAATCTGACAATTTGTAGCTTCTTCGTCAGTTGCCGGCATTTTCTTCATGACTTCTTTCATACCATCACCAGCAAGATTTTTTAGATAATTATTTTGTCAACAGTCTCTTCAAGTGCATCAATGAAATCATCAAATGTCTCTTTCCACGCAGACCATCTATCGCCAATATTTTGCTTATGGCAGGATCGAAAGATGGTGGTGGTTTCAGGAATGCAGCAGTGTAGAAGACCAGGGTGGAAATTAATGACACCGCGGGTGGCTCCCTGTGACTTGTTTTAGACAATTATCTGTGAGACCTTGTGATGTGCTGGCCTCAGACTCATCTTTAATGGTAGCTGGAAACATGACTTTCTTGCAACCATCTGAAAAATTTCACTATTCCGAAAGTCGTTCTCGGATCTTTATTCTTCAAACACCTGTGAAGTCGTTCTGAGCCCCACTCAGCAACTTTGTGAGTGAGCTGCTTTGGGTATGGACGGCTTCATGAGCCCAACCCTGAACACTTCTCCTTGAGCCACCTTCACCAAGTGCGGTAGTATGAGGACTCTCTTCAAGGCATTCAGTAAGTAATTTTTTCCTTTTTGTCTAAATGTCAATTTGCTTTTTGTAACACCTGGTTGATCTCCACCTTACAGCACTTCTGTCCGCAGCGTTATTTTGTAGGTTATGATTATCAGCGGCTGTACTTTGTAAACCAGGTTAAATCCACTTTCAGCATTAACACTCCGCACAATGTACAACTTTCATGGCAGCGCAGTACCTTTATTTATGTCTTGACCATCAGGTTCCCGACCATTAACGTGTAAATTCTTTGCAACACTTCTGCTGTCTTCATGTGCTTTACAGTGGCTGTAGTTGCACTTTGTCTCCACGTGCATGAAGCGTCGACTTCAACAGCGACATATGCGGCATGCACAAGCAGTTTGCTTGGACCACGTCAAACTCTCTGGGAGAGCACAGTCGTTCTTCAGGTTACTTATCCCCTATCTCGTCGCCATTTGTAGCGTCTTCCCAGCCTGGGTACCCGCCAATAATCATGCCACACACGGAGCCTAGTATTACACGTCTTTATTCTGCGAGGAGTAACTGTGAACACAACATTCTAAAACAAGCTTTAATGACACTGGGCTCTGACACCTACGTCACAGCTCTACAGAGTCTGTTAGGAGCCAAATGAGTTTTGTTCTAATATATCGCAGAAGTAAGAGAGGGGTCCTCCTAACCCAAAGGGACGGGACACCAAATTGACAACAACTCAAAGCAACAATTTCCCTTTGGATTGTTTTTAAAGCACACTGTCTGTCAACTAATACCACATCCGTACCATACTCATCGCTCACACCAGGGAGTGTCACAAATTCTCCAAACCTAGTATATGAATGTTTTATTCATTGATTTCCATTAAAACATTATTTTTATAAATATACTAAAAAAACCATCAAATATTGCACCATAAATTGCATTCCAATGTGGAAAATCACATGCACAACATCATAAATCTAAAATTCAATGTGGGAGAATGTCACAGACATTAGAGTTTTGTCATTTAGGCACTAATCTGATGATAATTCCATGATCACAACAACATTATGTACAATTCATTTTTGACCAAGGTCAATTAGATTTAGTGCTTTCGTTGCAGCAGCGCGACGCATTTTGGTGGTTTATACTGTTCCTACCACCTTCTTCAGGCAGAAATACTTGATATCTCACAAAGTTTCAAATCAGAAATGGTGACGTATTGATGACGGATTCTTATGAGATCTGGCTCCTCCGATTGACAGGACGACTGGCCGTTCCTAACATCTGTCCCGTAATTTTATTTTAAGGAAAAGAACTCTCTATGAGCCTGGAGTTGAATAATACAAATTATTTGCTCTGAGATTCTTGGACCGGATAGTCTCCAAGTTTCTGGACCTCGTTGAAACGAGCTGGGAATGGAGCGCGTCAGGAGACTGTTTAGTCCCGGCAATTGGAGTTAATTTTAACAAGATTGGTCATAGCAAGGAGGTCCAGAAGCTTGGAGACTATCCGGTCTAAAATATCGCAGGCCACTACACCCTCTCATGTGAGGATTCTGTCATGGGTGATTTATTTGGACAACTGGGACCTGTCAGTGGGCGTGTTCCTGAGGGTGCTTGGTAACCTGTAATTGGCAATTTATGTCAATTATATGAAGCCAACTATGGATGTGAATCTTTGAAATATGATTATGATGCTATGGCAATTAAAATGCTATGTTTAATGTTTCATTGTTGTTTGCAGTAACCCTGATTATGTAATCAAAATGAAAACGTATTGTTGGATTGTCTTGAGTCAGTTATAGTAAAATGTGAATAATCAATAATCAAAATATAAAAAAATTAAAAAACAAAAGCTTTTGCGGAATGCTGGGCAGTTGTCTGAATCAAAGGTATGAACCGCTCCCTTCGCTACTAGGCCATGCAGTTCTTTTGGTCATACCCACAAGAATCTAATGCACAAATTGACCACAACCAATATGCATTTATAACAGCTGACAATGGCTACAGAGCTTTTGTGATCAAGATAGACAATTCTAAATGGTTTGGGAGTTTTCTCCGATGGTGTGGGGGTCATTTTTCTTTTTCTTTCAATTCGGGGCGGCCAGCGCTTCTCTTGCGGTCCTGAACATAAAAAAGCATGCATCAGACCATCCAATATACAGGGCGGATGGTCTCATGAACCTGCACCGATGGCCTTAACTCTGTTGGGCCACCGGTGCAGCGTTTCTGAGCCAGCAGGGGCAACACCGTTGAAAACATGACGGTCCGATTGATTCAAAATTGATTGGGTGGTCTCTCAGTTTGATGGACAGGCCTAGCACTGTTTGATGGTCCTGCATGAACTTTGGAATAGACTTAAAATGTTTAACTTACTCTTTGAATTCTCAATTTCATGCAGGTCCATTGGGGTGAAAGATGTGTTGATCTGTTAAAAATCTGACACAGCTTGACAAATCCACACAAAACTTTGCAGACGTTTAGCAGGTTCAGCATTCTGTTGGTTTGCCAAGTTTTGAGCAGACTTATCAAGGGGTGCAAGGGTAAATGTTGGAGCAATAAAAGTTCCATTCACTAATAATATTGGGGCTGTCTGGCTGTCTGATAAATCTGAATGAAGTTTGTCAGAAAGAAAATTAAACCTAGGACTAGAATTTCAGGTTTCATGACTATCTGACGTGTACAAAGATAAAGAGTAAAGTTGAGGATCAAAAATTCTTGACTTTATAATAATGTTATTGACATTTGGGGAACCACCATGACATTTGACAAATGACATGTTAAGTTTGCTTTTGGTATATTATTTGCACAATTCAGCACACTTGGAAAGAGGAAAACACGAAAAAAATAAAGATATTTCTCCTCGTTATGGAGTCTTGGTAAATCTGGGAATGTACAAAAAAGCATGGGTGGATGCATAGGAACACCCACGCTGCACCCATGTACCGCCGTCCCAGCACAGAGTAGCTCAAGATGGCGACTTGTTCTGCTTTGCGTTAGTCTAGATTTGCAAGCAAAGCAGAACCACACAAGGCGGCCTTGCGTGGCTTGGTAAATCTCACTTAAGGATTGCGTTGTACTTGTGTCACCTTGCTTGACGCAAGGGCAACGCAATCCTTTGAGAAATCTGTGCCCCGATATTTACCAAGTAATGGAAATCAGAAAGAAGGGAGGAAGAGAAAGACGGAAATTGTCACAAAGGGAGAAAGCAGGGACTGGTAAGAGTGAAGTAAAGGGGCAGGGAGTATTTGGCAGTGGATTAAAGTGGCATGAGGTGGATTTAAGACTACAAGAATTGGCATTCAGAGCTTACGTTTCATTGCACCGACTGCCGGCTTCTGAGCAGAGCTTCGGGCACCGGCACTCTTTCTTTTACAAATTAACTACCAGGTAATGCTATCTTACTTTATATTGAAACAACCTTAGATATTCGCTGAAAAAAACAAAGGTTAAAGTGACCTTACAGTTAGGTGAAAATGTCAGTAACAACATAACATTTTAAACTGGAAAAAACACTGAAATTCACCTGTTACAGTAAACTGAAGTAACTATAACTTACGTCATGAAGTAACTATAAGGAACGCCCCCACCATGCACAGCGTTGTCATAAATGATATGTTATCTATGCTGTCATTGAGCATTTAATGAGTGATGTAAAAAGTAAGGGTATAAGCAGTGCATGGCGGCTAAACAGATTACGCCACATCACAAAAAGCACACTTTCTGGGAAAAGATCTAGCTTTTCTACCAAATTTGGTGTAATTCCATTCAGCTGTTGTTTCTGAATCATTGTTTAATTTTCATATGGACAATTGCATGGGAAAAACACACGTTGTGACATTATAGTTAGGACACCAAATCACACCAAGACCAAGATCAAATTTGGTGCAATTTTGTTCAGGCGTTTTGACTGAAGCTGTGTGTAATGTTCCTTAGGAAAATGGCATGGAGAATACGTGTTTTAGGACTCCCCTCTTTTTCTTGGCCCCTGCTGGACGGATCACCCCAAAACTTTCCAAGAAGGAGCTGAGTTGGATGAACTTTATTTTTGGAAAGCTTCATGAAGATTTGTCAAATTATGCCAATATTATTAGCAAACCAAAAATGGTTTTTCTATGGAAACCTGGTCCAAATTATAGCTACGCAGTGGCGACTTCCATTGGGTTATATGTGTGTACATGAGCTGTGCACTTATCTTCAATTAATAAACTTCAATACTTTTGGCACCGGCAAGAAAAGTTGTCCGTTCCTGTTTTTGTGTGCGTGATTGCACGCTTGGAGATACTTGGATATATATATATATATATATATATATATATATATATATATATATATATATATATATATATATCCAAGAAAGAAGTGACTCAAACAGATAGATTCACCAAAGAACAAAAATATATTTCCACTACAACGTTTCAGCTTCCGCCTTCCTCAGGTAGTACAAGATGGTTTGCTCAGTGGCTGCACAGATGACACAGCTGAATTTTCAAAAAGCATCATGAGTGAAGATTCCATTTGGAATGTGGAATCAATGCAGTCCTGAGAGCTCTTGAGATATGCAGTAATCAGGTTGTATTATCAGTAATGTTCAGTCCATCTGGATGCAGTGATTTTAAACGGTACATCCAGAAGTTTTCTCTGGAGTCCAGTAGTTCTTCCTTTGAGACATGTTCCACTGGGAAAATCTTCAAATCTGATAGTAAATGATCCACAAGGTTAAAATGATTGGCTACAGGCTGGTCAATTTTCTTATTAATTATTGCTGCTTTGTGGTTCCTGAATCGTGTACGGAGGTCATTCACTGTTTGGCCTACATATTGTTTTTACAGCTTTGCCGTTGGCACTGAATCACATAAATAATGCATGTTGAGCGACATGTAAGATGCTGTCTTATTCCATAGGTCCTTCTCGTAACAGAACTAGTTACTGATGATGTTTGTAAAAGGTATTCACACGTGATGCACCTTTTAGAGTCACAGCAATGAACCCCTGCATTTGTTACAACTTGCTTGAGTTCAGCTCTCACAATAAGAGATCGTAAATTTGGAGCTCTGCGGTAAGCAATGACTGGCGGTTTTGGAAAAACCTTTTGCAATTTTTCACAAGTAGACAGTAAGGGAAATGTTTTTTGCATTATATTTCTGTAGTTGGGAGCTGATGGATGGTAGTCAACCACAAATGGAGTTCTGTCACTTTTCTTGTTATCCTTCATCTTCAAGTATATATATATATATATATATATATATATATATATATATATATATATATGCCACGAACCTCGCTTCCAGCCTTCTTCGCGAAAAACAAAACGAGCGTAGACCCAGGTTTGGTGCTAATAGTTTATTTGATCAGCACACCATCAAGTCGCCATGACGCGTTTCGGCAGATCCCTGCCTTGATCACATATATATATATCACTTTTCCTCGTGATGCATCCTGCTGCCAGCGGAACAAAGACGAGTGCAGACCTCCAATGGTGCAAATATTTTATTTTCAGTCTTCTGCCATAACGCGTTTCGGCCGTGCAAGCGGCCTTGATCACATGACGGCGCCCAGCAAGACAACCCGCAATTTAAAGTGCTAGTGCTTAATTCATTCATGGAAATAGACAAAATACTCGGATCGCTCCACAAGTACCCGCTTAAATGCTTTCAGTTTCATGTTAAATAATGATTATAATATCTGTTACACTTTTAACATATAATATATTCATGATTTTAAATATATAAATATTATTTAAAAACATATAATCCAATGCTGTCAAACATCAGGATAATGGCTTAAATGCATATTGACCCGTATTGTAATTTTCATGAATTAATATACTACGTGAAAAAATACACAAACTTAAAGTGCCCCCTTAACGTGGAAATGAACATTTAACAACGAATCTTCTCGACAAAAATAAAGAAAGATAAATAATATATCTATATATAACAAATCCCAAATACCTCTGCTCGATATGCCACATAATATTCATATATTAAAATTAGGAAAAAGGCTCACATTACGCCTTTACTAAATGAGACCGATCCACTGCTGTGCATCATTCTTTCATTGCATTAATGCCTTTTGTACCCTTCAGTAGATCATTCAAGATCTATATCAACTTATTTTAATGAATAAATAAAGTGACATTGTGCAACAGTACTTCGGAATAAAGCGTGGTGTGTGGATGAGTGTAAAGTGCAGTGCTAGTGAATGTGAGATAAAACTGCCTATAGAGCTAGCCGGCACAAACTTTATTATAGCTACCCTATGACAGGATTAAAAACAACAATAAGCTGAATGATGCAGCTGTCAAGATTCAAGACAGGTACATCAAGAGGATCAACATGTTTCGGCCGTCAGCGACCTATGAAAGTGTCTTGGCCTTCGTCAGGATCCAAAGGATTATAACAGCTACTGCAATAAGTGTGAAAACTAAAAGGAAAACTAATGATGTATACTGAACCAGAAATTAATGTGTTCAGTAGGGTCCACCGTTACAACCAAATGTGGTCTCAAAAGTTACTGCATCTGTCCGGGGTTAATTAGCCAAGGGTACAAACGCTAACCCCACCTGTATTGCGGCGTCGGGTTCCTTAAGCGTCTGTCCTGCCGGCTAGCTCTATAGCCAGTTTTATCTCACATTCACTAGCACTGCACTTTACACTCATCCACACACCGCGCTCACATAGGGTTTTTAGGACAACCCATGTGCTCAATTTGGAAAACATCCCTGAGCTCCTCCCTCGTAGAGAGGGGGTTGTAGCCCGCGTTAGGACTAGGTTCCTAACACGAGGAGGCACCCTTATGATGAAGCATGACACCTTTGGTGTGTGAGGGGAGTCGTCCTTAAAAAGGATATCTTCCCTTGTTTGGTCGCTTTCTCTTCTGGTGACATTTTAGCTGGGTGTCGCATTATAGTACCTTCACAAATCTGGACCCGTGGGCTCTTGTGTGTGTTATAAAGGACAAAGAAAGGCAGCACTCCACACAGCGAGATCACGCCAGGTTGTAGCTTAAGGAAGTCTTTTTATTTTCTTATTTTTTTCGCATTGTTTTCATATAAATAAAGTGCAAAGTGCAGTCAGTGCATTCAGAGACAAAACAACATATATACAAGGGTGGCGTACATAGGAGGCAGCGCCAAAATTAAGACCAGGGAAAACCTGATCTTAAGTTGGCGAAACAGGGAGAAATGCATTATTTCTCCTCGTTTTTGCTTTTTCCATGTGTGCTGCCTTATGCAGCACACATGGAAAAAGCAAAATGCCATGGATTGTTTAAGTACAGGAAGGTCCCCCTTCCTGTACATAAACAATCTTTTAAAAAAATGCCATTTTTCGTCTTTCATGTGTGCTGCATTAAGCAGCACCCATGAAAGTGACAAAATGGCATTTCAAGATTGTTTATGTGCAGGAAGGGACACCTTTTTATTTTCTTATTTTTTTCGCATTGTTTTCATATAAATAAAGTGCAAAGTGCAGTCAGTGCATTCGGAGACAAAACGATATATATATATATATATATATAAATATACATATAAATATATATATATATATCAATGCAACTCCAATCTTCACTCGTTTGATGTCGGGAATGATAACCAAGAGCACGGACCACAAATCGATGCAGGTTTATATTTTATTCTGATCCAACAAACACTGCAGCATGACGCGTTTCGACCCCGGAGGGTCTTGATCACATGACACTCTCTATGGTACATGGTTGGCTTATATACCTCAATTTGTCAACATTTGTTTCTATTTTTGTCTTTTTTTCACTGTTTACTGCTCTTAAAGTGACAAGTGCCTAAAAAGTGTATGTTAAAAGTTGCATAGACATAGAAGACAGAATACACAGCGTTCACGTATTTGTTCAGCATTGTCAGTTTCTAAGTTCAGGTTTAAATACCCAATCAACAATAATTGAACATTTATAGGAAAATAATTGATGAGAAGTAATTATTAATTAAACACTTAAAATTAGTAAAAACCAGTGTTAAAAATTGGGAAAAAAGGCAGTTATAAAAGACATAGTTAAAACCTGTACGTAACTATGAATTATATAAAAGGGACTATATATATATATATATATTTACACACACATACATATATCCCAGTGGAGGTTGCCACTGGGTAGTTATAGTATATATATATTAGCTACTGACGGTCACCACTAGGTAGTTATAGTTAGGTCTGCTTTTCGATAGAAAGTACCTTTTTGGTTTGCTTTTTTTTTTTCCGTACTTCCTTTTTTATTTTTTTATTTTTTTTATTTATTTTTATTTTTGCAACACCATTATCACAATTACAGTTAGTACATGAGGAATTATCAGTCATCTATTATACATACAGAAGATAAAAGGGGACCATCAAAGCATACAAACATTAAATCAATTGACCTAGAAAAAGTAAGGTGCTTCAGGTAAGTCTATGAATACCAAGATTACCATATCTACTAAACCAAAACCTGCTGTCGCTTAAGAGCGGGCGGGAGACCATCCTTATAAAAATCGTGTAGAAAAGAAGTGATCAAGCAGTCAGTGAAGATCTATTCTCAGCCCGGTCTTCCTTCCATCTATAAATTGGTGCCCAAATACGCCTGCCAAGCTTTCTCCCACTTCTGCCCTTTCTTTCATAGATTCCCTTTTCCAGGTCAAAAATGGCGAGCAGCCTAGCAAGCCATTGCAGGAATGTCGGGGCCATTTTATCAAGCCAGGCAGAGGCAATACAGATTCTCACCACTGCCATGGCCAAGAAAAGGAAATAATTAGACGGATCTTGCGTATTCCCTCTGTTAATCCCCAGAAGCATTAGTTCGGGCGTGAGCAAAACCTTTAAATTCAGGCTTTGGTCTAGGAATTTTTCAATTGCATTCACTAATGTTTCGAGCTGTGAACAGGTTGAGAACATATGAACTTGGTTTGCTAATAACTTTGGCCCCGTTTGACAAATCTTCACAAAACTTTCCAGAAAGAAAGTTCATCCACCTAAGCTCCTTCCTGGAAAGTTTTGGGGTGATCCATCAAGCGGGGGATGAGAAAAAAGGGGGATCACAAAATCCCCATGTATTTTCCTAGACTTTTTAAGACGGGCTACAGCAAAAACTGATGAACGAAATTACAGAAAATCTGGCAGAAAGCTAGATCTTGGTCCACAGAGTGTGCTTTTTGTGATTTGGTGTAAATCTGTTCAAAATTCTTTTCTTTTCCTGTATTAAATAGATGTTTTAGGGAAATGTCGAACCATGCACAAATTAATTTGATAATTCGACTATAGGGTGACTTGCTTAGTTTGTCATTGATGCAGAATGCGCTGAGTTTATAAAATTTCTTTTCTTTCTTAAGTTACATATTCTTGTTGAGCTAAGTTGAACTTCCTAGCTGCCACATGCTCACACAGTGCTGAATTGAGAATAGTATATTAAAACAATAATATGCTCACGTGAAGACATGAATACCATGACCTAACTAGAAATCTGCAAAGTTTCTGTCTTTCAGTGTAGTTCATTGCTACGCAGTGTAACACAGAATAAATGATAGCTTAGACTCTGCTGAAGCTTCCTTTGAGAACCAAGGATATATGTTTCAAGCTATACAAATGTTTAACAAAGCCTGATACTTATAGATAGGAAATTGTCGACTTTGTCTGTTTACCGTGGGAATGAAGAAAGAAGCTGCACACCATCGGAAGATGCCTTCCCATTGAACCGAGATGATCCAACATAGAAGTGGATTGATACATGTGCTCTTATGTTTTATATTAGTGCGTGCTTCCAATTAGAGTTAGCAGTGGACTTCTGATAAGATGCTTTCAGACCCAGAACTCTTTCATAGAGTTTAACTGACTTTTCTCTCTCCCCATGTACGTGTAGCTATTGCCGCACCTGTTGCCCACAATGGAGGCTGGGCTGAGTTTTACTGAACTACCCTTTATGGGGAGTTTTACTTCTTAAATGCTCCATTGATCTCACTCTTTCCAGGAACTCTTTATGGGTTCTACTTAATTTCTGAATCTGATTTATTTAGAATAGAGATTAATTCCTTTATGGAACACTGTTGTTATTTTGCATTATTATTGACTCTAACCAGGATTTTTTTTAAATTTCTGTAAATGGATTTATCTGACTTACTAATTGAATAAAAAGACAAATAGTAATCTACTTATCTCTTAATGAGAAATAAAGGTTTGAAACCGATCCTAAACTCTCATTATTGACTACACTAAATAATTGTAAATAATAATGTTGATTGATATTGTTAGACTTGGCATCTTTTGGCGTGTTTCCCCTGACTTTTTGCTTTCTGACCTCCCGGTTTTGACTCTGTTTTTGCTGGTGTAATGATTCTGCGCACTTTCCTCACTGCTGTCCAGTGGGAAAGTGCAAGTGCTCCTGTATAAAATGTGTTATGGATTGGTGTTTCCATGATTGGCCTGTTTGGTTTATCTGTCAGTCCCTTGTAAAGTGCACTGCGAGTGCCAGGTCCTATAGACCAAATGCTGTTGGTGGGCTGCAGCACTGGATTGTGCCACCCACGCAAACAGCCCGTAAAGTGTAACTCGGGCCTGCCATCGCAGAGCCTGTGCGCAGCCCGGGGCTGCCATGTCGACTTGGCAAGTGCACACACTTGCCGGTCCCTAAACCTTCCTTTTGCTACATGTTAGTCACCCCTAAGGTAGGCCCAAGGTACCCCTGTGGGCAGGGTGCGTTGTACGCGAAAGGTAGGACATGCCCTGGTGTGTGCGGCATGTCCTGATAGTGAATTACAGCCTAGTTCGTTTTTCACTATTGCAAGGCTACCTGTTCCCCCTAGGCCAGAACGGGCAGTTTTGATTATTACAGCTATAATCCTAACTGACCCCGGGAACATGGTAGAAATTCGAGTTTAGTATGCCTGGACTCAGAATGATAAAATGCATCTTTTAGTGAAGTTGGTTTTAACATTCTGTGTTTGAAAATACCACTTTTAGAAAGTGGGTATTTTCTTGTCTAACCATCCAAGCCTGCCTCTGCGAGGTTGTGTATTCCTTGTCTGGAATGTGAGTGACAGGGGCTGGGGGATGCCAGGAGACAGGGTGAGTCAGCACAGGGCTGAATAGCAAGATCTACATGTAGATGGGTGGGAGGGGTCGCACCTGGGCCCTGAATAGGACAGTGCCTTCCCTCCACAATGCTGGCTCCACCTCCTGTGGTGCGTCTGATGTCCCTGGCCTACTCACTGAAAGAAGGGACGGAGACTTGTCAACAAAGTGCTCCAGAACTGGTTTGGACTAGGCAAAGGCCTCTCTGCCTTCAGAGAACAAAGGAATTTGGGATATAAATATTGGGGCCCTGACCCCATGAATTTAGATCTCGCTGGAATCAAGGAACCTGCCAAGACGAAGAGCTGGAAGAGCTGCCAGGAGGAGTACTGCCCCTTTGCTGTGTTGTTGCTTTGTTGGGTTGGCCTGCAGCTGCTGCTTCTGCCTTGGGCAGTGAAAGGACTGGACTGAACTTTCTACAAACTTGTGCTGAGTATCTCCAAGGGCCTGGAACCGAGCTGGCCTCCTGTTAAGAAGTCTCAGGGACTACAAAGACTTCACAAGCCTCTGGGTACCGCTTCTGGAACGCTGTTTCAGTTGCCACAGAGGAAGGGAACCGCAACCCGACTCAGTCAACCGAATCCATCCCTGGCCGGTGACCTGTTTGCACCGCAGACCGCATCGCCCCGCTCGCATCGCAACCCTGGTCTCACCGTGGGCGACGTCCGACGCCGCCAACACCGAGCCGCTGCTTGCACCGTGACCTGTGGGCACCGCAGTTCGCATCGCATCGCTTCACTGAACCAGCCGGACCCGACCGACACGGTCGCTGCAACTGGCTCAAGAGTCGTGACCGCACCGCATTTGGGGCACCGCTCGCACGTCTGCGACGCACCGCTCCGACTCGCACCGCTGTCCGACGCCAGCTCCCGCACTCCGGCTTGGTCGCCTGCATCGCAACCTGTCAGCACCGCATCGAGCACCGTCTCACCCTGCATCGCACGCCTTGGACTCACCGACTCCGTCTGCACGACGCTCATCGAACCGCTGCCTGCACCGCATCGAGGGACACCGCACCTTGCATCGCTCCGTCTTGCACCGCAACCGCGACGAACGCCGACCGGCTCGTACACTCCGTACCAGCCACAACGAGAAAGGTACTGTGACCGAGTCTGTTCACGACTCTGTTGGCCCGTATCGACGCAGTCGGCTGGAACTGTTAGACTCTGTGGTTTTCAGCATCGCGGTAGGCTCGGACGGAGCTACCGACTCGTACGAACTTTGTTTTTGAACTATTCCTGCAAAGAAGAAGTTAACTTATCAAGCATTCATTTTTAAAGTATAGTATTGTGGATTCCGTCGTAATTGGTCTTGTCTTGAGTATATAAAAATTGGTTATTTTTCTAAACTGGTGTGGTGTCCGTTTGTAGTGCTTACACTGTATTACTGTTGGTTATGTGCAAATGCTTTACACACTGCCTCTGAATTAAGCCTGACTGCTCGTGCCAAGCTACCACGAGGGTGAGCAGGGGTTACTTCACGAGTGTAACACCCTTACCCTGACTAGGAAGAAGGGTCCCTACTTGGACAAAGGTGCAAGCCCTTGCCAACTAGAAATCCCATTTCTAACATTGGTTGTCAGCGGTGAGGATAGGACTTGTGTTTGCACTTGACTTACAGTGATTGGTGTGCACTACTACCATATCGCAGACCATTACGTACCACATACTGGTTCTTTTTCTTTTGGCCTATTTTTGATCTTGCAGTTTTCAACTCACTACTTTTGTCATGCCTGACACAGCCGCTTCATCCGTTGCATCTCTGGAAATTATCTTTGAGGAGGATAGGTTGGAAACCTACGCCGTAAAGGAACTACGAGCAATTTGTAAAAACCTGAAAGTCCAAATTAAAGGCCTCACAAGGAAGGAGGAGCTACAAAAGGCGCTGAGGGCCTGGGTAGCAGCCAGACATGCCAATGGGCAGCCTGGTAATCTCAGTGAGGAGGTGGAGGAGCCTATTTCCAGGGTGGATATGCTTTTGGGTAGGGGGAACCCGCCAGGTCAGGCAGCAGCAGTCTGTCCCCAGAGGAGCTGGAGGACAGGCGGGAGGCAAGGCAGTTTGAGCTGCAGAAGCTCAGACTGGAGAGTGAACGGGAGGAGAAGAGATTGGCCATAGAGGAGAGGAAGATGCTCTTAGAGCATGAGAGAGAACTGAAGGAGCTAGAACTTAGGAGTAAGTCAGGCTCAGATGGTGGCAGCAATTCGTCCAGAAAAGCAGACAGGATTGTGCACATTCCCAAGAACGTAGGCAAGGAGTTCAAGAAGGGGGATGACATACAAAGGTGGTTTCAGGGTTATGAGGCAGCCATACACATGAATGGGGTCCCTGAGGAGAATTGGGGAGCAGGATTGTGGCCACTTTTCCCTGAAGAAGCAAGGGATGCTCTGATAGCTTTGGGTAAGGGGTATCACCTCACCTATGCTGACATGAAGGATGCCCTTCTCACGAAGTATGGTCTTACTCCTGAAAAGTACAGGGATCAGTTCAGGTCCAGTAAGAAGTCTGATGCCAACACTTGGTTGGAATGTGTGGATGTGTTCTGCAGGTCTCTGGATGGTTGGGTGAAGGGCAGTAGTGTAACAGATTTTCAGGGGCTCTACAACTTGATTGCATGGGAGCACTTGTCTAGTCTATGTTTTGCAGATCTGCGCCAGCACCTAGTTGATAGTAAGCTAACTGACCCCAGGAAGCTTGCTATGGAAGCGGACCGCTGGGTGAGTACCAGGGTCCACAAGAAAGCGTTTGGGGAGACTCAGCCAAAGGTGGGCAGGGTCCCCAGCAGAAAGGTGGGGGGACAAGGGTAAAGCACAGGAGTTCTCTAAAGGGCCCCAAACTAGTACCCAGGGTAAAGGTTCCCAGCCCCCCGGTGATAAGAAGAAAGGGGTCTCCACAGGGAAGCCTGTTGAGACTGGCCCCCGCAAGTGTTATGCATGTGACCAGGTAGGTCACTTTAAGGGGGACCCCAAGTGCCCAAAGGGGACACAGCCACCCACCGGTGGACAGTCCAAAGTGTTGGCTAGTGTAGCGCTTGGGGAGGAGGGGTGCCCACAGGAGGGTGGGGATCCCGCAGAAATGACCCTTGTCTCACTAGGGGACAGTGAGATGGTCCCAGGAAACCAGGTGCCCCCTAACACAAAGAAATATAGCACCTGGGTGACCATTAATGGGAACAGGGTAGAGGCTCTCAGAGATACTGGAGCCAGTGTGACCTCAGTCCGGTGTCACCTGGTGTCTGAGAAGCAAGTAGTCCCAGGAGCATTCCACCAAGTAGTTGCTGTCGACAACTCTGAGCGCCAATGTATGGTGGCGCAGGTTCCCTTTGAATGGGGGGGTCTCAGGTCCCTTGAGGGTGGTTGTGAGCCCTACCATGCCTGTAGATTGTCTGCTAGGAAACGACCTGGAGCAGTCCTCATGGAAGGCGGTTGAGCTCAGGTCTCACTTGGAGATGCTTGGGTTGCCAGAGTGGGCATGCGTGTCTACTCGGTCAATGGCAGCCAGAAAGGGTGATCAAGAGGACTTGGAGCCTGAAACAGTGGCCCAAGTCCCTGCCAAGAGAAAGGGCAAGGGCGCGGGAAACCGGCCCCGAAGTTCCCACGGACCGGGAGGAGGCGGACCTCGAGGGGGACGCCCCGGTGCCTACAGGGGAGCAGGTAGCCGAACTGGGAGACATCTCTGAGCTGACCCATTGGCAGCAAGAAGGGGGTCCCACCAGGGAGGAGTTCTGCAGGGAGCAGAACGAGTGCCCTACTCTGGAGGGTCTGCGGCGGCAGGCTGCAGACCAGGCAGCTGGTAATCAGTCCGGGTCACATCTGATCTACTGGGAGAGTGGTCTCCTATACAGTGAGCCTAAGGTTGCTGAGCCTGGGTCAGCCCGTGTGCTGGTGGTACCCCAGCGCTTCAGGACCTTCCTACTGGGTCTGGCTCATGACGTGCCTTTGGCAGGACATTTGGGGCAGGACAAGACCTTTGACAGGCTTGTCACCCACTTCTTTGGCCCCAAATGCGAAGGCAGTCAGATGCACACTGCAGGTCTTGCCAAACTTGCCAGGCAAGTGGTAAGAGTGGGAGGAAGGTCAAAGCTCCTCTCCAACCTTTTCCTGTTGTTGGAACACCCTTTGAAAGGGTAGGGATGGATATTGTGGGGCCACTGGATCCCAAGACAGCCATGGGCAACAGGTACATCCTGGTCTTGGTGGACCATGCCACCCGGTACCCGGAGGCAATCCCTCTCAGGACAACGACGGCGCCAGTGGTGGGCCGGGCGTTAATGGGGATCTTTTCCCGTGTGGGATTCCCCAGAGAGGTGGTTTCTGATAGGGGGACCAATTTCATATCGAAGTATATGACATCCCTGTGGAAGGAGTGTGGTGTAACCTACAAGTTCACCACTCCTTACCACCCACAAGGAAACGGTCTGGTGGAGAGATTCAACCAGACCTTGAAAGGCATGATCAAGGGTCTAACAGAACCCATGAGGCGTAAGTGGGACGTCCTCTTGCCATGCCTACTCTTTGCATACAGGGAGGTGCCTCAGAAGTCTCTTGGGTACAGCCCCTTTGAGCTCCTGTATGGCCACCCTGTCAGAGGACCTCTGAGTTTGGTAAAGGAAGGCTGGGAGGCGGCTCCCAGGAAAACTCCCCAGGATGTATTTAGCTACATGCTGGCCTTTAGAAACCAAACTGCCCGCTTCAGGAAACTCGCTCAGGCGAACCTAGAAGCAAGCCAGGAAGAAATGAAGAGATGGTATGACCAGAATGCCACTCTGGTCGAATTTCAACCTGGGCAAAAAGTGTGGGTCATGGCCCCAGTGGCACCTTGTGCCTTGCAGGACAAGTGGACTGGGCCATATGAGGTAAAGGAGCGCAAAAGTGACGTCACCTACCTGGTGGATTTGCAGGCTCCAAGGAACCCTTTGAGGGTCCTTCACGTGAACCGCCTCAAGCCCCACTTCGAGAGGTCCGAAGTGAGTATGCTCTTGGCGACAGATGATGGGGTGGAAGAGGAGAGTGAGCCTCTCCCTGACCTCCTGTCTACCAAGGAGCATGATGGGTCAGTAGATGGTGTGATCCTCTCCCCTACTCTGACTCAGGAGCAGCAGGGGGACTGTCGCCAGTTGTTGGGACAGTTCGCCCCGCTGTTCTCTCTGACTCCCGGTGTTACTCACTGGTGTACCCATGACGTGGACACTGGTGACAGCCCTCCTGTGAAGCACAAGATTTACAGGTTGACTGACCGGGTCAGAGCCAGCATCAAGGAGGAGGTCTCTAAGATGTTGGCGTTAGGGGTGATTGAGCCCTCCCACAGTCCTTGGGCCAGCCCAGTGGTCTTGGTCCCAAAGGCTGCTGCGCCCGGTGCCACTCCAGAACTCCGGTTTTGTGTGGACTACCGTGGGCTCAATGCGGTCACCAGGACTGACGCGCACACCATCCCCAGAGCTGATGAGCTCATTGATCGGTTGGGAGCTGCCTGGTTCCTCAGCACGTTTGATTTGACGTCTGGGTACTGGCAGATTGCCTTAACCGATGGGGCCAAGGAGAGATCAGCATTCTCAACCCCAGAAGGTCATTACCAATTCCGGGTGATGCCCTTTGGGTTGAAGAATGCCCCTGCCACCTTTCAGAGGTTGGTCAATCAGGTGTTGGCTGGGCTGGAGGATTTCAGTGCCGCCTACCTGGATGACATTGCTGTGTTCAGTTCCAGCTGGGAAGAACATTTACAGCACCTTGAGAAAGTGTTGAGGGCTCTGCAAGGTGCAGGCCTCACGATCAAGGCCAGTAAGTGCCAGATCGGGCAGGGTTCTGTGGGGTACTTGGGACACCAGGTAGGAAGCGGCCAGGTGGCGCCCCTAAAACCCAAGATTGACACCATTCTGGCTTGGGAACCCCCCAAGACCCAGACAGAGGTGAGAGCCTTCTTAGGTCTCACCGGTTACTATAGGAGATTTGTTAAGGGCTATGGCACCATCGTTGCCCCCTTAACAGAGATGACCTCTAAGAGGCAGCCCAGGAAAGTGATCTGGACTGAGTCCTGCCAGAAAGCTTTTGATGCCCTGAAGGCAGCCATGTGCACGGCGCCCGTGCTCAAGGCACCTGACTTCTCCAAGGAATTCGTCGTGCAGACTGACGCTTCAGAGCATGGTGTGGGAGCGGTGCTCTCGCAACTGAACGAAGAGGGCCTGGATCAGCCTGTAGTCTTCCTTAGCAGGAGATTACTTCCCAGGGAACAGAGGTGGAGTGCCATAGAAAGGGAAGCTTTTGCTGTTGTCTGGGCACTGAAGAAGTTGAGACCATACCTGTTTGGGACTCACTTCCGGGTTCAGACAGACCACAGGCCCCTCAGATGGTTGATGCAAATGAGGGGTGAGAATCCAAAACTGCTGAGGTGGTCCATCTCCCTACAGGGAATGGACTTTACGGTGGAACACCGTCCTGGTACAGAACACGCCAACGCAGATGGTCTGTCCAGGTTCTTCCGCCTTAGTGAAGAGAACTCCAATGGGGTTGGGTAGTTCTCCCTACTTTCAGCTGGAGGGGACATGTGTTAGACTTGGCATCTTTTGGCGTGTTTCCCCTGACTTTTTGCTTTCTGACCTCCCGGTTTTGACTCTGTTTTTGCTGGTGTAATGATTCTGCGCACTTTCCTCACTGCTGTCCAGTGGGAAAGTGCAAGTGCTCCTGTATAAAATGTGTTATGGATTGGTGTTTCCATGATTGGCCTATTTGGTTTATCTGTCAGTCCCTTGTAAAGTGCACTGTGAGTGCCAGGGCCTATAGACCAAATGCTGTTGGTGGGCTGCAGCACTGGATTGTGCCACCCACGCAAACAGCCCGTAAAGTGTAACTCGGGCCTGCCATCGCAGAGCCTGTGCGCAGCCTGGGGCTGCCATGTCGACTTGGCAAGTGCACACACTTGCCGGTCCCTAAACCTTCCCTTTGCTACATGTTAGTCACCCCTAAGGTAGGCCCAAGGTACCCCTGTGGGCAGGGTGCGTTGTACGCGAAAGGTAGGACATGCCCTGGTGTGTGCGGCATGTCCTGATAGTGAATTACAGCCTAGTTCGTTTTTCACTATTGCAAGGCTACCTGTTCCCCCTAGGCCAGAATGGGCAGTTTTGATTATTACAGTTATAATCCTAACTGACCCCGGGAACATGGTAGAAATTCGAGTTTAGTATGCCTGGACTCAGAATGATAAAATGCATCTTTTAGTGAAGTTGGTTTTAACATTCTGTGTTTGAAAATACCACTTTTAGAAAGTGGGTATTTTCTTGTCTAACCATCCAAGCCTGCCTCTGCGAGGTTGTGTATTCCTTGTCTGGAATGTGAGTGACAGGGGCTGGGGGATGCCAGGAGACAGGGTGAGTCAGCACAGGGCTGAATAGCAAGATCTACATGTAGATGGGTGGGAGGGGTCGCACCTGGGCCCTGAATAGGACAGTGCCTTCCCTCCACAATGCTGGCTCCACCTCCTGTGGTGCGTCTGATGTCCCTGGCCTACTCACTGAAAGAAGGGACGGAGACTTGTCAACAAAGTGCTCCAGAACTGGTTTGGACTAGGCAAAGGCCTCTCTGCCTTCAGAGAACAAAGGAATTTGGGATATAAATATTGGGGCCCTGACCCCATGAATTTAGATCTCGCTGGAATCAAGGAACCTGCCAAGACGAAGAGCTGGAAGAGCTGCCAGGAGGAGTACTGCCCCTTTGCTGTGTTGTTGCTTTGTTGGGTTGGCCTGCAGCTGCTGCTTCTGCCTTGGGCAGTGAAAGGACTGGACTGAACTTTCTACAAACTTGTGCTGAGTATCTCCAAGGGCCTGGAACCGAGCTGGCCTCCTGTTAAGAAGTCTCAGGGACTACAAAGACTTCACAAGCCTCTGGGTACCGCTTCTGGAACGCTGTTTCAGTTGCCACAGAGGAAGGGAACCGCAACCGACTCCGTCAACCGAATCCATCCCTGGCCGGTGACCTGTTTGCACCGCAGACCGCATCGCCCCGCTTCGCATCGCAACCCTGGTCTCACCGTGGGCGACGTCCGACGCCGCCAACACCGAGCCGCTGCTTGCACCGTGACCTGTGGGCACCGCAGTTCGCATCGCATCGCTTCACTGAACCAGCCGGACCCGACCGACACGGTCGCTGCAACTGGCTCAAGAGTCGTGACCGCACCGCATTTGGGGCACCGCTCGCACGTCTGCGACGCACCGCTCCGACTCGCACCGCTGTCCGACGCCAGCTCCCGCACTCCGGCTTGGTCGCCTGCATCGCAACCTGTCAGCACCGCATCGAGCACCGTCTCACCCTGCATCGCACGCCTTGGACTCACCGACTCCGTCTGCACGACGCTCATCGAACCGCTGCCTGCACCGCATCGAGGGACACCGCACCTTGCATCGCTCCGTCTTGCACCGCAACCGCGACGAACGCCGACTGGCTCGTACACTCCGTACCAGCCACAACGAGAAAGGTACTGTGACCGAGTCTGTCTGGCCCGTATCGACGCGGTCGGCTGGAACTGTTAGACTCTGTGGTTTTCAGCATCGCGGTAGGCTCGGACGGAGCTACCGACTCGTACGAACTTTGTTTTTGAACTATTCCTGCAAAGAAGAAGTTAACTTATCAAGCATTCATTTTTAAAGTATAGTATTGTGGATTCCGTCGTAATTGGTCTTGTCTTGAGTATATAAAAATTGGTTATTTTTCTAAACTGGTGTGGTGTCCGTTTGTAGTGCTTACACTGTATTACTGTTGGTTATGTGCAAATGCTTTACACACTGCCTCTGAATTAAGCCTGACTGCTCGTGCCAAGCTACCACGAGGGTGAGCAGGGGTTACTTCACGAGTGTAACACCCTTACCCTGACTAGGAAGAAGGGTCCCTACTTGGACAAAGGTGCAAGCCCTTGCCAACTAGAAATCCCATTTCTAACATTGGTTGTCAGCGGTGAGGATAGGACTTGTGTTTGCACTTGACTTACAGTGATTGGTGTGCACTACTACCATATCGCAGACCCTTACGTACCACATACTGGTTCTTTTTCTTTTGGCCTATTTTTGATCTTGCCAGTTTTCAACTCACTACTTTTGTCATGCCTGACACAGCCGCATCATCCGTTGCATCTCTGGAAATTATCTTTGAGGAGGATAGGTTGGAAACCTACGCCGTAAAGGAACTACGAGCAATTTGTAAAAACCTGAAAGTCCAAATTAAAGGCCTCACAAGGAAGGAGGAGCTACAAAAGGCGCTGAGGGCCTGGGTAGCAGCCAGACATGCCAATGGGCAGCCTGGTAATCTCAGTGAGGAGGTGCATCGCAACCTGTCAGCACCGCATCGAGCACCGTCTCACCCTGCATCACACGCCTTGGACTCACCGACTCCGTCTGCACGACGCTCATCGAACCGCTGCCTGCACCGCATCGAGGGACACCGCACCTTGCATCGCTCCGTCTTGCACCGCAACCGCGACGAACGCCGACCGGCTCGTACACTCCGTACCAGCCACAACGAGAAAGGTACTGTGACCGAGTCTGTTCACGACTCTGTTGGCCCGTATCGACGCGGTCGGCTGGAACTGTTAGACTCTGTGGTTTTCAGCATCGCGGTAGGCTCGGACGGAGCTACTGACTCGTACGAACTTTGTTTTTGAACTATTCCTGCAAAGAAGAAGTTAACTTATCAAGCATTCATTTTTAAAGTATAGTATTGTGGATTCCGTCGTAATTGGTCTTGTCTTGAGTATATAAAAATTGGTTATTTTTCTAAACTGGTGTGGTGTCCGTTTGTAGTGCTTACACTGTATTACTGTTGGTTATGTGCAAATGCTTTACACACTGCCTCTGAATTAAGCCTGACTGCTCGTGCCAAGCTACCACGAGGGTGAGCAGGGGTTACTTCACGAGTGTAACACCCTTACCCTGACTAGGAAGAAGGGTCCCTACTTGGACAAAGGTGCAAGCCCTTGCCAACTAGAAATCCCATTTCTAACAGATATGATTCCAATTTAAGCTCCATTCTAAAACAGTGGCAAAGATCCATTCTCCAGTAGAATAACTTAGGGCAGAGTTGGAGTCAATGTTTGTAAGTTACAGTTTGAACTGCTACTGGATATTAATAATTGAAATGGTTTCCGCGCTGTCAGTTCTAAGGTGATTTTTTACCCTGTGAAAAATGCTGACCCACCGCTGGGATTTCATGAATCATGTGAGAGAAAAAGGTTTTCTCTCATGATTTTCCCATAGATGTTATGGAAGGTGCTCAAGAAGCTAAAATGAGAGCATATTTTCTGTAAATTCACACTATCATCCTCAGCCATGTGAGAGTAAAGTCCAACATTCTCAGTAAAACATGTACTTCCAACAGGAGCAGCCTGTCAGTTGATTCCCCTGTGTTCTACTGCAGCCTCCCAGAGTGTTCTAAAGAACAACTAGAGCGCTAACAGTCTTTCTAATGACAACATGTGGTAGTCCTGAAGCCATCTTGATTGAATCAAACTGGTAAAATGTAAAACATTTCATATAGAAAGGAACAAAATGGTGGTTCATTTTGTCATAAAATTAAGGTTAGTAGTGTAGAAAGCACAATTAAGACACATTTTAAATGAGTTCTCAAATATCTTCCTCATCTATTTAATTAAAACACCACTCCAACATGCAGACTGAAACACTAGCAGCAGACTTCCAGTTAACTTCCTGGTCATCAACTGCAGCTTTACCACAGTGTTCTAATGAGCAACTAGAGTGCTAACATTCTGAATGTATGACAAAAGTGTGGCATATCTGAACGCCATCTTGATGGAATTGAAGTGGAAAACTGAAGGCATGTCAAACTGAGGATACTGCAGTAAATGAGAAAATTAGGGAGCGTCATAACAAAAAAGTCACCCAATATGGCCACCAGAGACTAAAGAGCCCAAATGTAGCAGAGATATCACCCAAATATAGCCCAATGACAGAAGTGTGAAAGACGCTTATTTTATTAATTTTGTTTTTGCAGTTTTATATAGTGCAGATTTGACTCAAAGGTATTGGAGTGCTTTACAGAAGCATCAGTTACATTACACAAGGACAAATTCATTTTGGTTTTAGGCATGGAGAGATTAAGTGATTTGCCCAGAATAAACAAATTGCTAGCAATCGCGCCAAGAATTTTCAGTTCTATTAAGGACACGTAGACACCACACAACACATAATCCCAAAAGGGACTACAGTTTGTTTTAAGCGTTGCTAGAAGTTAAATAACAGTTAATGGGACGAGGGTGACAGACACCTCAGGCATTGGGGGTGGGTAGTTCAGAACCCACCACATGAGGTAGTAGGTAGGGGGGAGTTAGGGAGAGATATGGGATCACAGTGGCATCTAGAGGGGCACGGAGGAGAGACCGACCTTAACTGAGGAAACACACTCAAGATCATGACTATGGCAGACATGACAGAGACACGCACGAGGGGGGTGAGCCCATGTGTCTTTCCATTCTCTTGTGGAATGTTAACAGGTTGGGCAATAAGGTGAAGAGGGGGATGGTTAGGAGATTCATGCATAGATACAATCCATATATACTCCCTTTACAGGAAACTCATCTGAAGGGCAATAATTGTGCATTCCTAGGCCAAGGCAGATATGAAACGGTTGCCCACTCAGGATTACATCCGACTCCAGAGGGGTCAGAATATTGGTAAAAAATCCATGCCCCTAGCACTCACCCAACTGTGAACGGATTCAGAGGGGTGTTATGCAGCCACCCTGGGGGACTGGAAAGGGAAACAGGTCATGATTCTCTCCTGGTATGTCCCGCCGGGACTACATGCACTATCCCTGCATCACATGGGGAGATGGCTGACGCAAGTCCCAGAAGCAACGCTGGTGATAGGTGGGGACTTTAACCTAACGATGTGCTCAGAACTGGACAGGCAAACTCTGACAGGGAGTACAGGGAGGGTGGAGCATAGACTGAGAGACTTCACATGGGCGATGGGTTTACAGGACTTATGAAAGGTGGCTCACCCAGATTAGAAACAGTTTTCACACGTGTACTCCTCCATGAAGGCTGATGCTAAATTAGATTATTTCTTGGTACCACAAACATGGGTATAGATATAGAAACACTACTTTCCTGCCTAGGGGGATCTTGGTCCACTCACCTCTGTACACCAGACTGACCACTCACACACAGATAGAGAGGCCACTATGGCGTCTTGACCCATGGGATATTAGAGACTGGGAAATGTAAAAATATCTCAAGCAGGCCACTGTAGAATACTTCATAGATAATACATGATCAGTAAACTCCGACGTAACAATATGGGAGGTGTATAAAGCGGTACTAAGAGGTCGCCTAATACCTAAAATATCAACGAAACGTAAAGAAGCTAGTAAGTAACTGGAAGATCTAGAGATATGCCTAATGCAATGGGAAGAGGACTACCAGAACACTCCTACACCAGAACTGGCACATCGAATAGAGTTGACACAGGAAGAATACAAACAACTGATGGAACATGGGGCACAGAAATTACTCAGGGCCTCAAAACACAGACTATGGACTTGATTCACAAAGGGCCTCCACACTCGTGACGGAGGCCCCGTAGTTGTGGGGGAGTCTCTGCACCGGGGCGGAATCTCTGCAATGAGAATATTCATTGCAGAAATTCCACTTCGAGTGCAGAGACTCCCCCATGACTGCGGGGCCTCTGACACGTCTGCGGAGGCCTTTTGTGAATCAGGCCCAAAATGAGGTGGGTAACAAGGTGGGGAAACTTCTCGCCTGGCTGGCTCACCAAGAGGAGGGCCAGGGATGGGTGTGAGAGTTTAGGGATGAAGTCGAGAGGAAGGTTGTCACAGCCCCCAAGATGACAACTATCTTCAAGAATTACCTGGAAGCGCTATATCCCCTACACCAATAGTGCACAGAGCTAGATCTGCAGGGCTTCATAAGAGATATCCCAACCCAGGTGCTAGCGAAGGAAGATACAGATAGCCTGGATCGCTAAAGGAGTCCTCGAATGGGGAATGCCTTTTATCAGCTAACAATAGAGGGAGACAGGGAAGGCATGGTATGATAGAGTAAAAAGAGCAAAGGCCTCTAAGGGCCTGATTACGACTTTTGCGGTGCGGCGCCGGGTCCGCCCTGCCGCTGCACCGCCAAATTATGAGTTTCCTCCTGTCTGGCGGGCTGGTTTTTGGTATACCCACGGTGGTGCCTCAGAAAAAGGGCACTGCAGTGGGAGTGCCAAAACAGTTCCTGCAGGAAATGGGGCCCCTGTACACAGGGGGGCACATGTTGTGCCCCCCTGCATGCATCCCCATGCGGAAGAGACACAGGGGGCCCTGCAGGACCCCTTTGTTTCCTCTCCGCCACAGTGTTCATGGAGGAGGAACCTCCATGACACCGCCGGCGGAGAGGAAACTCGTAATATGCTTGGCTGGACCACGGCAGTCCCACCAAGCATATTGCAGCCTCCTGACTGCCACAACACCGCCAGGGAATTGAGATTCCCTGGCGGCTGCGGCAGAGCTATGGCGGTCCAACCACCCAAATCATAATAGGGTGGTCGGGAAACCACCACCGCCGCGTCTCCATGAGTCTGGCGGTCCATGGACCGCCAGACTCATAATCTGGCCCTAAGTGTCTGCGCAGCTGTTGTTAAGGACAGAGTGGGAGAGGGCTGGAATACGATCTATGAAGGAGGAGCTGGTGAGAATTGGAGCTAACTATATTATCTTTGTAGTACATATATATGAATATCTATATTGTTCCCAATACACACTGCCACAGAGAGGATATCCAAGGGCACTCTATAGTCAAGGCACCCCACAGGGACAGCAAGACCCCACATCCATGGTGGTCCAGATATGAAAAGACGCAACAAAGGCAATTGGCTGGCACTGGAAGATCACCCTGGAAACGCCCTTATGCGACTCCGATATACTGGCCAATCTGAAAAACCTGACAGGTCTCCTACAATGGAACCTGATAGGAATATCTACGGTAGGAGACTTGTGGGGCCCGAAGGGTGTACTGTCATTTGAAGAGTTCCATGAGCAGTTTGAGCTAGCGGACTCCCAAAGATTTAGATATCTACAGGTGAAACACGCTCTAGACAAATACGTGCTGCACCTGGATGACCTACCTGATGAAACCCTGTTAGAATATAAGATCTTGAGGTTGCCCCCACATAGACATGCAATATCACAGCTCTACACAACATTCACCCAGAACAGTGTACAGCCCCATGACAAGCTAGTTAGAGATAATTGAAGACTCAGGGACATATGTACAAGCCCCTATCGCCACCACATCGTCACTTTTACCAACATTGTGGTGGCGATAGGGGCTTAGCCTTATTTACAAGGCAGCGTTAAGCCACTTAACGTGGCTTAACGCTGCCTTGTAAATAAGGCCCCCTTTCATGCTATGCTTAGCATGAAAGAGGTGGGCAGTGGGTGTTGCAGTGGGCGTTCCAACGCAACACCGATTGTTTTTGACGCTGCCCCCTATGTACAAGGGTGGCGTACATAGGAGGCAGCGCCAAACTTAAGACCAGCGAAAACCTGCTGTTAAGTTGGCGAAACGAGGAGAAATGCATTATTTCTCCTTGTTTTTGCTTTTTCCATGTGTGCTGCCTTATGCAGCACACATGGAAAAAGCAAAATGCCATGGATTGTTTATGTACAGGAAAGTCCCCCTTCCTGTACATAAACAATCTTTAAAAAAAAAATGCCATTTTGCGTCTTTTATGTGTGCTGCATTAAGCAGCACCCATGAAAGTGACAAAATGGCATTTCAGGATTGTTTATGTGCAGGAAGGGACACCTTCCTACACATAAACAATCCTCCCCTGCACACAGACACCCTTGCACTATGGTTCAAGGGTGCCTGTGTTGGCGCTACACTGCTAAGTGTAGCGCCATCGCAGGGGGAAACGCAAGGCTGCACCATATCGTTGTAAATATGGTGCAGCCCTGCATTTCAGAAGTGGCGGAGAGAGGCGTTAAGCCAGAAAGGCTAACACCTCTCTCCGCCACTTCTTGTACATATCCCCCTCAGATTGGGATACAGCTTGCAGATAACCCAAGGGAAGTTGCAACCAGACTACATGAAATGGGCAGAATCCCTACAGATAGTTGACTCCGTGGCTGCATTCACAAAGGCACACTGATCCATACCCTTGGGAATGCCCAGAACTGCAGGCCTACTGGGAGGATACGGGGCCCAATGGAACGGGTGATGGAATAACCAATTGATCTATTGGTGTGGGTGGTATGCCTAGATATGTGGGGGGAGCAGACAACACCCCAATATTCCTTTTTATCCTGCAATATAGCACTGATGGTGGCCAGTAGGGATACCATACAGCAGTGGGGCAGCGGGACACTACCCCGCACGACTCAAGGGGCCCATAATATGGACTGGTGCATGCTAGCAGAGAGAACGGTATACCAAGCATGGGTACGCTCAAAGAAGTTTGACAAAATTAGGGGTCTGTGGGAAGGACTACGGGACCTGGAGAACTGAAAGGGGACAAGGGGAAGGAGTTACCAGCAGAAGGTGTAAAAGGAGTAGGATGTCAGGACCAGCAATCGTGGTCATGTCTAGACTGATACATTAATTGACCTGGGTTGGGGAGGGAGGTGGACTCCTGATAGGGATGTGCCACATAGATGCCATAGTTTATGCACACTGTTCATGTATGGTATGCTTTGACTATTACCGCAATCTAATAAAATGTTGTTGTTTTTTTAAAACATGTCAGTAAGAGGAAACATCATGTCGTCTTTGCCCGCCACATGCCCGAAAGGCTGGTGCTGCTATTGCCTGACATCAGAACTGTTCGAAGAAGAACTGCCATCACCGCCGTTGTGGAAGCCCTGATCCAGCCCAGAGGCTGCAACTGCCAAAGATAACCACTTGCTGAAGACTCGTCCCAGAGGCTGCAACTGCTGTGACTGAGTATCGTACTGTAACAGGCTTTGAGCCTAACTGCTGAAGATGACTGATGCATTATAGCTCTGCTGCACTAATCCCTGCCAGCAGTCCGTGATCCGGGTGAGGCTGCCACTGCAGCTCCTCACCACTGAAGGTGCTGCTGTAGTAATGGGTTTACCAAACACACCCGCCAGTGCCACCAAAGCCACTGCTTCACCTAGGAGGTAAATCAAGGCCAAACTGCAAATAGTTTGAGAGACTGAGAGTGCATAGAAATCTGCAGTGCAAACAACAGAATTTTACACACATTAACTTTTTGTGGAAAAAGTCATTGACCTAATCTATGCATTAGCCAATGGGGTACTCCAGAGGAAACTGCACCTGTGCTTGAATTATGCCTTTGTCTATGCAACATACAAAGGATTGTAGACTTTAGAACTCTTAGAGAGTGGAGAGGGCATCAGGGGGTGTAGCACCTTACTGGGACTCACAGATGAGATTCAACCCTGTAACATTTCCTCTATTGGCCTGTGTGTATTTTGTCTTGCTTTCTTTCAACTAAAGATAAGCACTGGGATGGACATTATGTCATTATGTCTGTTGGTTGATTGTCGAGTTCTTACCTCTGGCCGCCCACACTATCTCGCTGAGAAGCTTCTTACTGCTCGCCCGTGCAACCCTATGAGTCAAGTGAGAAAAAGGTGCGCATGGCCCAGTTTGAAGAGCCTTACTAGGGTAGACGCCTGGACACCTGAGGCAAACAACCACAACCACCATGGTTGTGGGTTAGTAGCCCCTGTCCGACATGTGGCTCTGAATTGGGTCTTACACGGCCTCGACAAGAAAGCAGAGTTCAGAGCACATTCACTTCATTGGTTGGAGTTTGAATGCTTTTCAATGAGGAGAATATGCTACAGCATTTACAGCCTTTCTGGCAGGAATCCCTCTCCCAACTTCACTCCACCTGTTCCTAACCAGAAGGGCTATCACGCCGCCTCTATAGAAAGTACTCTTGCTTTAAAGTAACATTATGATAGAATTCATGTGCCAAACTGCTTCTCAATGTCTGTTTTCACAATACTTCTACCTAGCAGCTATGTTGTTGGATACATTTGCAATATATATATATCTATATATATATATCTATATTATCTACTGGCGGTCGCCAGTAGATAGTTATAGTTAGGACCTATTTTCCATAGGAAATCCGCAACATTCTATTTGAAATAACGTTGGCGCCGGTTGACGAATCTTTGCGAAATTTTCCAACTTGTTGGGGCGCTCCGGTCCGCTCCTATCCTGAAAGTCTCGGGGTGATTCGTCAAGCGGGGGCCGAGAAAAAAGGGGGGTCCCAAAACGTGTTTTCCCCATTCATTTTTCCATAGGAACCGTTCATCGCGGCTACAGCCGGAACTGCTGAACGGAATTACACCAAATTTGGCAAAGAGGTAGCCCTTGGTTCAGACTCGTGCCTTTTGCTTAAATGGTGTAAATCCGTTCAGTAGTTCCTGAGAAAATCACAAGTAAAATCACATATATATCTATGGCCGCGTCGGATCCGCGCACCCTGAGCGCACCCTGCGCGCACCGTCCCGATCACGAGCTGCATGCTAATTGGCTGGCAACTGGCTGCAACACTCCAAATCAGGAAGTGTTGGCAGCCATTTTGTCCCTCGGTAGAACCGAGGCAGAAGAAACAAGTGCGCAAAACGCACAAAGGGGGCAGGGTAGAAACACTCTGACCCCCTAGGTCTGCTCAAGGGGTCCCACAAGGACCTCCTGGGCAGAAAAAAGCATTTTTTATTTTTTTTTAATCGGCTGGATGCGCTTAGGGTGCGCGGATCCCGCCGATAAAAAAAAAAATCGAAGCGCTGTCTCCCGCGCTTCGATGCTATTTTGCCCCCGGGTGGCCCAAGTCCCGGGGGCATGCGGGGGTGGGTTTATATTTTATGTGGGGGGGCCTCTAAGGCCGTCAAAGCCCCGGGGACCACCACACCCCGGGGCTTTAAATAAAAAATGGTGCGGGAGGGCTCTCCGCCTTCCCGCAGCCCCGGGGACCGCCACCTCCCCGGGGCTTCTTTTTTTTTTCTTCTTAATAACCTGTGTGGGGGGGCTCCAGCCCCCCCACATGCCCCAGGGACCGCCACCTCCCCAGGGCACTTAGAAAACAAATGTGGGGGTCCGTTTCGGACCCCGAAGCCCCGGGACCACCACCTCCCGGGGCTGTGCAATTGAAGGGAGGGGGACGCGCGGCCCCCTCCTGGAGCCTGTGGTGGCCCTGGGGACCGCCACCCCCCAGGGCCGGCTCCTGCAGTGTCCCGGGGTGCCTACCCCCGGGACACTGCTGTTTGCAATGGCAGGACGGGAGCCTCGCGGCTCCCGCCCTGTCATTGCAAACTTGCTGCTTCATTGAAGCGAGAGCAGGAAACCTGCTCTCGCTTCAATGAAGCAAGCAGATTGCTTTCCATAAGGGGAGCTGCATGTCAGCAGCTCCCTTATGGAAAAGCAATGCCGGCTCCCGCAGGACGCGGGGAGCCGGCGGGACCGTGCGGGGATTGGGGACCCCCCCACGGTCCCCAACAAGTGGCCAGGCCCCGGGGGATGGGGTCCCCGGCGCCATTAGTGGCCCGGGAGGGGGGCCACGCAGCCCCCCTCCCCAAAAATCTAAATTAAAAAAAAAAAAAAAGGACGCAAAGGCCGGCCCCGGGGGATAGGGTCCCCGGTGCCTTAAATGGCCTGAGGAGGGGGGCCACGCAGCCCCCCTCCAAATATATATATTTTTTAAAAACAGTGGGCATGCCCCGGGGGATGGGGTACCCGGGGCCAATAGGGGCCCAGGGAAGGGGGGCCACGCGGCCCCCTTCCCGTTTTTTTTTTTAAAGAAAATGAAAATGCTCAGGCCCCGGGGGATGGGGTCCCCAGGGCCAAAAGTGGCCGAGGGAAGGGGGTCCACGCAGCCACCCTCCCATAAAAAAAAAATGGAGAAAAAAAAAAGACCGGCATCGTGCCGGAGGCCTCGCCCCCTCCCTGCAGCACTCTGCAAACGCGCCCCCTGGCGCGTTGTAAGATGGGGAAGTAATTCCCCTTCAATATTGGGGGTCCCTGGGGGCCAACTAGCCCACCAGGAACCTCCAGTATGGCCAGGGAGCTGCGTTGCAGAGAGGTGTTCAGAGGCCACGCCCCTTTTTACACCTCTCTGCAACGCAGCTCTGTGGCGCTTACTGGAGGTACCTGGTGGGATAGTTGGACCCCAGGGACCCTCAGGATTCAAGGGGACTTAATCCCCCAACTTAAAACGCGCCACGGGGCGCGTTTGCACAGTGGTGAAGGGAGGGGCGGGGCTAAAGGTGACATGTGTGCAAACCGGCCCCGTGGCGCGTTTTAAGATGGGGAATTAATTCCCCTTCAATCCTGAGGGTCCCTGGGGGCCAACTAGCCCACCAGGTACGTCCAGAAAGCGCCACAGAGCTTTGCAGAGAGGTGTAAAAAGGGGCGTGGCCTCTGAACACCTCTCTGCAACGCAGCTCCCTGGCGCATACTGGAGGTACAGGGTGGGCTAGTTGGACCCCAGGGACCCTCATGATTCAAGGGGACTTAATACACCAACTTAAAACGCGCCACGGGGCGTGTTTGCACAGTGGTGAAGGGAGGGGGCGGGGCTTCAGGTGACATGTGTGCAAACAGGCCCCGTGGCGCGTTTTAAGATGGGGAATTAAATCCCCTTCAATCCTGAGGGTCCCTGGGGGCCAACTAGCCCACCAGGTACGTCCAGAAAGCGCCACAGAGCTTTGCAGAGAGGTATAAAAAGGGGCATGGCCTCTGAACACCTCTCTGCAACGCAGCTCCCTGGCGCATACTGGAGGTACAGGGTGGGCTAGTTGGACCCCAGGGACCCTCATGATTCAAGGGGACTTAATACCCCAACTTAAAACGCGCCACGGGGCGCGTTTGCACAGTGGTGAAGGGAGGGGGCGGGGCTTCAGGTGACATGTGTGCAAACAGGCCCCGTGGCGCGTTTTAAGATGGGGAAGTAATTCACCATCACTGGGCGTCACTGGGCGTACCCCGGATGGACTGCCTTGAAAATATCGCTGATGTTCACATCGCGATATTAACAAGGCAGCCCATAGGATTTTAGCAGACGTTAGATTTTGGCGAAAATGGCCGTTTTCGCCAAAATCTAACGTCTGCTAAAATCCTGACTTACCTATGTTAGACATAGGGGATGGATTATGCTGATACGACCACAGGGTCGTATCAGCAAGGTTATCGCCGTTTTGCAGGGAACATCGCTGGAAAACCAGCGATGTTCCCTGCAAAACGGCGATAACCTCGCTATCTCTGGAATTCTTATCGCCCTGGGGAAACGCGTTGTTAATAACGCGCTACCAGGGCGATAAATACCAGAGATAGCCTGCGTTAGGGAATTCGGCGCTCAGCACGGCCAGCGATAATTATCGCTGGCCGTTGATAATATGCCCCTTGGATCGCTCTTTTAAGAGGCTCTCTGATTTGAATGTTGTGACAGAACCTCAAACTAGATCATTCTAAAGAGAGAACGCTCCCATATCTAGGAATTAATTTTAAAACAGCGAGTATTAACCTGCCATGCAAAGTTTATTTATTTGAGAGTTTTATATAGTGCTAGCTAGACTCGAAGGTATCAGCGCGCTTTACAACAGTAAATATTCACATCAAAGATAAGTTTATACAGTTCTTGTAACTTAGACGTTCTTATTGCATGACGTATTCTTACAGCATGGAGTTGCGTCATGGCGTCGCGCGAGATGATGAGGTGTTCGCTTGCTGGTATATTTCCTCTGGCAGTCAAGCTATGCCCTTTTGTTTGCAATAATTTTAAACTGCCCACTTCCTGGGCCAGTCTGGTCACAGCACATTAATCAGGGGGTGTCACAGAGAGTGATTGATCAGCCCCCCTCCCGCCCTCTCCCGGAGAAGTCCAGACGGCCCCGAAGCTGCCGCTGATGCCCCCGGTGATAACCTCCCAGGCATCCTGCCTTCTGCACAAAGGGGCCGCTGTGCCTTCGGAGGAGGGAAAACAGAGCACTTCAAAGGGCGGTGAGGACGAGGAGAGTCTAACAATGAGAGCGGAGCATTACATCATTCATGCCTTCAAGTGGGCGGGAGTTTAACCCGTCACTTCCCAGGCACCCCTGTGCAACCTATAGGGATACACAGCCCGTCACTTCCACGCCGGCAGGATCTTAGCCGAGGCTTCTGAGTCCTTACCTCTAATCCAATATGCCCTCAGTCTAGGTTACAGAGTCTGTCACCTCTAGGCCTGTACGGCCTCAATTTAGAAAAGTGAGCGTGCCACCTCCACACCTGCATGGCCTTAACATAGAGTAGGGTGGCTACCTTTCCCAGAAGAAAATACTGCATTGGTACAGGAGGTAAATCAAGAGACCCAACCAGTCTCGCCAAATAAACCCTATCCAACATATTTCTTTATTTGAAGTTGTATCATAGAGTATATGCAGGGCCACTGGAATTATGTGATTGTGCTGCAGCATCGATTTTCGCATAGTTATAGATTTTCCACATTTGCCACATAATCTATCATCTGCCTTATAATGTTCAGATTCTAAAAAAAAATGTTAATCAAAAAGGGGGGGTGTTAATTCTCACACAGGAAAATATGGCGCCTGCAAAGTATCGTAATTTAGAGCACATTATAAATTTCAAACGGTGCAACAGGTGAAGGAAAAACCCCTAAAACCCTCTGTTTGGGACCAATAGGTCCAAATGAACGTAGTCCGATCCTGTGCACACGTATACATGTGGTTTGAAAGTTCAATCCAAAATCGAAATCAAAGCCAGTAAGTCTTTTGTAAGAATTCTTTATCTTGGTTCCAAAGAACACCACAAAGTCCAGCCAACACGTGTTTCGTCGTTGGGATAATACCCTCGACTTCTTCAGGGCTGGAAATAATAAAAACGTGACCCATATTATATGAGTGCAACTCTATTCGCACAACATAACTGGTGCGCAGTGTGAAACCTCGTGACTTAGAGGTGTTACACTACACCTCTAATGTGCTCACATACCAAATAGTCAAAGTGAGATGAGAAATTTCATCTGTAAAAGTGGGAATCAACCAGATAATAGGGCCAGGGAGTGTAAAAGAAACAGAAAAGGAAGGGGGAAAGGGGGTGGTTTTTTTTTTTTAGGGGGTTACTACACGAGTGCTGTGCAGAAGGGAACGTGAAGACATATGGTCTGTTCTGAGTGGTTAGGGGATGCACGGATACAGGACACAGGACATGCGGCGGCAACGAAGGAGAGGTGAGGAGTATCTCTCCAACAGGTAAATTGCATATCAAAATAGGTGTAGTGATGCATGCACGTGCATCATTTGTATCCGAAAATCACCACGTAGTATCCCTGAAGTAAAAGCCTACCTGTATGGCTACCAAAATATCAGTTCTATGCCTGTAATAACCATGTATGAGTGTTAATCTAAAGCCAGAGAAACAAACCTCTACAGTAAAACATCATAGAACTCAAAAGTAAATAGTGGCAGGATCTCACCTAGTGCACGGTTATACTTCCAAGTTTAAAAGTGATTAAATAATGAAGTCATACTGTTATAAAATGTGGCGCATTATGCCGCATAATTTGCCTTTTCTTGCTGCATATTTTACTCAAACCTGCCCACATAATTCCAGTGGCCCTGAGTATATGTCACCATCACTTTGGACCTGTTATGCCTAGATTATGCAAAAGGACTGTACGTTGGTGCTACACACTCTTTACTTTGCAAGCTCTAGCAAATCCACAGAATGCCGCCAAGCAACTTTCCCACATTTGTATGCACAACCCAATCATCACACCCTTCAAACCCTACACTGGGTGCCAAGTGCAAGATGTGTTTCGGTTAAGGCCCATTGCACTGACCAGCATGACACAAGACTTACTCAGGACTGTTATTCCTTCCATTCAGACCTCGCACCTACTACCAAAGATGAACTATCTGAACGGCTGCGTTATTAATTGTATTCACTGTCAATAGCCCTCTCAGGCTTTATATGGTGGTAGCATGCATGCAAATGAGCTATACTTAGGGTATTAATAGTACGTACTGACAAGAGCCAACACAGTTAATGTGTTCCAAGCAGTCGCGGCCGGTGCAGGTAAGCGCGGTGGGGCGGTGGAGCAGGGCGGGGTGGGGTGGGGGTTAGTCGACATACGACGGAATAGGTTTTATTTATTTAATTTTACCTAGTCCGTCGTCTGTCGACCCATCTCCCTCCCCACCCCGCCCCACCGCGCTTACCTACGCCAGCCGCCGCTGGTTCTGAGAGTTTAACTGAAACTGATAAATTCAGATTGAATGGCATTTGTTCCAGCCTTTACATAGTTTCTTACTTTATTTATTAAGAATATTTATACTGTTCAGTATTTTGTTAGACCTGACACCCTTAGGGTGGTCTTCCCCCCAACGTTATGCCTTCCTCCTCCACTTTTCTGACCTTGTTTTTGCTGGTAATAGGACTCTGCACATTTTATCAGTGCTAAAGTGCTTGTACTCTCTGTCCTAAACATGGTAATATTGGTTCATCCCCTATTGGCATATTTAATTTACCTATAAGTCCCTAGTAAAGTGGTAATACATGTACCAGGGCCTGTAAATTAAATGCTACTAGTGGGCCTGCAGGACTGATTGTGCCACCCACTTAAGTAACCCTTTAACCATGTCTTCGGCCTGCCATTGCAGAGGCTATGTGTGTAGTTTACACTGCCATGTCGACCTGGCAAAATAAACCCTTTGTCATGGCCAAACCTTCCCTTTTTATACATATAGGTCAACCCTAAGGTAGGCCCTGGACAACCCAGAGGGCAGGGTGCAATGTATTTAAAAGGCAGGACATGTACTTTTTTTACATATCCTGGCAGTGAAAAACTCTCCAATTCGTTCTCTACTGCAAGGCCTATTTCTCCCATAAGATAACATTCGGATTACCATGTTACATTTTATAAGTGTAATTTCCAATTGGAAAGAGATAAATCCTTCAAGTCTGGTGTCTCTGGATTTACAATTTAAAATTCAAACTTATGGTGAAGTTAAATTTTAAATTACAATTCTGAAAATGCCACTTCTAGGAAGGCACCATAAATTACATGTAGTGCTTGTGCATGTACACAGGATCGGCCGCACCAGGAGCGGAACCCTGCACTCAAATATAATAAAACAAAAAGAAATAAAGCACAGAGAGCAGCTGTACACACGCTCACCAAGACGGAAGTGTACAGCTGAGCCACAATGTGAGCCCGCAAATCACGCATACAGTTTACGCCTCATTTGGAGAGGATTTTATCCTAATTTATGGCAGTAATGCCACAGTACATGTTACACAGGATTATTGCGCATGAAGGAGGACACAAGCCCCTTGCAAGTGAACCTGAGATGAAGAAACCTTTACCCAGACATGCAGTACCCCCTGTATTAGGATGAGCCAAGGGATTTCACTGGTTTAATGCTTAAAGAACAGAAACATGTGTCCTTCCTCTAAAGTACCCAGCCCTGAGGAAGACCTTCATTAGAATAATATGCCCACCGAGGAGGTTGAAACGCGTCAGCATAGTTGAAGTGTGGTTTGAGGGCATACGACCTACATAAGGCCCAATAATCATATGATAAAAACTGAGAGGATTCATACCTCTCAGACATGTGAATGTCTGAAGAAGAACATGCCCCGACCGCATAGGGCCCTATGGTACCTGGAGGACCACGCACGTGGAGGACAATAATATACCCCCAGTGATATGAAATAAAATAATTTTCTTGGACACTTTTTTCAGCTGATTGATTAAAAGGTACTATATATTTTGGACACTTATGTTTGTAAGTACATGTTGGACACTTATATTTGTTGATAAGGGAAGTACCGTAATATATGTTATGGATCTTATGGATGTTGATAACAGAAGTACTATGTGAAGAATGCCAATATATGTAATGAAAAGTGATGTCATTTGTATTTTTTCTTCTAAAGTATTGTTTATGTGATTATGTTTTGTATTGTCCTATGAATACATTATTGTGGACTGATCAAAAAATCCATGACAGAGAATCTTTTGGTGTATATTTTTACTTGTGTGTCACATGTCTGACAGTATGTTTAGAATCATGTATCAAGCTAGCATCAAAAGTAGAGGAGTGTGAGGAAACATTTGGAAAGTAATATAGATACATTTCCAACGAAGGTTGGTTATGAGACGCACCGAATAAATACGTTTCCTTCACAAGCACTACATGAAATCTATGGTATAGGGGGTATTATTCTGCATACTGGTTATTTAATTGATCCTGCCTCCTCTTGCCGCTAGTGGATCACTCCACATTACGATATACACGTTTTGAAAGGTGGTATTTTCTTACTTAAGCCATTTGGTGCTTTGTAGCCTGTCTCCAATCACATGACTGTAGTTGGCAGTTGGGCTTTGTGTATTCCTCCTAGACAGCCACACAAAATGGGAGTGTAGGTGTGTCTCAATGGGCCATCTTTGGCAGGATGGGAGGGAGGAGCTGGGACAGCCTAACCTACACCTAAATAGGCTGTGTCCTGTCAACACACAAAGGACTGCATAACCCCCTGTGGTGAGTCTGGAGCCAGGACAGGAAGGGAGGCCATCTGAGCACTTCAGAGGCATGTCTCTGAAGTCTCCCCCACTTCAAAGACACCACTAGGTATAAGTACTGGACCTCAGACACCACCACTTCAGTACACTTCTGGACCTGTGGATACTCTGCCAGGAAGAAGGACTGCTGTGCTGCTGAAGGACTGCCACTCTGCTGAACTGCACTCTGCTGGACTCCTTGTTTGCTGTGCTGATCTGCTGCCTGCTGCCCTCTTGCCTGAATGAGAAGAACGTGGCCTGCATCTCCTGATAACATAACCCAGAGTGACTCCAAGGGCTAGCTGGCTGGCCTACTTATCTGAAGCCTCAGGGATATAAAAGGCTTCCAACTCCTGCACCTAGCGTCTATCCTGCCAAATGGTACCACCAAAGTCCTAGGCCCTTGGAAATGGGCATAAGGTGCTTGCAGGCGGAACTGATGCATCCTGGCTGCTGAGCAACGTATCCCCGAGCAGAACCAACGCATCGTCATTGCTGCATGGATTGGACTTGTCGCAAAAGCCTTGACTCTGATGCCTGAAACTCCACACCACAGCTTCCCTGCTCATCAGAGCCAATGCATTGCCTTCGGAACCAACACTGCATGATGCTTCTCCGTGCGCAGCTCCTCGCACCTTTCGGCAGCTGTGGCAGTCTAGATGCCATCACCGAAACTCTGCACCGCAGCTTTACTGCTCATCGGAGCTGACACATCGAATCCTGACCCTGGGCTTCGCATCACAAGGCCTGTCAACGGGTTCCTTGACGTCGGCGCAACAGGACCTTGCACCGCAGCCTTGCCGCATTACGGAACTGATCCATCACCTCAGCTGTGTGACGTATCTTCGACGTGGATCCACGCAACGCTCCGCAAGATTTAAGGTACTCTACTCAGCAAGCCTAACTGGCTCCCTGTAGCCGGCCAGCGCTCCATCACAGTCAGCCTGAACTTGTGACTTTGTCCTGTTTCGGCGCAACCAGATATCCCCAATAGCACTTTGTGTTTTTTAGTGCTATTTTTCACTTTAAACTTCAAAAATCAATATCTCCAGTTCTACTAATTAGATATTTATGATTGTGGTCTTGTTTTGTTTATTAAAGTCAGATCTATTTTTAGGTCGAGACTGGGCAGAGCATTCGCTTCTCTGTGAGGCATGCTGTATTGGAGTATGGACTTGAAGCCCTGCCCACTCTCCGCCCATATTTGTCATTGGCTTGTGCCTGTGTCCTTCGTAAATGCTGGCTTCTGATTCGTTAATAGGCTTGTTAGTCCCTCCTTAGTACCGCCTTGTCTTCATTTGAAACCTCCCATAAGGACTGGCCCTTTTACTTCTGTAAGCACTATTTTCTTTAATTAATTTCTCCTACTGCAGGCACGACATGCTTTCCTGCAACATTCAGTGCGCCATGCGTGCTTTCACTTTCCAAGCAGCCTGGGACAATGGCAGCCGCTTCTTTGAAATGCAATAGGTCTCACATTTACAAGAGTTTGAGCTTTGGGCATTGTAAATGACAATGCCTTTTATTTATGTGTTAATTATCAAAACAGATAAATAAAAGGAATTCTCATTTACAATGACAATAGCTTAAACTCTCGCAAATGCGAGACCTATTGCATTGCAAATGCTTGTTCTAACTTGGTGTGGGATCTTTTTGGTGTGGTGTTTTCACTATTCTACTACTTTACACACTGCCTCTAAGTTAAGCCTCACTGCTCTGTGCCAAGCTACCAGAGGGTTAGCACAGGTTAATTTATGGTTTGCCTGCCCCTTACCCTGACTAGCATTGTGGTTGCCACTTGACCAGGGATTACAACCCAGTCAACCAACAGCCCAGTTTCTAACATATTTGTCTTCTATTATAGTTTGTATATTTAACACCATTCCAAGATGGCTCCCATACTTAAGGATTGTATTGTTTCCTTTCATTATGTCTATTGTATGTTTCATTACAGCTCTGGACTTTCACGGACGAAGATTGTCCTGTTTCTATATTGAGTACTTTTTATAAGGAGGGTTTGGATAGCGTGTCATGTGATCAAGGCCATCAGGCCAAGACGCGTCATGGTTGTCTCTGCAAATAACCTTGTGTGAACGGCTTCACTTGTGTTTTTGTGGAACTACACACACACACACAAACGCGGAGAGAGAGAGAGGCAAATTCCAAAAGAAATGGCTGCACTCCATTGAGATGTTGAATTTTAGAACCGTTCAACACTTTTCTGCCATGCCTTTACTGAATATATCACTATAAGTGCACAGTGCTTGTGTACATCATGCGCCTTGGAACATAGCACTGTTAGTAACTGCTATGGGTTACATGCCTTTACTCAGTAGGTGTAGTTATTGCATAAGCATGCATAACCAGACCTCTTCTAGTTTCTACATTGACTGATGATGCAATGTTTTGTGGTCAGTAGTTAATGTAGTGACAATGTTTTTTTTTTTGTAAAACTTTTTATTAATCATCATCAGTATATCAAATACATTACAGAGGAGGCAGTAGAGCAGGCCACATGGGGACAATAGGTAAAATCAATCCATACAACATAACACCTGGAGGGTTTAGGGCGAAGGGGGGTCTTCACTGTCTATGGAGAGGGGCGGTTGACATATGTCACCGCGGTAGGAATTCCACAGGCCCCAGACACGGGTCCATTTTTTGGGCAGCCCCGGGCAACATACACCGTCTTTTCTCTGAACATTGCCCAATCCAGATCTTTTTTCCAGTCACCCACAGTTGGAGGTTGAGACGCCCCCACCGCTGAGCAATATTTCTCTTAGCGAGCATAAGCCCCAAAGTGACCCATTGTGTTGAACAATCATTCAAATCCGTTGGTTCCCAGATGTTCAACAGACATCTACGAGCATCTAGGCTAAGTTGTGTGGTTAACACTGTATTGATGATGTCCTGTACGTCATGCCAGTAGGGTTGAATATTATCACAATCCCAAATTATATGCATAAAAGTACCCACCTGGCCACATCCCCGCCTACAGTCCCCCCCATCTATTCTCCCCATCCGTACCAGCTGGGGTCCGGTCACGTAAATCCTATGGAGTACTTTAAGTTGGACTAGTCGGAGGCGCGCTGGTATTGCCACGACTCTAGGCGAGGAAGCGGCCGCTTGCCAGTCCTCGTCGTCCATCTCGATTCCGTCCCTGGACCATTTCTCCCGAAGCGATTGAAGAGGGTCTGGCATGTTATTGATCAGTTTTTTGTATATCAATGAAATAGTGCTATCAGGGATATGGCCATCTAAGACCCGGTCCTCCAATGGGGAGGACTCGGGAAGAGTGGTACCACGCTGTAAATGGGAGCGCAGAGCGTGTCTGACCTGCGTATATCGGAAAATTTCCGAGTCAGCTAGATCGAATTGCTGTTGCAGGGTGGCGAATGGCTTAATATCTGATTTGTCCCACAGATCCCCTATACGCGAGAGACCTATGAGATCCCATTTGTCAAACCCTTTGCTTTTCCACAAGCTGCCCAGCTGTTCTGCGTCCCACAGCGGGGTGGCAAGTGTAAGCCTGCGATTCCAACCAAGACATTTAGTGGCAGTGTGCCAAACATGGACTGAGTGCTTGGTGGGGCCTGTGAGTTTAAAACGTTGTGGTTTGGAGTAAAGGGCTCTATTATAGTTCCCACCCGACAGAAGCCATCTATCCATGTTATGGCCCGGGTCTCCGGGACGCAGGTAGGTGCCATGATTGATGGCAGCTAGATGGGCCGCCCAATAAAACTTTTTGATATCCGGGAGGCTGATGCCCCCGTCATACCAATTCAAGGTGAGCTTGCTAAGAGCAATACGTGGCTTTCCACTCCACAACAAGTCCCGCTGAAGGCCTTCCACCTCCCTGAAGTAGGACGCCGGGACTGGGTCCAAGGAATTCTGCAGGGCATATAAAAACCTGGGCAAAGCCATCATTTTAAAGAGTGCCGCTTTTCCCAGTAGGGAAAGCGGGAGTGACTTCCAGCTGAGTATGTCCCTACGCAGCCTAGTCAAGGGGGGAAGTAGGTTCTGGGAGTAGCGGAGCGCCGGGTCTAGGGTGAGAAAAATCCCCAGGTACTTGAAACCGTCTGCACGAATTTGAATGGGGCATCCCTTCGGTGGGATAGGCGGTTCGCCAGCCAAAACGAACCACAGGGATTTGCTCCAGTTAATAGAGTACCCGGAGAACCTACCGAAGATAGCCAGGATATCCAAGACAACAATCAGGGACCGCCTCGGAGAAGTCAGATAGAGCAGAATATCATCTGCATAGAGCGAGATGAGGTCCTCCCACTCCGGGGACCAGTGCATGCCCCGAATCCTCGGGTATCTACGTATCCAGGCCGCCAGTGGCTCCAAGGCAAGGGCAAACAGGAGGGGAGACAACGGACATCCTTGCCGGGTCCCCCGACCCAGCTCAAAGGTAGCAGATCTTTTGTTGTTAACTACTACCTGCGCTAACGGTTTAGCATACAGAAGCTGCACCCATTGAATATATTTCGGACCAAATCCCAACTTCTCCAGAACTGCCCAAAGATACGGCCATTCAATGGTGTCAAATGCCATGGTGGCATCGAGGGAGACTATTACAGCCGGTTCTAAAATTGAGGCCGCTCGGCCTAGCACTCCATGTACCCTACGCAAGTTAAGTGCAGTGTTACGATGCGGAATGAAACCAGATTGATCTGGATGGACTAGGGTTTCAATCACTGTGATCAGGCGATTGGCCAGAAGTTTGGCCAGAATCTTGGGCTCCGCATTCAGGAGGGAAATTGGTCTATATGACCCACAGTCAGTTCTTGGTTTCCCCTCCTTATGGATGGTGATGATGGTGGCCGTCCTCTGATCTATCTGCAGGAGCCCCCTTTCCCTGGAGTCTTCGTACATAGCCATGAGATATGGGGCCAGCCTGTCCGGTTTAAGTTTGTATAGTTCGACTGGAAGCCCATTAGGGCCCGAGGTCTTTCCCGATCTAATGGACCTTATTGCCTTCACTATTTCGTCATTGGATATGTCACTATCTAAAAAGTCACGTTCGTCAGCTGAGACCTTGGGCAGCGTTATGTCAGCAATCATCTGGCTGGAGTCCTCTACGGAATAGGGGGTAGCTGAAGAGTAGACCGCACAGAAGTGGGCAGCAAACTTGTCAACAATATCTTGGGGATCTGTGAGGGGGCTACCTCCCTCCCCTTGAAGTTCTGGTATTAGGCGGTTTGCCCATTCTCTCTTGTCTAGCCATGCTAGTAGTTTCCCTGCTTTATCTCCCGCCTCATATAACCGTCCCTGCGCAGCTCTTCCCAAGGCCTTTGCCTGTTCGGTCGCCAGCGCTCTGTATTCCCGCTGTCGGAGCTTTAGATGGTGGAGTTTGTCGGGTGTGACCTCCGAGTCCAGGTCAGCTTCTAATTGGCCAATCTCCGCCTCAATGGCCACCATCTCTTGGCGGTGTTCCTTTTTCTTGCCCGAGATTAGGGATAGGGCCTGTCCCCGAAGCACCGTCTTGAAGGCTTCCCATAGCATCTGCGGGGAATCCACTGATCCCTCATTGTCAATAAAATTATCTATTGCTGTGAGGAGTGCTTTGCGAATTTTGGGATCTCTGAAATACCACGGGTTGATGGGGGCCACCCTTCCCACTTGTTTGTAATCTAGAACCACATGAAGCCAAACTGGAGAGTGGTCGGAGATACCCCTGGCCAGGTGTCTAGTCTCGCGAATATGAGCAATCTGAGATGCGGGGACCAGGAAATAGTCTATACGTGAGAGGCTCCCGTGCGCCCCAGAATGAAAGGTGTATTGCCTTGTATTGGGATGATAGGTCCGCCAGCTGTCCACCAACCCCATGGTCTCAAGAAATTCAGGAAGCCAACCTGAGGTGGGGCTCGGTGTACGGGGGGATATCGATCTAGCTCGCCCGAGACTACTGAGTTTAAGTCCCCTCCCAGTATTAACAAACTTTCTGGAATAGCTAGCAATATAATTCCTAAATCTCGAAAGGTGGTGGCCTGGAGGCCAGGCGGTACATAAACCGACAGGAGTGTGATGGGGTGTCCCTCCCATGTACCCGAAACCCCAATGTATCGTCCCCGATCGTCTGTCCAGGTTGCACTTACTACAAGAGGAAAGGATTTCTTCATCATAATACCCACCCCTCTTGAGCTAGAGGTGAAACCCACATGAGCCAACATTATGTAGCCCCCTCTATGTAAGGCCTTGCATGCATTTCCAATGAGATGGGTTTCTTGGAGCAATACCATGTCGGGGGCCTGACGTTTGATGTACTGGAGAACAACGCCACGTTTGATCTTGTCCCCTAACCCATTGACATTCCAGCTTAACAATTTGATTCCTACATCCCTACGCGTAGCCATGACTGATTGAAAGATATCTCTACTCTTTTAGCAGGAGTAGCTGCGTGGGTTTCGACTTCCTCTACAGGAGGTATTACAAATGTTGCTGATGAAATAAACACAACCAAAATCAAACAAAACACCCCCACCCAACAACCCTCCACCCCGCTGCCCTGCACTCTGCGCCTAGAACTGCCCATCGAAAACTTGCAGAGTGCCTGTCGCCCTTTGAAAGAACTAAGAGTAGAAGAAATGGGGGAGATAGAGCGCTCCGCCTCCCTATCGCCAACAAGTCAAGTGTACATCCTCCTTGAGCGAGCGTGTCAAGTCTAAGAGGGTCCACAATCATGAAGAATCAGTTATAAAGAATTCCCACTCAAAACCCACCCCGTCCTAGGCCCAACGTACTCAGTACAAAGATGAATGGCGATACAGCCCTCTTCTCAGACAGGGCGAGTGTGCTCACTCTCACTTCTGACGTGGCTGCCTGGGCTCCGCAATCCTCGGCGCTCGATCCAGTCAGCCGCAGCCTCGGGTTGTTCGAAAAACCAGGCCCTTCCATCCGCCTCGACCCGAAGACGCGCTGGAAAGAGCATTGAATATTTCAATCCTCTGTCTCTAAGCACTCGTTTCACGGAGAGGAACGACCTCCTCAGCGTCTGCACCATCTGCGTGAAATCCGGGAAAAAGGTTATGTCTGCATTTTCGTAGCGGAGGGGGGCCCCCGCTCTGGCGTTCTGGAGGATGACATCCCGGTCTCGAAAGTTTAGAACTCGGGCCAACATCGGCCGCGGGGGTGCGCCCGGCCTGGGACGTCCGCCCGGGACCCTATGCGCCCGCTCGATGACAAAGAACTTGCTGAGGCCTTTGGGCTGAAGATGCTTCAGGATGAGATCTTCAACAAATAGGTCAGGGGCCTGCCCCTCCGATTTCTCTGGAATACCCAGGATGCGGAGGTTGTTGCGCCGCAGGCGGCCTTCGTAGTCGTCCAGTTTTAGGTCCGTGAGGTTGCAGGAGTTTTGTAATTCGCGGACTTCTCCTTGGAGTTGTGCGACATCTCCGACGAGGCTCGTGGCGGTGATCTCCACCTGCTTAACCTTCTCGTTCAGTTTCCCCAGATCCGCCCTGATGAGGTTTACATCGATCGCCATGGTGTCCATTTTGTGTTCTAGGGAGGTTTTGACTCCAGTGATCGCGTCCATGACGTCTTTCAGTGATAATTCCTGCTCCTCTTCCCCCTGGCCACCCTGGGAGGCTCCTCCGGATAGTCGGCTCTGATGCGTGTCTTTGGGAACCGTGTAGCGGTCCAATTTGTTGGTTTGCGTCCCCTTGAGCCCCCGGGCCCCAGAGCCTTTACTCCGATCCATCACGCGACTGAATAGTTAATCAGGCCCCACCAGATCACACAGGAGAGTCGTCTGTGAGGGCCTCAGGCTGTCCCCCACCAGTCGGCGAATCAATGATCCTGCAGGCCCCAATAGGTCAGGTGAAGAGAGGACCTACCCAGGCTCTGAGATCCCTGTGCGGTATGGCTGCAGGCGTAGGTCCTGGTTTCAGGAGTGGGACTCAAGCCTCCCCAGACCCGGAGAGTCCTCTCCCCTGGGTCGGTACCGGTTCTCCGCCCTGCGCACCTTCTGTTTGCCAGGGGGGCCTTGTTTTTCCTTTTTCCCCCCTTCGCAGGTCTCGGCTCGGGCTGCTGCCCACACAACCGTGGCACTCACTGGGTCTCAGTGGTGTGTTTGTGTCGTCAACACAGTAGGCCCCCCCACTCAGGGTTCTGTGTCCAAATGCGTCGCAAATGGGGAGTAAGTTGATGTGCCTCCAGCCCTCGCGGAGCAGCCTCGCCACTCGTTGATTAGACCCCCCACGCGCAGGGCGGCACTGTACCTGGGCCTTTCCAGCTGGATGGAGCTTCTACACCGGGCACCACTTGCCTTCAGGTTCCGGCGGGGTCCCGATTTGCATGGGGCGAGTCGCAGTCTCTCTGCAGTGGAGATATATTCCAGGCCTCACGCCGGCGCGAAAAGTCCCCGACCCAGATGGGTCACGCCCTGGCCTCTCGCTGCACTGTGCGTCCCGGCTTCAGGCCGGCAGGTAGGCCTCACCGTTCCAGCACCGGTAACTTCGGTGCCAAGCGTCGGAAACAAGCCGGAGCGGGCGGGATGGTGACCGCGGATGTTCCGATGCGCGGATCCACTCTTGGATGACGCGGATCTATGAGCCGGATAGATGTTTGGGAAGGGTCGGGCGGCGGAGCTCTACTCTACGCGGCCATCTTGGATCACTGCTTGGCCACGCCCCCCAATGTAGTGACAATGTTGTCATGATTAGTTAAGAGGGTGCAAAGAAAAAATGGGGATCTCAAAACACGTTTTTCCACCAATGCATTATCCATAGACTTTTTAGACAGACGTAGCGACAAAATGGCAGAACGGATTTGAATTAAATTTGACAGGAATATAGATTATGGTGTGGAAAGGGTCTTTTTAGATCTCGCTTGCACACAATGTGCATGCACTGTTGCTCGGGTGACTACTATTGTCTCCAAAAAAACAAAACACCTCTAAAAAGGGGCTTTTAGCCCGTCCATTATTTACAATTGGTTGGTTTCATCCACACTCTCATTTCCTTGAGTCTCATTGGTCTGCATCTGGTGTGTTCAGTTACTCGGTAGGTGCAGTTATTGCATAAGCACGCTCTGTTTAAAAGAGTAAAATGTGAACTTTGCTTTCTTTCCTGATGATGTTACACTGTGCTTTCATAGTTCTAAGATGTTCCCTTTTGTTTGGTTGCGTTTCACTTATAGTTGAACTACAGCTACTTTGTGATGTACTGTTAGTCAGGTAGCTGTGTGTTAACCTGTTGCTACTGGACTGTGTGTCACAGGAGAGTACCTACCAGTAAGATACATGTGAACTACAACTTAAAATAACGCTGTTTCTTTCAATGCAGTGCGGCAGTGTTGTAGGTCAGCATAATGTGTTTCCTGTTTGAACACAGTGCTACTGCACTCTTGTGTCAACCTTTTGCTGCTGCAGTGTATGTGATGACAGATTTGGCTTGTATCAACCTGATATCACCTTACTGTGTAATCATACAGGTAGACCTGTCTGATGCTGCTGTACTGTGTGTTATCAAAAGGGTCCCCTTGTACCAGCATGATGGTACAATATCAATCCACAGGCACCATTGCTTGTAATGCGAAAGCTGGGTTGTGCTTGTAACACGACGTCTCATGAAAAGCCAGGGTTATAGCAGTAATGTATACTCTGAATTTAGATACAACTTCAGACCCCAAAAAATAATGAAAATGCCGGTCATTGGGTTGAATATAAATGACCAATATTTATTAAGTAGTAAAACTAAGGGCAAACCCCTCTGACCCAAACAATTTGCGCCCGATCTTAACTCTTCCTTCCTTAGAAAAAGTTGTAGGGAGCCACATAGAGCCAGCCGCGTGGATTCTCCCTCCTACTCCCTGATTCTAGTGGCATCTCTAGGCGTGACTTTTCGGAAGGGGGAGGCACAAAGACCACAGATAAAACTGACATGGCCACTTACAACTAGCGATCAAACAGATTGGGTGCATGTGTGATATATATATATATATATATATATATATATATATATATATATATATATATATATATATATATATATTATCTACTGGCGGTCGCCAGTAGATAGTTATAGTTAGGACCTATTTTCCATAGGAAATCCGCAACATTCTATTTGAAATAACTCTTGCGTCGGTTGACGAATCTTCGCGAAATTTTCAAACTTTATGGCCCGCTCCGGTCCGCTCCTACCCTGAAAGTTTCGGGGTGATTCGTCAAGCGGGGCCGAGAAAAAGGGGGGTCCCAAAGCGTGTTTTCCCCATTCATTTTCCCATAGGAAACTTTAGCCACAGCTACAGCCCGAACTGCTGAACGGAATTACACCAAATTTGGCAAAGAGGTAGTTCTTGGTTCAGAAAGAACCCTTTTTGTTAAATGGTGTAAATCCGTTCAGTAGTTGCTGACAAAATCAAAAGTAAAATCACATATATATCTATGGCCGCGTAGGGTCTGCGTACCCTCCCGATCACGAGCTGCATCCTAATTGGCTGTCAACACTCCAAATCAGGAAGTGTTGGCAGCCATCTTGTCCCTCGGTAGAACCGAGGCACAGAAACAAGTGCGCAAAATGCACAAATGGGGCAGGGTAGAAACACCCTGACCCCCTAGGTCTGCTCAGGGGGTCCCACAAGGACCCCCTGGGCAGAAAAAAGCATTTTTTTAAAAAAGAAATCGGCGGGATGCGCTTAGGGTGCGCGAATCCTGCCTTAAAAAAGAAAAATCGAAGCGCGGTCTCCCGCGCTTCGATGCTATTTTGCCCCCGGGTGGGCCAAGTCCCGGGGGCATGTGGGGGGTGGGTTTATAGTTAATGGGGGGGCCTCTAAGGCCCCCCAAGCCCCGGGGACCGCCACCGTCATTTGAGATGTCATCAGTGATGTCATCAGTGATGTCACTGACCATGTCATGAGTGATGTGATATGTGACGTCATCAGCAGTGCATTGCGGGGCGCGAGTTATAGTTAGCTGAACTAACTATAACGGGGAATTTCACGGGTTTTGTACGAGTGCAATGTCCAACTAACTATAACTGTCCCTAAAACCTATGGTTTTTTCAGTGAATATATATATATATATATATATATATATATGTGTGTGTGTGTGTAATATTACAGAGTGGCAGTAGACACTCTGTAGTTATAGTTAGGATTTCAAGAGATCAGAATTTCTCAGATATTGGCATGCTAATTAATGCCTTTGTCACCATTTGATGAATTTCCACGAAAACTTTGCAGATCTATTCTAATTTCTACACTGGCTGATGATGCAAGGTTTTGTGGTGATTAGTTAATGTTGTAGCGACATTGTTGTCATGATTAGTTAAAAAGGTGCAAAGAAAAACAGGGGGTCGCAAAACACGCTCTTCCACCAATGCATGAAATGGATTTACATTAATTTTGACAGGAATATAGATTATGGTGTGGAAAGTGTCTTTTTTAGATCTCGCCTGCACGCAATGTGCATGTGCTGTCGCTCAGGTGACTACTATTGTCTCTAAAAAAAAAACCTCTAAAAGTGGGCTTTTAGCCCATCCATTATTTATAATTGGTTGGCTTCATCCTCACTCTTATTTCCTTGATTCTCATTGGTCATCATCTGGTGTGTTCAGTTCCTTTTCACTTCATGTTCACTTTGTGTGATTCTTAGATGGACCACATACTAATTAATTAGTTTACTGGTGTTCTTCCGCTGGTCCCGCTGGGATTGAGGTGCTTCTTTTCTTGCCCCGCTGTTGTACCTGGTCCTTTTTTTCATTGTTGTAACTTGCCCCCTTTCGTGTCCGTCATTGCAGGTTGCCCCATTGTTCTTGTTGTAGTTTGCACCCCTTCTCTGTTATTGTAGCTTGCCCCATTTTCATTTTTGTAGCCTGCCCCCCTCCGTAAATCCATTGTTGTTGTAGCTTGTCATGTTTTGTTGCAGTGGCGGCTGGTGACATTTAAAAGTGGTGAGCCTTAAGAAGTTGGGGGCGAGTTTTAGGTAGTGAGCTTAAAAACGGCAAATTGTGCATTTTAAAGCAAATTTTAATAAATAATTTAGTGAGCAAGAATTTTTATGAAGCAATTGATAACATGTAGTCTTGAAATATGTAAACACATTAAAAACTGCCCCATATCTTATTGCATTAAATATGTCCAACAGTTACAGTAGTGTGCAAATTGTACAGTGAGAGCCCTTTAGGGCCGTTAAAGTGTGTGCTTGCCATGTCTAGCACTGTGTGCCCCATTAACTTTGGAAGAAAGGCTCTAACCAGGCTTGGGGAAGCACCTAGTGCTGCTGGCTGCAAGTAGTCATACAGCATTATGTGCACACAGGGCTTTAAATGAGATGAAAAAAGTAGGAGTCTGCAAAAGGGGTGTGGCTTAAACATGTAAACTACATTTCTGGGATCACCGTATTGTGCCACCCGACCAGTATTTTGATTTCTCTCTGAATTTAAGTTATTGCATTTAGATATATAATGTAACAACTGACATACACGTAAACCCGACCAGGACTATTGGCTTTGCCAATAGGTGTTAGCTCTCTAAGATAAATGATTTTGTTGTAAATAATTAATATCGAAAACATTTCAATTCTGAAATTGTGAGACTGCAAATTAAACATTATTGAGGCCTGTGGAAAGGGTAGTGGTCTTCAGAATTTCTCAATCGCACCCGTTATGTGCACTGTATGTTAGACATGCATTCCCTTTTTCTCTTATCCATCTGCATATCTTACACCTCTTCACTTTACATTTAAGCATTCTTTTTTCACTGTCTTCTGAAAACACTTCCTCACATACTGGTCTCTCACTTCACCAGCCCAATGAACACACAACGCACCCTCTCACCTGTAAGCCCTGCATTTTCTTTTACTTTCATCTTGTCAATATTTTGACGACTGTGCACCTCCTTCACACATGTTTACACAGAATCACGGTTTCAACTGGAATATGTGTCCATTGTTCTGTGCGCTCTGCAGAGAGGCCAAGGATTGGATGACCATGTATTCTGAACAAAGCAAAAGAGAGAAGGGGGACAGGGAGCTATATAAAGGTCCAGTGACTCGTGCTCCTGAAAATTACACATATCCCACAAGAGTCACTGTTCCTATAAAGGAGAGGTAAAGAAAGAAACTGTAGTCGTTCTAATACTGTGATTACTGGGGACAGTGTGTCCTGATCCTGGTGCCCTCACACACCCCGAAGGATGTCATGCTTCATCATTGGGCAATGCTCCTCGTCGGGCTGGCGCTGCAATGCCCTACGGGTCCCCCGAAGGGTCACTTTATCAGAGATCTTTTCAGGATAAAGCCGTAAGGGTGCGTGGAGGTATGAGTGGCAGTAGTGTCCTAACGTCAAGTTTAAAAGATGACTGAAGGGATGACTAGAAATTGTTTTAAAGAGAGAGTCCCACTGTCATCAATAAAAACAAAGAGGTAGTGCTGCTTTGAGGGAGATAATGGCCCTCTGTAGCTAAACATAAAACACACCCCTAATGGGCATGTTTAGAGGTCAACATGTTTCGCGCAATTTATTGGTCTCAGGAGGAGATCCCATGCGCTTCTTCAGGACCAGAGAAAGTGTGGTGATTGATAGGAAAAATAAGTGGCCTATAACAATTAATTTAGTGCCATTTAAGATGAGGAAGTAGTATTCTGGAACGACAAAAGCAGAAATAGGTAAAATCAGTATTTATGAGCCCTAATAATAGGGTACCTTAAAAAGGGCCTGGGTCCTCCATTGGTGAACCAGGTGCTTGTGGACGTTGTCATCTAACGTTAAGGTACAGTGAGTGAGTCTATAGTGAGCTATAGGGATATAGCGACAAAACAGGACAAACAAACAGATAGGCTTACGTGAAAATATGTTTTAAGCCATGGCGTAGTATTGAATTGTTGTTGCAGGACAAACAAAACATATAGTACCCAGTGTCGCTGTCAGGTCGCCATCGTAGAAAGGCAGACTAAGGTGCACAAAACATATAAGAACTGTACTAGGTACCACCATTGATGGCAAACCTCAGGTCACTGTGTAAATATAAAGCAAAACACTAATCGTAATACGCTCACCCAAGTAAAACGGGAAGGATTCCCCATGAGATTCAGCTGTGGGTATCCTCCAGATCTGTTATGAGCAGTCACAGTGTTTGGCAAAATTAGCGTGGGGAAAACAAGCAACTGCGGCCGCACTAAGTGGCCGCCAAAAATTCAATGCGGCGAGACAGCTTTTTTACTTACAGTTTCTCATAGGTATGAGAGTCCTGTTCACCTACCCGACCTCACTCCGTCTCCGTAGAGGCTGTTATGCAGCCGCCGCTGCATTTTGTAGCAGTGAGGTGACCTGCATGGGGGCATGTATTCTGAACACCTTTTTGACCCACTGGACAGACACTGAGAGAAACTCGAACTGCCTTCAGCCTCAACTCTAGAGCTCTCGATCATGGCCTTTATAAAGACTTGGCGGAGACTCAGTTCAAACTAGGTATTATATAAGAGTAATATGCTACACCAAAAAAAAAAACAAGCACAACATCCCGGAAACAGGGAACACTGTTAGGGGATGGAAGATTAAGTAAACAAGCAACATGTAAATAGGAACTAAATCGCTAACATGGATTACCTAAACGTTTTTAATATTCACTGTTCAGAAATCATCAGTGTTTTTGCATGGAAACTGCAGACGAGGCACCGTGGCTTGAAGTGATGCAGTAGCAAGGTGCCAAGACAAGCTCCAGGGAATGTGATTTTGGATAGGTTCATGCAGGGCAGTGTTCCTTCTACCCTTCTGTTCAAACAGTGCTTGTAATGGAAAAATAGAAGTGCAGGTACTCTGTACTAGAGTACCTGCTTGTTTCTGAGAAGTGCTGGTACTCACCAATTAAAAGTATTACGTCACTCTTGAAAAGTGCCGGTACTCTCCCTCTCAAAATAAAAAAGTGCTGGTACTCCGTACCGGGCAGTACCGGCCCATTTAAAGCACTGTGTTCAAAGCAGCAGCAACAGGTGTTGTACAATTAGACTGACACTTATACTCTTGCGCTTCCTGATAACAGTATTTATTAAAGGCACGTGTTTTTCACTCACATGTCATAATTCCAAAGCAAACCACGACAGCAGGGTGCACATTCCATGATATGAGTGTGCATGCCATATCTCGGAATGCAATACATTGCTCCTGACAGGTCTGTAACATGCAAGCGCAGAGCGTGGGCTGAGGTGACAGAGGGTGGGTTTCCGCATGGCCTTAAAGAGAGCCATATTAAATGCACAGGGCGGCTCCAGTGAACTAACATGATAGAGTCACGCTGTAGTCGTGTTTACAATCACCATCAGTCACACTGCCAGAATGGAATAGCTCAAATCAGCTCTGCCTATAACCAGACATGCCAACCCTCCCGATTCAGGCGGGAGACTACCGATTTCAAGGCTAGTCTCCCGCCTCCCGATTCCTTCAAGCAAAAACCCGATTTACTCGGGGGTTTCAGCTGACAGGGTTTGGTATTGTGTAACGTGGTTTATGCACTGCCAGCAACCTGCTCCTGCAGGCCAGTGCACAACACTTGCATCATCCTCTTTCTGCCTGCCATTGCACTCCATGCTTCTGAAAGGTAAGAAAAAAACGTGCATTTGCGTTTCAAATGTCCGATCCTGCAGCAGCACACTTGCAAAGCCCATACATGACAGGAACCCGATTCAAGGCCCCATTCTCCCGATTATTTTTCCTTAATCTCCCACTATGCTCCTCTAAAATGTTGGCATGTATGCTATAACGTGTAATCCTTTCAGTCATTTCAGCAAACAGGATTCCTGCATGGTCCCAGCCGGCACGATAGCAGATCCTGCAGGATTCTTACACTTCAAGGGTATCATCTGAGGAAGGACAACTTAACACCAGCAGCGGCGGTCGATTAGAGCGGAGGAGTAACGCCGCCCCTGCCACCACCAGCAAATAAAACGATAATAAAACGGGTTTTAAACTCATTTTATTATCGTTTTATTTTAATGCCCTGGACCCGCCCCCAGGACTCTGACGAGTCTTGGGGGCGGGTCCAGGGGATGACACTGCTGGTGGGGGAGTGGTGGGCACTTCCTTCACTGCGCATGAGGGTTTGGCCAGACGTCTCAGGCCCCCTCCCCACCTCCCTCCTCCGGCCTGGCCCGCCCTGCCACTTTGGCAAGGGACGGGCCGCTACTGCTTAACAGTCAAGAAACGAAAAGGCAGTCATGATCCTCTTTCAGCTACACAGTGCTCCCTCCTCATGATCTCCAGATTTGCACCTAGCATAATTCTCATTTCATTGACTTAATCACATGACCAGCACCTCAACATTCTACATTGTAACTATAAAATAAAACATTACAAGAAAGGCGGCACACAAAATGATTTGTGGGTATCATGAACTTCAAAAAGAAGAAGCACCTGTGGGGTAGAGAGCTGGTGCTCAGAGAACTCCTGCAAGCAGGGTCGGATTGGCAGGGTGGGCAAGCGGCCAAATACTTTGGCTGGTTTTCCAATAGAGCTCCAGCTTCAGGTGAGAGGTAGTTTGAGCAGGCCACATATTAAGGCCCATTCATTGTTATTTGCAGAATGACAATAGGGCGTCAGGAGGACGCCATCATGTGGTTCACCTTCTTCCATCCCGGGCCCCAGAAGGTGTCAGTGAGCCTTTGAGAGAGGTGTGTCTTTTGAGCAGCGCAATTAACAAGTCGTCGGCCCAAGGAGGAAGCTTTTGTCCCCCACAGCAGGTCACAACGACCAAACAGACAAGCCTCAGGTACCTGCTGCCAGTTTTCTCAGATTGGGGTTAGGAGTTTCATTCAAATACTTTGCAATGGAATTAGAGAAATAAACAAGAAATGCAAAAGTTTTAAATAACTTTGCAATAAAAAAAAGAAATCTGACTAGACACGGATAAGAAGAAATGGTTGCGAACTGCAATTGTGGGCCACTTTTTTTTTGGGTGCCCGGGCTGATTTTTCATCCCGATCCGACCCTGCCTGCAAGGTACTCTACTCGCACTTTAACACTCTCACGCACAGTGCCGTCTGTTGTACTGTGCGAAGGCATTCACTGGCAGACAGTGACGGAAACATGTCTAATCACTGCGTAGCTTCAAAGTAAAGCCACACAGTGATTGGCTGTGTTCTATTCATCCTGCCCACATGCTGCTTTATGTGGGTTGGCCATAGACATAACCTAACCAATCCAGACTCTGATCTCATGCTGTTTATAACAGTAAACAGCATAAGCCAGGATTGGTTGGAGCAGACAAACTCAGCGCTCATAAGGAGACTGGGGAGTTATGTCGGCGTTCACCCAGCTGCCCAACACTGCACGGATTGAAGAGGCTTCAAGTGTGCATGTCGGGCTGGCCATCACAAGCCAGCTGACAAATCTGACATACGCACTTCAAGCTTTATGACATTACTCATCCCTCCTGCCAATCAGCAGGAATGGCCTCGCCCAGCCCTGCCCTCAAAGACACACAAGCAAGGTGGCAAGGCATTTTTATTATATTACAGGTAACAAATATTTTATGTATGCGATGGCTCGCAGTTGGGGGGCGACGCTCCAACCCTCCAAAGCAAGAACCGCCCCTGTTTTGTTGTTGTACATTTCCCTCCTCCCCCGTCCATCATTGTTGGCGCTTGTCATGTTTTTGCCGTTATACATTGCACCCGTCCATCGTTTTTGGAGCTTACCATGTTTTTGTTGCTGCACATTGCACCCCTCCGTATTGTTGTTGTAGGTTACCCTCCTCCTCCCTCCAGGCCGCCATTGCTCTTTTGTTACTGACCTCCACGTAAAGGGAATGTGTTTGTTTCAGAACATATTATCGTTCACAAATGTCCATAAGATATGAAGTAAGTAGGCCGGAACTACAATGCCAGAAATATCTACAAATCGGATGCCAATTAGTGTAGGTTTTGTATTGGATGCAGTTTAGAAATACAGAAAAGTGGATCTGTAGAATTAGACTTAAATGTCATAACTTATTAGAAATTAGTCCTCCTGAGGCTTGATCCGGGAGTGACCACCGTAATTTTGCTAAACTGTTTACTGAATCTGGCTTTTTGCACATGTTTTTAAGTCCTGATAAATTGATTTTAACTGCCTGATTTGCACAAGTTAACTATAGCTCTTTTACTCCCGGGGTCCGCATTCTGTTTAGCGGGACCGCCATCTTGGGAGAAAGTTTGGTCAGCGGGCTAGTCTTTTCCTCCCTGACTCTATAAGATTAGAGGCTGGCGCGAGCACGCTCTGTGAAGTCCTCCTGAGGCTTGAGCCGGGAGTGACCACTGTAATGTTGCTAAACTGTTTACTGAATCTGGCTTTTTGCACATGTTTTTAAGTTCTGATAAATTGATTTTAACTGCCTGATTTGCACAAGTTAACTATAGTTCTTTTACTCCCGGGGTCCGCATTCTGTTTAGCGGGACCGCCATCTTGGGAGAAAGTTTGGTCAGCGGGCTAGTCTTTTCGCCCCTGACTCGATAAGAGGAGAGGCTGGCGCGAGCGCGATCTGTGAAGTCCTCCTGAGGCTTGAGTCGGGAGTGACCACCGTAATTTTGCTAAACTGTTTACTGAATTTGGCTTTTTGCACATGTTTTTAAGTTCTGATAAATTGATTTTAACTGCCTGATTTGCACAAGTTAACTATAGTTCTTTTACTCCCGGGGTCCACATTCTGTTTAGCGGGACCGCCATCTTGGGAGAAAGTTTGGTCAGCGGGCTAGTCTTTTCGCCCCTGACTCGATAAGAGGAGAGGCTGGCGCGTGCGCGCAGCGGACGCGCCGCTGGAGCGCCGAAGGCGCGCCAAAGGCAAGCCCCTCTGCGCCCGTCCGCGTACGGCCCGCGCACAGCGCCAGCACCCCTTCCCGTTTTGGAGCAGGTAAGCCTAATGTCATACAATATTCACGTAATGCTCTGCACAGTTTGAACGTTATTAGCAGAGACTCCAGGTGTTTATGTATTTCTCCCAGCACTAGGCCTCCACATGCCCAAATGACATGCCCATGCTGTAATACGAAGCTACCAGAACTAGTATTCAGGTCAATTAAAGTATGCAAAAAACCCGATAAGGACAGTGAAGGTCGCTTAGAAAAAACCGGGTTTAAATGTATTCTGCTAAACGCAAGATCATTGGTGAAGCACAGTATTGAGTGTGCTTCTCTAATTGAGGACGAACAAATAAATGTAGCATTTATCACCGAAACATGGACAGACGAAGCTTCGAGTCCGGATTTGGTTAAAGCCACGCCCCCCTATTATTCCTGCTACACTTTGAATAGGCCAAATAGGAAAGGAGGGGGTTTAGCGGTTATCCATCACAATTCAATAACGGTGTCTTTTAACACAGCATCTAACGCAGAATGCGAAGCACTGGATTTTTGCTTATATCTCTCCCACCATCACACCTTTAGGGGTACCCTCCTTTACAGGCCACCCGGCCCGAGAAGCCTTTTTCTAACATTATTGGGAAGCTTGTTGGAAAATGGGCTTTGTGCCAGCTCATATACGATATTGGGAGATTTTAACTTCCACTTGGCAGCAGACTCAGATCTGGATACGGTAAATCTGATAGAGTTAATGAGTAATGCTGATCTAAAGCAGCAGGTCGTTGGTGCCACTCACTTGGCAGGACATAGGTTGGATGGTATTTTTTCCAACAACTCACAGCTGCTGTTTACGGGTCTACTTCCCTTAGTTTGGTCAGACCATAAGGCAGTTCTATTTGAGCTAACCATGTCTGATCGCCACGCTGCTAGGAAACCAGCCAAAAAACAGAGGGAGTGTGGAGCGTGAAATAAGGTGGAAGCCAAGGAATTAAATGAATTGTTATACTCTACGTCGTATATACTACCTACTGACCTAGATGAGGCCACTACTTTGTACACCAACTGGCTGGAGACAGCTGGCAATAAGCTAGCTCCAAAGAAAGTCCTCTTTACCAATAGGGCACGACCCTCCGCTCCTTGGTTCTCCCAGGAACTTAAAGACCAAAAACTGATCTGTAAACGTCTAGAAAGGAACTGGAGAAAGGAGTATAATGAAGGGGAAAAGAATGAGTATAAACAAAGTCTTGTGCGTTACAAACAGCTACTCTCAAAGACAAAACAAGAGTTTTTTGCCAAGCGAATTAATTCTGCCAATAACTCGGCTAAAGAACTGTTTAAAATTGTAGCTAACCTGGCACACCCATTCTCTCCTACTATTCCGGCTAGCCAGGAACTTTGTGAGGAAATAGCTAAGTTCTTCTTTGATAAAGTTGAGGCTATCTATTCCACGTTTACAGATCTAACGACTGACATGAAAACGGACCAATTAGCAGGTCTTAAATCAGTAAAAAGCCCTCTGTCTACTTTTGATGAATTGGCACCGATGACCACCACGGATACACTTAAGCTCCTAATGAAGGCCAAATCTGGCTCCCCTTATGATCCGTGCCCAGTGTTGATATTAAAATTGGCCCCGGAGCCTATTACCCTAGCACTAACCTCCCTCATAAATGCAATGTTTGCCGAAGGATACTTTCCTAAAGCTTGGAAAAGGGCTTCAATATTGCCCCTGCTTAAAAAGCCGAGTTTGGATCCTAAGGATCCAAACAGCTTTAGACCTATTTCACGACTCCCTCTTCCTGCTAAAGTTGTAGAGAAAAACATGAATGTACAACTTAGTTCGTTCCTACAAGAAGCTCAAGTGCTGGACCCCACTCAATATGGGTTTAGAGAGGGGCACAGCACAGAGTCTGCCTTCCTAAAATCCACGGAAGAGATTAGGGCAGTCTTAGATCAGGGAGGCAAAGCTGCGATGATTATGCTTGATCTCTCCGCGGCCTTTGATACGGTCCATCACGATTTGTTGATGGACTGGCTGCGAGAGAGCGGAGTTCAAGGTACAGCCTGGAAATTGCTCAAATCCTTTCTCTCTAATAGAGTACAAACCGTTTCACTTGGCGAATTCTCTGCCAAACCATTTCACTGCCATGTGGAGTCCCACAGGGGTCATCCATGAGCCCTACGCTCTTTAATATCTATGTATCGTCCCTGGCTCCTCTGATTGACTCGTTTGGCTTCGGCCTGACGTCATATGCGGACGACACCCAAATTGTGGTATCGCTGCTGCCAGGGAAGGAACTGGGAACAGCAACCCGGCTCCATGACTGCATGGCAGCTGTGGGAAACTGGATGGCCCAAAAGTGTCTCAAACTCAACTCCGGTAAAACGGAGGTTGTCCTGTTTGGGAATGACCCCAACTTTTGGGCCCCAGGCTGGTGGCCGGATACGCTGGGTCCTCTTCCCATCCCTATTAGCAAGGTGAAAAATTTGGGAGTCTGGATAGATGATAAACTTAACTTTGGAGACCAAGTGAATGCAGTCGCTTCAACCACATCGTTTGCTCTCAGATCTTGTAAGAAAATTATGCCATTCTTGCCTAAAGATAGTCAGCAAACGGTTATCACTGCATTAACCATGTCCAGGCTGGACTACTGTAACACCCTATATCTCAACATTCAGGAAAGGTTTATGTATAGACTACAGCTCCTACAGAATGCAGCTGCCAGACTGCTCACTGGCATACCTAAATATGCCTCAGTTTCTGGGGTGATTAGAAAGTTTCATTGGCTACCGGTTAAGAAGCGAGTACAGTTTAAATCTTTTTGCATTGTACACAAAGCCCTTCAAGGAGTTGGTCCTGACCACCTGAAACAGCAATTTCAGTGGTACGTACCTAAAAGATCACTTCGCTCCTCAGAAGCAAAACTGGTGACAGTGCCCTCTGTAAAAAAAGCTAGTTGGGGTGGCAGAAGCTTTGTGGTCTGTGCAGCTAAGACATGGAACGGTTTGCCTTTCCATCTTAGAAGCATGGCAAATCTACTAGGGGAAACATCCTTTACCACGCAGCCATTACATCGTGGTATGGTTACATCGTGGTTTTCACAACGCAAGTCGTTACATCGACAGACTAAGGAATAGTGTGAATTACTATTCCAACACCTTCCCTACTGTACGTAGACTGGAGTTGGAATAGTAATTCACACTATTCCTAAGTCCAGCGCCCTGCAACGCAAGTCGATGTAACGACTTGCGTTGTCAATACCGCGATGTAACATACCGCGTTGTGATGGTACGCGTTGTACCATCATACATTCATCTACTAGCATTCAGGAAAGCCTTAAAAACCTGGCTTTTTAATATATAAATCTGGCTCTATTCCTTTTCTTTACGCTTCAGTAGGAGGACTTTACACAGCACCAAGACACCTTCGGGTAGCAGTAGCGTTCTATAAATGTCTTTAACATTAACATTAACATATCATTAATGTTCAGGCTCATGGACTATCTACCAGCAAGCTAATCAACAGTGATCCCCGACATGTGGAAATAGTTGTATTCATACATTCCATGTTTGCTTTCTCTTTAAAGAAATGTGAAGTTGAAAATATGATGTAATCTACATTCGAACTGTAAAATGAGTGATTACACATTTCTTGAAGATTTCAGCATGCTCTCCAACCTATGCAAACTCAACCTTCTAGCATTTCTCTTTGCATCCGGGAATTTAAAACATGATCCAAATGACACGAGTTATTGATAGTTGTGTATTCACTTCCATGTAAATGCTGTGGTTGCAGATATGGCCGTGTGTACGCCTTAAAATGTCGCCGTACCCAGAAAATGTGCATCAGCTGCTTGAGAGAACACACACCAAATTATAAAGTAAAAACAGGTAGACACAAGTGTGTGAATGCAGTGAGGCAGCACAAAGTCGTACCAAAACAAGTAGGCCAACTTTTTGCCAACACAAACAATTTGCTGGAAATACCAATAAGCTTTTGTGATTGCAAAGATTTCTGTGACACTGAAAGTGCAGTTTGACTCCATTCTTTCATTACTGATTGGGTGCATTGCACCCATTCTAATGCGGCAGCATGGAATATATCACACTGTAAGGTTTGCAAAAGAGGGAGCTGTCACCTGTCCCTGGACCACCTTACTCCTGGGTATAGCAGGCAATTGCACATTGACACTTAGAACTGCCTCCTCCTTATCTGAGCTGAGCAGAGGACCTGAAATGCCTCATGTTGTTTATATTTGATGGGTTCAGTAGCCACATAGACACACCGTGTATCTTGTTTTCACCCATACCGCTGTTACGCGTTGCTAAAATGAAAAGGTGTAACTGTGTTTGACCTTTTATAATAGTGTGTGGCCCCAGAAATACTAAAACTCGCACCTTAAGCATAGGCGGCAGAAAATTGGACAGTGTGAGTTCTTTTCCATATCTTGGCCTGGATTTTAATGATTCGTGCACCTGGTCTCCCTGTCTACGTAGCAGAATAATTCGCTTCTCCAGTGCGGTTGGAGCTACTTTTTCCCTTGCTGCCTGCATTGGCAAAAAACCGGTTGCCCCGATCCTGGAAATTTATAAACGGAAATATCTGCCAACTGTGACATATGGTATGGGGATTTGGGGTTGCAGAGATGTGTGAGTGAGCCAGGTGAAGGAGAATAGATTCTGTCAACGCTTGTTGGGGGTTCCCCCCTCGATATCCCATTTCTCGTTGTACCAGGAAATAGGCCTGGAGTATGTACAAGATCAGGGCCGGCTTTAGCACTGGTGGTGCCCTGTGCGACAATGTTTGTTGGCGCCCCCCCAATGACCACCTCCGCCACGGATTCCCTCACTACCACCATTTGACAATGCCCCCCAAGTCTCCATAACCACTGTCTCTTAGATTCATTTAGTTTTATAGCGCCACTCATACCATTTTAAGATGTCAGAACACTTTACATCACACATGCATTGCAGAGAGACAATCATCGCTGTGCAAATCAGTATATAGGAAAGGTTACGTAAGACAGAGGCCTACAAGGAGTAGGAGTCACATGTCATCCTTACTGGTGTGCAGTATAGTTTAAGAGTCCTTGGACTGGAAAAGCACAAATTCAGAATTTAAAATGTACCACCGTTGTTAGGGGTTTCTTTAATAATAAGAATTGATTTCTCCCAAATGAATCCCTTTTGCAATCTTAGGACAACGAAAGACTGGGCAAAAAATATATAGCTCTAATATTTTCCTTGCAATTTACATGCAACTCTTTGATGGCATTCCTAGCTCACTGCTCTATATTAGGATTTTAACTTATAAACCGCAAGTCACAAAAGGATCTCTGACAAAAGCGGTAACCCAATTACCTATTTAAATTATATGCACTTTGTGATGTGAATGGGACACGTTCTTTGCAGCAGGCATATTAACCCTCTGCACTGTGATGATTCAAAACTTTCACTAGACAAAGCTCTGTCTCTCTCCAGGAAGAACATTAATCACCGGAGTTGTCATTTTTATTGATGTCTGAAATTTGCTGGGTCAATGTACGCGGCATCAGGTGCTTTTAAAAGATGAACATGGCGCCCCCACCCCAAAGCAGCGCCCGGTGCGGTGGCACCGATCGCACCACCCTAGAGCCGGCCCTGTACAAGATTCTATCATCGCAGCCCCCTAGCCCTTTGGTGCTCAGTTTGGGTGGACAAGGAAGCTGAGCTCAATCGGGCCATTGTAAGAGATTGTCCCTCTTGTAGTCACAGAATGAACATCCTATGGCTAAAATATATTAGAGATACTTTTTTGGCCTTGGGCTGCATACACTTGTTTCAGAACCCAGACAATATCACAAAAAAAGACCAAAACTGGACCCAGGAATGTTTTATTAAGTGCAGGCAGGCTACTAGGAAGGCTGTGGAGGTGGTGAAACCAGCTGTGAGAGATTATTGCATAATCCAGATGGCACCCGGGATTGCAACCTATCTACTTTTTGTGCAGAATGCTTATGAGCGAACACTATTGTCTCGATTTAGATTGGGTATGATTTGTTGGTTGCTATGTTTCCCACCAGAGCAATACTCTTCTGCAGACATAGGTATTTGTCCATGTGATGAGGTATCAGCCCAATCTCTATTGCACTTTGACATCTTCTGCAATTATTATTTACCTTATACGTGGAGATTTTTATTGCCCTTGCTACATAGGTACAAGTTTACCAAATGTAAAGCCGCCCTGCTCTTTCTCCAGCAACTTAATCATTTTGACACTTGTCACTCAGTAGGGGGCTTCTTGAAGTGTATTTTAGCTCAGAGAAAGAGAATGTTATTTTAACTGATGCTATACTGATTATTATTTCACCTTATGTTTTGGTTTTTATCATATTTGGTCTTAATGAACAACAAAATATTGATTTTCTTCGGTAAAGCACCCTAAGAAATGTATTATATCTTGGTCGGTTTTAACATGTTTTATATGTCTTTTTAACTATTTTGTATATTTTATCATGCTTTTATAGTGTGTACCCGGAATGTGTCTACATTTATGAAATACTTGGTAAGATCGAATAAAGATTATTATTGAATTGATCCCACAAACAAAGACATTTTGAAACCAACTATTTTGGACACATACTACCCAAAGAGAAGCCCATTGTTGGAAATACTATGCCTCTATGAAGTTGCTCAGTTCTACACATTTAGGGCCATATGTACGAAGGCATTTTGCATTGCCTAACAGTGCGAATCGCAATTTCAGGCCATTAGGAAATGTAAAATGCCATTTCGGTTTGTGCGAAAGGCATTTGCCGTGGTGCAAAATGCGATTGCCAGCATATAGAAATTGCACTTTGGTATTCCCTAAATAGGTAATTGCAAAATGGCCATTTAGGAAATGCAATTACCATCAATGTGGATCAGGTGGTAACCAGGTGCAAACTATAAAAAGGCACCCAAAATGCATTTGGCTCTTTCAGAATGGCAGCTCTATATGTCCTGGCAAGGAGGATGAGGATTTTGGCTGATAGGCAGAGAAGGAGAAGGGGACAGGAGAGGATATTTAGGGTGAGGGTCACCCTTTTTTAACAGACTGAGGAGGAGATATATGAGAAGTACAGGCTCAGTAGTAGGTAATAGTGGAATTGATTGCTGAGTTACAACCTCAGCTACAGACCCCAATAGTCTGAAGCAATGCAGTCCCACCACATGTGCAGGTATCATGCTGTCTACACTATTTGGCTTCTGGCAGTTACCAGGGAGTCATAGCAGTGGCAGGGGGAGTGTCACAAAGTGCATTTTCCAGGTTTTTCAATAGGTTTCTGGACATCATGGTTAGCAAAGTTACCCGATATATATGTTTACCAAATATTCCCCAATATTTGCAACAGACCAAATTAATGTTTTACAGGGTAGCACAGTTTCCAAATGTAATTGGCTGTGTTGATGGCACACATATTGCCATATGCCCGCCCTCTGCAAATTAATTTATATATAGCAATACGAAAAGCGCACATTTGCTCAATGTACAGGTAGCGTGTGATGCCTCATGTATCATAACTGACCTTGTAGCCAGATTCCCAGGCAGCACACATGACTCCTTTATGTTCTGCCACAGTGGAATACATAACCATCTGTCTCGGGGTGACTTTTGGGATGACTTTTTACTTGGTAATAGAATTGCAAACTCAATTCATACAGTGTCCATAAGTGTGCTTTAATGTAACCTAATGGTTTCTCCTTCTCATACTATTTAAGGAGACAGTGCATATGCTTTGCGCCCTTGGATACTGACACCATACCTGAATCCAGAACAACAAGTGAAAGGCAGTACGACAGGGCACATAAGACAACACGATCCACTATAGAACGTACCATTGGTATACTGAAGTCTGAGTTCAGATGTCTCCACAAGACTGGCGGAACATTGTTTTACAGACCTGAGACGTGTTGCAAAATCATTGCCACTTGTGCCATTCTACACAACATCGCCATGAGGAAGGGTCTGCACAACATCGACACAGAGCCAGATTCAGACTCAGATGAGGATCTACCACCACTGCAAATGCAGCAGGACGGGACATGTGCAGCAGAGGGTCAAGCTCGATGTACAGAGATCACCAACAACTATTATTAAGGTAAGAAAGATGAGCACATCTTAGAGCTAGACAACATACATGAGGGTAATGTTTTGTGCATGACTGAAATATCACCTTTTAATCAGGTTGCAACAACGTAAAACTTCATCCTCAACTGTATCCACAGGGGATGTACTATTGTGTGAACAAAACAACAATGTATATAAACACAAACATTACAAAGTAGCCTCATAGTTTTGAGTGTCTACATTATTTACTTTTTACATCCCCTGGCGCTGGTTGCCTTCTCAGCATGACTGGGCTGTGGAGGACGGGAAATGTCAGTTCCTGATGTGTTTCGGCATCTACGCCTGTTACAGCTTCTTCTTGCACTCTCAGGTGGCAGCAAAATGTTAGGGACAGATAGGTTGTGTGTCTGTATGTTTTCAAGGGCTGTGGTTACTTGTACTAGGTCACATAAACATCTTGACAGCAGTGCCTCATGTCATTCTATATATTTACAGTTCTCTTTGCAAGAGTGGTCGTGGCAACTGCCAATCTACTTATTGATCGAGTGAAGGCACCATAGTGTGCCATGTGCTGCCTGTGCCTGTTTGTTTGCAGACGGTGTTCCTTCTCCATGGCAGCAAACCAACTGTCTTGTCCTTTCTGCAATTGGAGCATGGACTGGACATGCTTTGCTGATGCCTATTAACAGTCTTAATCTGTTTAGCTTTCAGGCGCTGTATTGAGATTAATTTCTCCAGGCCACGATACAAAAAAGAACTGTCTGCCATGCCACCTGACACAGTATCATTGTGGACTGTTGCTTGTTGGACTCTACAGTGTCTGTGTGCCCTGCGAACTGATGTAGTTGTGTTCCTGCTTTGGGATTGCTCCTTATCACCTTCCTCAAAATCTGATAGTGGTACCATGTTTGCTCTCCTAGTATTTGGAGTTGGAGTTATGGGTGTAGTAATGGCAATTGTGCTGTTCTCCATTTCCACATGTGTGTTAGTAGCTTCTTCGGCATCAATTGTTTCTGACACATCCTGGGTGTGATCTCTGGAAAGGTATTATATAGTTAATGTAAATAAATGGTTCATGTTTGTTCAAAATATTGTTGTAAACTGCGAATTAGGTGTTTGTGACATGTATGTAATGTGCAGATATGTGTAGTGTATTTATCAGCACACAGTACACCATGTAACCTAGATGTACTATAACTCCCATAATGCATTGCCAAAGGTTCAGCAAACATCGCAATGGAGTTGTGTTAGCTGAGATGTTACACTTGAGAAATTACACACATTATGTTAGTTTAAGTAATAAAATGGAAGATTACTTTCCCTGGCTGGAGCCTGCAGGATGGGAGGTGCCAATGTCTGACACTCCCACCACACTTTCTGATTCAAGGGTCCCCTCAATCAGTGATTCTATTGGTGTGGGAGGGGGGTGTTCGGAGGGTCCACCACCTGTGCCACGAGCCTCAGCCATACTGCTGGCCACCTTGTCTTTGGTGCAGGATCTTAAGTCATACCAGTGTTTCCTGCTCTCTGGTATGGTCCTCTGGGTGACACCAAGGCAGTTGACTTTTTTCAGGATCCTGTTTCATATCTTGTTCTTCTGGGCCTCAGGGACAGTGAATGATGCCTTGCCAAAAAGCCGGTCCATGTGTGCTACACATTCTTCAGTAAGAAGCTCCAATTACTTTTCAGAGAATTTTACTTTGCACTTCTTGCTACCATAATCCTTGCCCCCATCTTCTTTGGACATGGTGTTCTCCAGGAAATGTACAAAACACTGCCAGTAGTGAGACAGGAGCCCCCCCTTCCTTCGAACACCTTCCTAAGCTTCTGAGTTATGGCCACACCCTGAATTTCTAAACTTCCTTGTCTGACATCATCATTCTGCATCCAGAATGCAACTTTTCCTAAATTGTGATTTATTTGGAAATCGTTATTTTGAGAATTCCAAAATAGCAATTTCCTAAGCGCGTTATTAATGCAGAAATTCAACGCAACATCTACTGATACAACTTCTACTTCCAGGGCTGATGACCCACTTGGACAACCAGTCATTGATAGTGAAGCTGTGGTTGTCATGGACGTGGTTCTAAATGCAATGGACCAAGCCATAAAGGACGTATATAATTTAGATAGCTTTGTATTTCAATTAAATAGTGAACAACTAGAAAATTACAATGACATGAAAGAATCAGTAGATCTTAGTCTTCAACATGAAAATGGAATAGGTGAATGTACTACTTATGCACCTACTTTACAATATGTAAGTGGACAAGCAGGCACAGGAAAAAGCTTTGTTATTAAAGTAATTGCTGCTTATGTGCATTCAGTTACTAGCTGTAATTTATTTTGTGCTGTTTCTGCTCCTACTGGCTTAGCAGCACATAATATCAAAGGAATTACATTACAGCGTCAACTCTTACTACCTACGGAGCATGCTAACAAACTGAAATACTTAACATTAAATACTGACACATGCCAAGAACTTGGTAGAATTCTTTAAAATGTTAAAGTTTTGATAATAGAAGAAGTTAGTATGGTTATTAGCTTAATGTTGGCGTTTGTTCATCTTTGTGTACAGGAGATACTCAAAATGTCTCGGAAAACAATAATGGATTGACTTTGCATTATGTTTATTAAATATAATCGGATATCACTGTCGTAGTCTATTATTAACTTACCATCTACTAAGAAGCCACCATAAGGCACATGTTTAACTTACCATACACTTACCATTTATTTCTATATTAATTTCAATTTAGTATTTCTGCTACCTGAAAAATATGGTCAATATTGATAGAAGCTCTTTTTCTTTTGAGACATTTGGCTAGTTCTGAAAATAACTTCTTTTTGCTTCTTTTTAAAAAAAATTCAGGAACTTCTTATTTTTTACTAGGTCAACATAACCAACCAAAACAATAGTCTCAACATGAAACAGGAGGACAACAAAGGCAAAAAATAACCTAAGGGTGTTGGGGGGAACACTGCTGGGCCATGACAAGCTCATGGATGGCCATATCTCTCAGTCGTGGCTGCTGCCAATATCCAGTGGGGGGAGGGGGGTGGCAGGGCAGCTGTGGTGGGGCGGGGGCAGTGGGGAAGGTTGAATTAAAAAAACAAAAAAACCTTACCTGATCCTGCGGCCGCCTTGCGCTTCAGTGCTCCTTTTCGCCTGCTGCTCCCGACAGTCCCTGGGGCGATTCCTCAACCATCCAGGCACTGCTCTCATACTATGAGAGCAGTGCCTGGATTGGCCTGAGTGGACTGCTTAGACTTTCCGCTCAGGCACAGGGAGTATGGCATGTTTCTCCACTCGGCTGTAGCATACAGCCGGGTTAGAGTAACCTAACTGCGCGTGTCTGTTTGGCTGGCTTGAGACGGCCGGCCAAACAAACATGCACACTTAGACGTGCACAACCACTCCTCCCTATGACTCCAGCAACGCCCCCTCCCCCCCCCCCCCAACACGCTGGCTCGGCCAGCAACTGAAAAATAAAACAATAATAACATATAGTTTTATTTTTCAGCCTCTGGCTCTCAGCCAGTGGGGCGACGCTCCTCCGCCATTGCGGAGGAGCCGCCGCTGATATCTCTCTGTCCCACAACAATGACAGTATGGCTGAGGAGACAGTATGTCGCTGTATTGCCATATTACTCTACAAATTCAAGATTCTGCCTCAAAAGATGTATTGGCACGCGGTATGAGGAGCAGGTACTGGTAGAGGAAAAGATGTACCAGATTTTGGTGAAGGTGCTGATGGAGCAGAAGAAGTAAAAGGTGCTACTGGAGAGACAAAGTCAGCGGGTGGTGGTGGATGTGCTGATAAAGCAGAAGTCAAAAGTGTTGGAGTGACTGAAGAAGTGTTTGCTACCGATCTTCCTGCTTCAGCCTCTTCTATCTCCTTCTGACGCCTCATTTCCGCAGGCTTCAACCTGGTGAAATGCATTGCCTGTAGGTGTTTTCTCATTCCTGTGGTACAGAAGGAGTATTGTTTAATGTTCCCACGGGAAATAATGTTGTTGCTTAGTTTGCATGTAACACGTTTACCATTCATTTTTTACTCTCTTGATGACAATGAAAAAAATCCCATACAATGGATTCCTTTAATTTCTTCCTCCGTGCCACCTCTTCTTCCTCCTGTTGAAACAGCACTGGATCATCTTCAACCATTGCAGTTATCCACAATTTGCAAGGTGACTTTTGAAAAAAAGATAGTCCCTCTTCCAAAGAGCACAACCTTTTCATTTGACGATATCATATTGAATGGGGATAAGGGGTATACGCTTCCTGTTTCCTACAATGTACAGAGTTCTAAGTCAAAGAAATGCTGTTTTAAAAAAAATAGATTGTACCGCGATAGTAAGTATTAATCGTGCCCTCACCAAGCAGTGCTAATTTCCTCACATATTACATCACTCATGACATCATCAATAACATCACTGTGACACCTGAAATGACAGTATTTAGCCAGAATGCTTGAAACTCAAATATCGTGGGACAAAATATTGTGTCAAGAATATCAAGGACAAAATATCGTGAGGGTAAGTTTCTACAGGTAAGCACAGGTTTACTATATATAACTCCACATATATGTACACCCACTCACACACTCATTCACAGACCCATACAACTACTCACACGCCCACTCACCCACCCATATAGCCATTCACACAGCCACACACTAACCCATACACCTATTCACACACCCACTTATTCACCCATGCAGCCACTCGCACACCCACTCACTCACTTACTCACCCATACAGCCTCTCAACATAGCCACTCACTCGCCCGTACCACTCACACACCCACTTACATACCCATTCACACATCCAAACAACCACTCACTCACCTGCTTACTTAATCATACAGCCACTCACACAGAAACTCACTCTCCAATACAGCCACTCACACACCAACTCACTTAACCAAACACCCACTCAAACAGCCACCTACTCAACCAAACAGCCACTTTTACACACAGTCACTCACTCAAACAGCCACTCACACAGCCACTCAGTCACCCATACAACCACTCACATACCCACTCACCCCAGCCACTCACACATCCGCTCACACACCCAAACAGCCACTCACACACCCACTTACTCACCAATACAGCCACTCACACAGCAACTCACTCATCCACTTATATGCCCATCCAGCCACTCACACATCCACTCTCACACCCATGCAGCCACTCAGACACCCACTCACACACGGATACACACAGTCACACAGCCACTCACATGATATATGTTAGAAGTTGTATCACTCATTAGTAGTACATAAAGTATACTAATTTAACTTTTGTAGCAGCTTAGTACATATGTTTAACACACATAAACTTTTAGAAAACACTCACAATCACTGCATGATGTCATCAGTGATGTCATTTGAGATGCCATCAGAGATGTCATCAGTGATGTCACTGACCATGTCATGAGTGATGTAATATGTGAGGTCATAAGCAGTGCATTGCGGGGGCGTAAGGTATAGTTAGTTCAGGTAACTATAACTTCTGAATTTCTATGGTTTTGTGCGTGTGAAATCTGAACCTTACTATAATGTCCCTGTAACCTTTGTTTTTTTCAATGAATTTCTAAGGTTTTTAAAATGCTAATTCCTAACTATAACGTATTTGTCACCTTTGTTTTTTTCAGTGAATTTCTATGGTTTTTTAAGTAGTAATGGTATTGTGGTGGAGAAAGGGGGCGGGGCCTCTGACCAGCTCTCAGGAATCCCGCTGTGTAGGACTTACAGAAAGTACCAGGAGGGATTTTTGACCCCCAAGATCCCACAGCATCCAAAAGGACTGCATTCCCCAACCAGTAGTGAGCCAGGAGACGTGTTTGCAGAGTGGTGGAGAAAGGGAGAGTGGCCTCCGAAGACATCTTAGCAATCCCGCTGTGTGGGACTTATTTGAGGTGCATTGCGGGGGCGTAAGTTATAGTTAGTTCAGGTAACTATATTACTGCTGAATTTCTATGGTTTTGTGCGTGTGAAATCTGAACCTTACTATAATGTCCCTGTAACCTTTGTTTTTTTCAAAGAATTTCTAAGGTTTTTTAAATGCTAATTCCTAACTATAACGTCCCTGTCACCTTGGGTTTTTTCAGTGAATTTCTATGTTTTTTTAAAGTAGTAATGGTATTGTGGTGGAGAAAGGGGACGGGGCCTCTGACCAGCTCTCAGGAATCCCGCTGTGTAGGACTTACAGAAAGTACTAGGAGGGCTTTTTGACCCCCAAGATCCCTCAGCATCCAAAAGCACTGCATTCCTCAACCAGTAATGAGCCAGGAGATGCGTTTGCAGAGTGGTGGAGAAAGGGAGCGTGGCCTCCGAAGACCTCTTAGCAATCCCGCTGTGTGGGACTTATTGGAGGTGCTCTCATATCGACACATAAGTGCACCTTGCCAATGTCCCTCACTTCAGCATAGACCATGTTGACACCACCGGATTCCACACACAACGTCCAGCCAAGACCAGTCATGCTCGGTGTATCATTCGTATGCCCACCGGAACCACTGACTCTCATGTCTGGCAGTGGCATGGGGCCTCACTGTTAGAATGGCTAGATGATTTTGAAGACTTCATGAAAGGGTCGCAAGTCACTGACCCAAATCAACAACTCATTGCCCTGCGCAACTTAATAGGCAAAGATGTTGGACAAATCATTAAAGAACTACCGGCGGATGCTACATCCTATCAAGACTTGCAAGAGGCACTCAACAGAAAGTTTCTCCTCAAAAGAAATGTTGACTATGAAAGATACATTTTCAATTTAGCCTCTCAGGAAAAGGATGAATCTATGGAGGAGTTCATCACACGTCTCAAAAGACTAGCGCGCTATGACTTCGACAACTTTATGACTGAAGATGCCCTTTGCCTGCGGATCATATAGGAATGCCAATCGGAGTCCCTACGCCGATGTCTCCTGAAGAAAAGCTCATCTCTGGATGAAATAGAAGAAATTATCAGAGTCAATGATTAGGCAGAAGACCATGCAAAGAAAATGGAAGCAGGAAAGGCTGAGAAAAGAGAACAGGCATTCCGACTCCAAACTCTCCAAAAGAAATGCTGTCGGCCTGAGCGCCAACAGGCTTCCAGACCCACAGATCATCATCGCAGCCTTATACACAGTGAAAACAGAAGAGAACAACAGTTGAATTGTTACCACTGTGGACAAGAATACCCGCACGTAGGGTCATGTCCTGCCAAGGGTCAAAGAAATAGATGTTGTGGAAAGGACAAGCACTTTGAGAAAGTGTGCAGAGCAGTTCAGAAAGACATCCAAAACTCTTTCAGGGAATCACAATCTCGACACCATGTGAAGGCAGTACATGACAGGCGAGAATGATCCACTAGCTCGTCAAAATCAAGCATAAAGTCGCATGCTACATTTAAATCTCAACGCTCTCTGTCACATGAGTCAAGATCTCTCACTTCTCTTTCCCAAGACAGCGATGGATATGTCTGCATGGTAGCTTATCCTGACAGATTAAAGAAATGTCCGAGACTACTTTCCAAATGGGAAATCACCCAACAAAATTTGTATTAGACAGTAGAGCATCACTTAATTACATCTGCATCACGGAATACAACAAAATGAATCCAAAACCTTGGCTGCACAAAGCTGCTGTTCGAGTATACAACTGGATGTCAAAAGAACCATTGCTGTGTCTGGGACAATGCGGAACATCCCTCACCTACAAAGACAGAACGGCACAAGCTCAAATTCATGTCATTGATGGGCCTGAAGCAGTAGATTGTCTTCTCAGCCTACCCACAGCAGAACACCTGAAACTAGTAGCAATATTATATCGGGTGGAGGATGAACCAGACATCATAAGCAAGTTCCCAAAACTGTTCACCGTACTCGGAAAAATGGCTAATTTTCAGGTCTGTCTACACATTAATTAACAAGTAACACCTGTGGCTAAACACCACCAGAAAGTGCCATTTCACCTACAAAAAGCAGTGGAGGATGAATTGCAGGACCTAGTCAAGGTAGACATCATCTAGAGATCGTCTGGACCAATTCCTTGGATGTCCCCAGTGGTTGTAGTGCTCAAACGTGGATCAGAAGGCAAGGTGCACTTATGTGTCGATATGAGAGCACCAAACACCGCAATTGAACAGGAAAGGCACCCGGGATCTCATAACAGTGATATGAGCACGCTACTAAATGGGGCAAAACGTTTCTCCTTATTTGAACCTCAACAAGGGCTATTATCAGCTCGAACACCACAAGAGTTCCCGTTACATTACCACATTCTCAACTCATCAAGGCTTCTTCAGGCATAAATGCCTTAGCTTAGGCGTTTCATCCGCAGCCGAAATCTTTCAAGAACTAGTGAGAAGAGTAATTAGTCACATTCCTAACACACTCAACTACAGTGGCAACATGCTTGTGTTTGGTGCCACCATCAAGAAACATGACAAAGCACTGGATTGAGCGTGCCATACGCTCTTGGGAGCCAATCTAAACCCTTAACAAAGACAAATGTGAATTCCACAAATCCACATTAAAAGTCCATGGACAAATCTTTTCCAGTGAAGGGATGAGGCCTGATCCCAAAAAGTTCACAGTGCCAAATGACACCCCTTGCCCACGAGATGTCGGTGATGTCCAATCATTTCTGAGAATGGCCAACTATTGTGCCCAGTATATCAAGGACTATGCCACTATAAGTCATCTTTTGCGTGAACTCACAAAGCAAAGTCAACCCTTCCAATGGTGTGCAAGGTGCGATCAAGCATTCCATAAAATCAAAGACACCGTACGGTCTGCCATCAATCTAGCTTATTTCAATCCTCGCAGGAAGACAGAACTAACAGTGGATGCCAGTCCCGTGGGACTTGAGCTATTCTAGCTCAGTATGACAAGGACCGTGACATACGGCACATAGTAGCATATGCTAGCTGCAGCCTAACCAACACCAAAAAAGCATGCTCGCAGTCAGAGAAGGAAAGCCTGGCAGTCATCTGGGCCTGCAAGCATTTCCACATCTTCATCTAAGGGAAACACTTCACTCTTATTACAGATCATCAAGCTCCCACAACCATATTTGGAACCCTACGAGCAAAAATGCCACCCAGAATTGAGCGATGGGGAATCCATCTTCAACAATACACAATTGTCCAAAAGCCAGAAAAGGCAGCAACTCCAGCGGACTACATGTCAAGACATCCCAGGACATCCTCAAGATCAAAACACTTGCTAGCTGAAGAATACATCAATTTTGTCATTGATCAGGCAAGAACACCTACTGTCCCAGTGGAGGCCATCATTGAAGCCACTGCAGAGGATGCCACTCGCCAAGTTGTGGCACATCGCCTCTGAACAAATTCGTGGAGGCACTTACAAGAACATCAGGGTGATTAAAAAGAAAGACATCCGAAAAATGGCCTCCTTCCGACACGTCAAAGAAGAACTGACAAGGGCTGACAATGGCTTGTTGATCAGAGACACACAGAAGCATGGTGTCCACGAAAAGGGTGCTACGGGAAAGAGTTTGGTTCCCTTCCCTCAACCTGATGGTTAAAACCATGCTAAACAACTGCCCTCAATGTCAACTAATAGTCGAGATAAGCCATCCTCAAAACTGCAAATGTCGGAAGTGCCAGAAGGCGTATGGCACCATGTAGCAGTCGACTTCTTTGGTACTCTGCACTCCGGCAAATACATCATCGTCATAATCAATGAATATTCAAGATTCATAATTGCCCAGCAAGTGTCATCTACTAAAGCAGCTATCCTTATTCCAATAATGGATGAAACATTTGCAGCGTGGGGAATTCCTAAGGTAGTCAAAACAGACAATGGTCCTCCATTTAATAGACATGAATTTGCCAAACACCTCAACTTCGAGCACTGGGGAGATCACTCCCATATGGCCTCCAGCCAATGGGCTGGCCAAGAAAACCATAAAACAAGCAGAATTAACAAGGCGAGATGTCCAGATTGTTAGAATTAAAAATGTAATTGTCCTATTGCTCATACTTCGTTCTGTATTAAGTTAGCATTCATGGCACCATTTTATTAGTAGCCGCCATTTTGTTCTATGATCGAAGCTGAGCTTCTGCCTCATACTGCTTGCCTCAGCAGAAAACTGCCTCGATGCATCTTTAGTTTGTATTTCTCCAAGGCCGAGCTCCGCTGCACTAATGAATGTACTCTCTATTATGGCATACCTTTGCTGTTAGATAGGCTCGTTCTCACCTTATAGAATGGCGGGCGCGGAGCAGAGTAACCTTGAAGTGGAGATAGCATGTACCCGGTCCCAGGACCGTAGCTCATCCTTCTGTGCCTCCTTTGTTCACTAGTGCCTGGACTGGAATTTTCCAGCCTGGGCGTGTTCTTAGGGAATGGAAATGTATAATATCTGAGGTTATGTTGGGGGAGTGAGTCCCTCTGCAGCCATCTCAGGAGGCTGGTCAGACTGGGCTCCGCTGCAGCGCAATACTAATAAATAATTTTGGTTTATATTCTCTACTGTCTGACCGACTCTTCATTTGGTTTGGAAGGCCGAGAGGTGGTCACGAGTGACCCGGGTGACCCTATTCGGGTCACCTCCTTCAGTTGGCGACTGAACAGGGACTCCATCGGGTTGACCCATCCTTGCCCGCGGACGGGTGAGGAGGACGGGGCCACGTCGGGTCGGATGGGCGGATCCGGTGATCCCTGCACGATAGAGCCTAGCACTCGCAGGTTCCCCGCCTGTCTGCCAGGGCGGTGCCTCGCCAAGTGGTCGTCCTGACTGGGGTCCTGAGAAGGCGAAACCCTTGGATCTGACTGTTTGGTCTGAAGAGTCGGCAGTGGAGAATAAATTTGTTTGACCTGTGTGCCCCAGGTGAGTTTGCTTTGGTTGTTTGTGAATACGGCGCCCTTTTGAATAATATTTGCTATGGTCTGCGGACCATTTGATTGCACTTGGTAGTGTTATATTCCATATAGGTACCCTATATAGGCGCAGGTAACATTGCAACTTTTCACCTATATTCTTCCCTACATTACATACATAATGGTTCTTAGGGACTGACCTTTTACCTAGATACGACACTGCATTCAGAACGCGGGTTTCCCCCTAGTTCGAATCTCATACGTTATGCATGAGGCTTCTTGGAAGCACAGCAGGACTAACAGCAGGACGAACATCTCTTGTATAATATCTCTGTATAATGTTCAGGCCCAACGTCATCCTTTAGGCCGACATAGTAACACAGCAAGGTAGGACCCCTGGGGAGACCTATGGGTATATATACATCAAATCTTGCTTAGAAGGACAGAGGAGACCAAGACTTCCCGGCTGACACACTGACCAGAGACGCTGAGGTTCCTGCATGCAGACGCTCCAGCTCGCAGTGGTCTAACATCCCTCGCGGGGTGTCCAACTCGAGACCAGGACGGGGTCCCATATTCTCTCATTCTCAGGTAATGGGGTTGACTAGATCCTAGAGGGATTCTTGGCATAACACCTACACAGATGCTAGGTACATTTAGGTACATCTAGTTAGGTAGGCATTGTAGGAGTACGCACTTTTTATCATGTGTTTTATGTACTTGTATATATTCATGATTTCTGCAAGATGGTAGAACTTTACCATCCCTTTACTTTCGTAGTACTGCTAATCATATATCTCTGCTACTGTCTAATGGTTGTTGCAGCTCATCTATTCTACACTAGAATAACAACTGTTCAATAAATACTTATTGAAAACGCCCAGCCTGTTTATTCTGTGTAACTCTCTGAGACAAACTAAGTAAGCACGAGTGACTGAGCGAAAGGTAGTATATTGTTTCCACGATTCTGAGGGATCAGGGTTGTCATGTTCTGAGGTTGCCAGAATCTATTCTCTCCTTGATAAGAGGAGATTATAGTGGCACTGTGAGCTAGCTGATACAGACAGGCTAACGTATCCGGTGGGGGTGCACGGAATCAGTCCGCCACCAATCCCACAGTTTATGTTATCCAAACGCGCAGATCCTGTATAGGTAATATAGGAACTACACGACATGGCGCCGCCAACGTTGGTTGGGTACTTATTTAACAGTAGAATCTGAGTAGTTCAGTCGTGCTATTCTCAGAGACCCCTACTCACAAAACACCAGAGACGTCTGGAGTGGGTGGGCACAAACTCCGCCACAGCTGAGTAGGCTAAAAAATCCTATTTATTGGCTGTTGGTTAATCAAGCTTGAAGGACACCGTGTTCCTAAAATCGTGCAAAACACCTTATCTTAGTTCCCTTGAAAACTTCTTCCTCTAAAAAAAAAAAAAAGACTGAAGACGTGGAAAACACGGAGGGGGTTGTGCATAGTTTGCACCTCTCGGACGAGGAGGTTGATGCAGATGCAATTCCGATTGCCGAAAATCTTAGAAATACAGTCACCCTGAAACTACTTGCACATGGTGTAACAGCCAGGGGTGGCATAGTAGCTTTCGTGATTGAGGCACACGAATCATATAGAACAGAGGTATTTTATTTGTGGGTTACATTCCCAGCAGCAAATGCAAGAACAAAAACATTTCACTCCTACACAGAAGGAGATGCACCAGCGGAATATTGTCCGTTTGAGGACATTGAGGTTCCGCTCACATACCAGGAACACTTATACTGGTTTAAAGGCGCCCTACCCCACATAAGAAGAAAAGTGAGACTCGGCCCGCTCGGAAGAGAAGGGGCCACATGGCCTATATTAGCGGCCTACACACCACATCCTGACATTGAAACAATGCCACCAGGAGACTTACTCACACAACACAAAGAATTAATAAAAATTTACAGAAACTTGACGCAATTCGTCATGAGGACACTTACAGTCCAACCAGCAATAGTTGCAACAAATGGAACTCAAGTTCAGGGTACAGCAACTAAAATCACACCACAAACATTACACGCGGTGATGGGTAAAATGCCCACAAAACGTGAACAAATGCCATTCTGGGTAGCTCAGAAAATAACACAGCTAGAGGCAGTATTCCCGAATACTACCCCGTATGAAAAACACAGAATGCTAACAATCTGCTTGCCCATGGGGATAACACCACAAATAGAGGATTGTACCACTTGGGGTACAGTCTTTGCTGCCATTTATACCAGAACTCATGGTATCCCGTCATGAGCAGTGGTCCCAGATGTATTGAGACAGATAAAAAATGAGTATGGAGCAGAACCTGCTCTGAACTTAGGGATGAAGTTACTAGGTAACTATGCCCAGGTATCAGCCATAATACTAGCTAATATTAAAGGGGAAGCAGCTTCAGTGGCTATCCGCCAACGCCTAAGGGAGTTCAGTCCTTTAGAACAAGAACACGAACTACCAAAAATAATTGAAACTGCGTATGCAGAATTAGGCAGAGACAGTTTGGGTGGGAAAGCTTTAAAACCACAACTGATGGGCAGTCCTGAAAAGGACACTTCTAAGCAGACACCTGCTTCAACAAAGAAGAAGTGGGACAATAAAAAACAACAAAACTTTAAAGGAAACAGATCTCAATCCAGAGGTAGATCTCCTCCACAGGAGCCCTCCGAAAAGAGGTATAACCTTAGGAATAGGGATAATATTAGGAAACCTGACAGGTATCAGGATACTGATACACGTTCCTCTCGTTCCTTTCAGGGTTCATTGAAAAACTCAGAGAGGGAAGGACGGTCAGACAGACAAGAAGAGCGTACAAAGTCCAGAGACAAGCAGCACGCTCAAGATTACACTTCTAAAAAAGAAGAGAAACCAAAGCAAAAGCCACAGTTCAAAAAGAAGAAGGTTGCAGGTCTAAAGATCAGACATGCCCAGAATTCTGAGGACTCGACTACTGAACGGGGAATGGGCTCTGACGATGCTAGACAGTGCGGCAGAAGTAACAATAGCTCGCCAGAACCTGATGGAATTTCTGGTGACAGCGGACTTGAATGATTATATCACGGTGGAAACACCTGATACTAGGGTAAGTGTCCCACATAAGTTATATGAAATAACACTCCAAATGGAGGGGGACAAATGTAGGACAGTTAAAGGTCTCTTTTGGGAGAACTTGTCGTTTGGCTATGACATTTTGTTAGCTGAACAAGATTGGCCGTCAGCATTCGTCATGGATTGCCCTAAACGAGAAACAGTAATTTTACCAGCATTCTCAGACCATATTCCCAAGCACCTACAACACACATATGCGGAGGAGTGGGCGGTAGCCCAAGCCCCTGCATTATACAAAAACCATGTTGGATGGGATGAAGATTCAACCCACCACATAATTCCTTTAAAAAATACTCCAACTGCACAGAGGCAGTATCCAATAAAGCAAGAAGCTAAAAAACAGGTCAGGGAGATCTTAGATCAACTTGAATACCAAGGGGTGATCGAAAATTGCACCTCATCGATGAATAATCCTTTGTTTCCGGTCATGAAACCTGACAACACATATCGTTTAGTTTTAGATTACAGACATTTAAACACTTGCACTAAGACATTTGCTGTCCAAAATGCACACAGTGCCGCATTAATGAATAACATTGTGCGGAAAAAATATAAAACAACACTTGATATCTCAAATGGATTTTTCTGCCAAAATATAGCGCCTGAAAGCAGGTATCTAACAGCATTCTCAGTGCTAGGGTCCCAGCTTCAATTTTGTCGACTCCCCCAGGGGTATAAGAACAGCCCAGGGTTGTTTTCGGCCAGAGTAACTGAGTTACTTCAAAATTTGGATGAAGAGGCATTGTCCTATGTGGATGATATTTATCTAATGGACGATGACCTAGAGGAGCACTTGAACAGAGTGAATACCATAATTTTGGGATTTGCATCTGAGGGCTACAAATTCAACTTTAAAAAATCAAAAATTGCCCACCTCAGTGTCCTGTTTTTAGGATATGAGCTTTCAAGTGAAGGAAAAAGCCTGGCAGCCAATTTTTTAGAAAAATGCGCGCTGCTCCAACCTCCAAAATCATTGAAAAACTTACAATCAATCCTGGGATTCCTAAATTTTGGTAGAACATACATTTTAGATTACGCAGAAAGAGTAAAACCTTTCTACGATTTAATAAAACCTGATTTTTCAGTAAAACAATGGACACAGGAACACACAGATACACTTCGTTCCTTACAAGCTGACATGATAGCTTCCAAACACTTACAGACACGCGTAAACGTAGGCAACCTGGTGATCCGCATAGTTGCAGGTCAATCTGGGTACACCTATAATAACATATAATGAAGGTGAAACAGTACCAATTGCATACAAATTACATTTGTTCACAAATGCTGAGATGCGCTTCGCATCTACAGAAAAGATTCTAACAGCAGTACAGACTGCTGTAGTGAGAGAAAGATCACTGGCTCAGGGGAAACGAATAATAGTAGTGACTCCGGTTCCAGCCTTAGAGGCTGCGACAAAGGCAAGCGTTCCTAACGCTAAAGCCTTACATCTGAGATGGATACAATGGGCAAATTCTCTCACTGCAACAGATGTAGAATACAGGTACGACCCAAATTTAAAGACAGAAGCATTTCTGCAATACGAACAAGAATATCCTCTACCAAACGAAATAATGCCTCTAGATCAGTATGAATATATAATTTACACTGACGGATCAGCTCAACCGGCCATAGGAAGTAAGCAACAATACAGCGCGGCATGCGCAATCATTAAACGTCGCATGCGGGATGGAAAGTTCCACCCAAGTTGCACAAAAATGCAATCTCTAGGAGACTGCACGGCACAGCTGGCAGAGTTAAAAGCCTTGATACTGGCACTGGTGAATACGGATCGAGAATTCCCCACACTAATTGTGTGCGATTCATTTTACTGTGTACAGTCATATAATGAATATTTGCAGCACTGGGTTCAAAACGGGTTCAAAGATGCAAAAGGTGGCACAATTAAGCATAAAATGCTATGGGAACAGGTAGTGGAGTTGAAAACCGAACTACCGAGAGCTCACGTGATACATACACTGAGTCATCAGCGTGATGGCGTTCACGTTGAAGGGAATTCATTGGCTGATGAAGCCGCAAAGGGGGCTGTACGCACGGCTTCCGTAGCTGCAATCACTCGTTCTAAAACGAGAATAGACGGTGAGATTATGGTAGCTATCAATGCTTGTCGCAAAAACAGCGGAGCAGTACCAAAAAAGTTTCCACTCAAGTACTCCTACAAGTTAGATGCCAATAACATTCCATTTGCTCAGATTCCTGGAGTGGGAGATAGAGTAATTCCGAACATGGATCGTAGGTTAGGTTTAATTCTAGCAGCACACGAAGGGATAGGTTCTGCACATGCTGGAGTTACGGCGACTGTTTCTTTATTGAAACAACGCTATTGGTGGCCTGGGTTAACGAAGCAGACTAAAGACTATGTCTTGAAATGCGACATCTGCCAGCAGATGAAAGGTTCCACCGTAACACGTCCAGCACAGACACCTTTATTAATATCTGATAAACCACTAGCGTGTGTTTACTTGGACCACTGTGGCCCCTTACAAAGAGATGGGGCTTACAGGTATATCATGGTTGCAGTGGATTCCTGCTCAAGATTCCTATGGGTGTGGCCCCAACGCTCGGCTGACGCTCGAACTGTTATAAAAGATTTGCGAGTCTTTATAGGGACATACGCAATTGGCACATTACATTCTGACCAGGGCCCTGCGTTTAGCTCTCGGGCTTACAAGGAGGCCATGCGAGGATTGGGTGTAGCATTGCGGTACTCCTCTCCGTACCATCCAGAGGGAAATTAGGTCGTGGAGAGGAAAAACCGAGACTTAAAGCAGTCTTTAACAGCTAGAGTATTAGGCACGGGTGAGAGTTGGGTGAAACATCTGTATGGAGTGCAGCGAGCATTGAACAATATGCCAAGAAGTTCTCTAGGGGGGGTCACTCCATATGAGGTCCTATTTGGGACAAGAATGTGGGTACCTGATCTTGATTGTGAAGGCACAGTGGCGGATGAAAAGCCTTTTGACATCCATGATCGTTTGGCTGTTTTACAGGATCTAAATGATTCCAGGACACAACAAAGTAATGTCCATATGAAGCAGACCGCCACTGGGGAAGTCAAATCAGTCACGACAAGACCTGTCTGGATCCCAAAAGTCGGGGATCTGGTCAGAGAGAAAATAGCGGACAAGAAAGAATTTGGGCCATCATACAGAAAGCCTGTACAGGTTCTAGCAGTTGAAGGAACAAGAACTGTACTTCTACCGCCTCTTGCCGGAAAAAAGGAGAAAAGATTTGTCTCAATCGACCTAATCAAACCACACTATGTGGCCGATACTGAGTAGTAGGCCACGTGGACTCCAAAGTAGCAGACGCCCTCCTCTCGCTACAATTCAAGAAGTTCAAACGGAAAGACTCATCACGTTCGAAGAGTCTCCTGCACGGAATGATGGACTATGCAATAATGCTATGGAACTCGTTCTCCTTGAACCTGAAGTTCAAATTCAGAACAAAAATGAAACACAAATTTCAATTCGACCAAATACAGATGTCTACATCAACATGCCTCAACAAGAGCAAACTACGATTTCTACAAATCCTGATGCAATACCAACAATTGATCGAACTGCTTCTGGCTACTTCATAAACTTTGATACGTTTTCTTTGGATCCAAGTGAACCTGAAACGATGCCAGCCCAAAAATCACGCAAGCAGCAAGTTAAAGACTTTCTGAACTTTCTTAAAAAGACTTACCTGGTGTCACCTTGGGTAGAACTATGGGTAATCACTGGGATACTTTTCTTTCTTTTCTGGCTAGGCTTAGTAATAGTTTTTAGCATGCTTGTTAATGGAAAATACCTTCGACAAAGCTCTGCAGCCCAAAAGGTGAACTTAATTTTAAAACCACACCAATCATCTCATCGAGAACAAAGAGACTTGTCATCAGTGAACATTACAGCAGTTCCTATACCTGGTGGTATAGTTTGGGACAAGGTTGATGTCGATATATTTGGTCCGACCGAACTTTTAAGAATTCCTCATTTATTTAAAATATTGTTGAGTGATATCATTACCTCAAGTACATTTTCCAATGATTGGGATTTTGAAACTGTAAATAACATGTTGTCTGATTTGGAAAAATCTGCTGCATTTTCTAATAGTGAAACATTGGAAAGCACATCAGATTTCGAAACAATGTATTGTTATCAACACTATGGTCATCCTTTTTTACATAAATCTGTTAATCCTAGAAATGTGTTCACATTCCAACAGTGGGAACATTGTCCAACACCGCCGAAAGGCAGTTCAAAAACATTTACACAAAAGTTTCCATATTTTTCAGGGTTTAATATGTCTGACCCAGCCTCATATTATTATAAGGTTGCACCAACATCAGCACAGAAAAATATGTTAACAAACACCAAACAGATTTACTCTGCTTCCTTTATTGCCCAGTTGTCTGAACAAGGTTTCGACTTATGGAAAGACACCATAGACTTAAAATCAGTCTGGGGTACTAGAGAATGGCAAGTTCAGGGAACAGAAGCTTCATTTAGAGCATGCCTTATCTCTCAACAAATCATGTTTTTGAACGAGACAGTGCAACAGACGTCTTGCCTTGGACTAGCCAAGAACAAAGACTTGAACACACCTCGGTTGCCAACTCCATCACACACCGAGGGCAACATAACGCCACAGAAAGAGATTACATTGAATGACATTATACAATACAACAGATCAGACCCCGATTGGAAGAAATGGTTGATTTGGCCCACAGACACTAATATCTGTCAGGCGAGATTCATGGGTAAAACCGAAGGATTCACTATCCATAGGCCAGATCCAAGTTATGTACAGAGAGAACATCCAGGGGTAGTGACATCCTACAGTGTTGGGAAGTTGTGTCTTGATTGGCTAAAAACCTCAACACTCACACAGGTGAAACAACACTTATCCTTACTGTCACAGGATGTGGATCTCAGGGATTTTTTATTAGGTCCCAGGAAGCCACGTCAGAAACGTTTCTATCATGCTGTCTACAATGAAATTTGGAAAATATCCCAACAAGAGGCCGCAGAGAGGGTACGGGAAATAGACCGTATAGATCTAGAAAAATCTCTAGCAGTGGTAGACAATGGGTTAACTACATTGACCTCCAGGATATATTCCTTAGGCAACATTGTATCTTCTGCGATAGACACACTGGAACAAGATTTGGCCATATTACAACACGGGCAATCTCAATTACGTTCTATTATGTTATTAAGCTGGACGCTGCAATCTTTGCGTGCAGGCTATGTGCCTTGGCATTATATCAACAGTACGTCCCTGATTTCTGAATACAATCTAACGGATAAACAGATAGAAATGGCACAAAAGGGAGCAAAATATACAATGCTGCGTATCGAAAAACTGGATAGATTAGCATTCACAGTGGCAGAATCACCGTCCACAGAATGGCTAATCCATAGCCACATAACTCTACCGGTCACTACTTTTCAGTTTCAGTATTGCCTTGAACAAAAGCAGGCAGGCAGATATGAAGAAATGGGTAAGGAACACATTAAGGAATCATGGGTATTACCATACAGATTTCGACGCCGGAGTGGGGATCGAGAAGTGTTTCTAAGCGGTACAAACTGTGAGAATGCTTTAAGTGGATCACTCATATGCCAGGATATAATGCTGCACGGGGCTTGTAATAGTTCTGTGGCAAACCTGTCCTGCCATTTGAGGGGTACCCCAGCTGCAGTGATTACTCCAGCATTCAGGCTACTTTCAAATGGGAGTTACTTGATGTTGAACAGTCAAGGCTGCTGCGGAATGCTCCCGGGCATCGCATACCTGGTAACCGTTAGCTCCAGGGTTACTTGTTCTATGCAAGTATTGTTTCCACCGACACATACAGTCAGGGAGGCGCCGTTATGGCCTTCACTGAATGTTTCCTTGATAAGGTTTGATACTCTAAGCAGAATGAAAGCCATGCTTTTACAGAAGTCTGTGCCCTTAACCTCTGCTCGAGAGACTTTTGATCTCCAGATCGCAAGGTCTTCGCAGAGATACAGGCGCTTATTAATACAAACTGCCCTTTCCATTTCGCAGAAATGGTAAATCGTATCTTTAACATGTTTGATACGACAGGCATTGTCCACCTATTTAAGACCATAGGTTCTGGACTTCTGGGCACCTTTCAGACGGCACTTGGAGTTATACCAAACTTCATACACTCCGTATTCGGAAGCATCTTTGGAGGACTTTTGCTCATCCTGTTTCTAGTAGCAGGTATCCTGATTGTTTTATATTTTCTACGCAATGGACATCCCAGTCACCAAGGAGATGGAAAGAGCACTCCTGGAACGTAAATACCGTGACCACATGGTACAACTTCTAGGCACGCCTCGCCTAAGAGAACTAAGTGAATATTGGTTCTTGTCATTTTGACCAGTCTGGATGGACTGCATCTTACCTGTCCTCCGATGCCTGTTTTGCGGAGAAGAATGCGTGTTAGACCTTTGTTTGGCACTCCCATCATGTGCGCAACCGGACGTGAATGCTTTACTGGACCCGATAACGGCCCATGTTCTGCAGTGTCCTCAGCGTATTCCAATGTTGATGGCAGCATTCCTTGAGCCCCCACAGGTAGTAATAGCACCTGTTGGTATGGACACCGGCTCCTCCTCTGACACCCAGGCTTTGGACGGCGCACAGTCTGCCCCAGCACCGGCTGCGGACAGTGTGGAACATCATCTGTGCTCAATTGACGTACTCTGCGAGGTGCTACAGGGGCCGTCTACTGCGGAAGCAAGCAACAAAAATGTTGCGTCTAGCAGCCAGGACACATAAACATTTGACTCATTTTGGCTCGTCGTGTGCTGGAAGAAATTCACTTTTAAAAAAAAAAAAAACAAAGCTCACATTTGGATCTCAACACAAAAATTGACATACCTTTCACTTATTGGGCATACATGGCTTTCTAATGCTTATAGTGCTCCGAACTATAACTAAGGACACTTTAGAGCTATGGCTTGCAAAATTTGTTTTTAGATAGTTTTAAGTTTTTTAGAAATGTTTTAGAAGTTTTAAACACTTTTAGCTAAACAGATGTTTTTAAGCTTTGTGCGTACCAATATCTAGTTTGGCTAGTAGTACGGTAATAAGTTACATATGTCGTCCATTCGGAAGAGGAGTGGGTGTTATATTCCATATAGGTACCCTATATAGGCGCAGGTAACATTGCAACCTTTCACCTATATTCTTCCCTACATTACATACATAACGGTTCTTAGGGACTGACCTTTTACCTAGATACGACACTGCATTCAGAACGCGGGTTTCCCCTAGTTCGAATCTCATACATTATGCATGAGGCTTCTTGGAAGCACAGCAGGACTAACAGCAGGACGAACATCTCCTGTATAATATCTCTGTATAAAGTTCAGGCCCGACGTCATCCTTTAGGCCGACACAGTAACACAGTAAGATAGCACCCCGGGGAGACCTATGGGTATATATACATCACATCTTGCTTAGAAGGACAGAGGAGACCGAGACTTCCCGGCTGACACACTGACCAGAGACGCTGAGGTTCCTGCATGCAGACGCTCCAGCTCGCAGTGGTCTAACATCCCTCGCGGGGTGTCCAACTCGAGACCAGGACGGGGTCCCATATTCTCTCATTCTCAGGTAATGAGGTTGACTAGATCCTAGAGGGATTCTTGGCATAACACCTACACAGATGCTAGGTACATTTAGGTACATTTAGGTACATCTAGTTAAGGAGGCATTGTAGGATTACGCACTTTTTATCATGTGTTTTATGTACTTGTATATATTCATGATTTCTGCAAGATGGTAGAACTTTACCATCCCTTTACTTTCGTAGTACTGCTAATCATATATATCTGCTACTGTCTAATGGTTGTTGCAGCTCATCTATTATACACTAGAATAACAACTGTTCAATAAATACTTATTGAAAACGCCCAGCCTGTTTATTCTGTGTAACTCTCTGAGACAAACTAAGTAAGCACGAGTGACTGAGCGAAATGTAGTATATTGTTTCCACGATTCTGAGGGATCAGGGTTGTCATGTTCTGAGGTTGTCAGAATCTATTCTCTCCTTGATAAAAGGCGATTATAGTGCAACTGTGAGCTAGCTGATATAGACAGGCTAACGTATCCGGTGGGGGTGCACGGAATCAGTCCGCCACCAATCCCACATTTTATGTTATCCAAACGCGCAGATCCTGTATAGGTAATATAGGAACTATCGGTCTGCGGACCGATTTGGGTACTGAGTGTCTGCGGATGCTCTGCCAGGCAACATAATGGATTTGGCTTGCTTTTGAAAATGCCTAGGATTTGGCTGGTTTCTTGGTTTTATGGTGTTGACTCTGAATTGTTTCTTGGTGCAGTCTGAGGACTGACCGTTGGGTTTCATTGTTTGATACGGTCCGAGGACCCATCTTTTGAAAGATATCTGCGAACTATTCGTCTGGCACGAATAGTGACCTTGCTTCCTTTTAAGATGCCCTGCTGGAGCAAGTTGTGTTGTTTGGGGTGCCGTTGTTGTTCCGCTGATGCTCGATTGGAAGAGAGGCAGCCTGCATCTCCGGAAGGCACCCCGAACTTCGATATGTATGTTAAGCACGGCCTTGGCCCTATTATGTTTAGTACACTATGGCACAAATATACGACGGACAATGCCGAGTTGCAGTGGCCGCTAACAGGTACCTTTGATGAGCAAAAATTGAATTTCCTGCAGGATAAATTATTTGCAAAACGATGTAGGCAGTCGATGTTTGATTATCTCCAGGTATGGCAGAAGTAAGCTAAGCGGAGGCGCATGAAGGCAGAAAAAGAGGCCCGAAAAGGGAGAATGCAGACAGTGACACAGAAAGCAGTAGCGTATGATAGAGAGAAAATACAGAAGGGTATAGAGTGTGCTGATAGAAAGTTTAGGTTGCAATGTGATAAATCCTATGTTGCCCGAGAAGGAGGCGATACATTTGTAGAGGACCTGTTAGATACCCGACCTCCGCCTCCATATGCTCCGCAGAGACTATATCCTGCTGTCCCACAGCTCCAGTCCTCTGCCTCTCCTGCCCCTGCCTCTGGTTCTCCTGCTATTGACCTGGCTGCCTCAGCTACAGCGCCTCCTGCTTCTTCCTCGGGTTCACCTGTCGTGCCTGTAGCGACTGCAGGTCTCCCTGCTACGCTTATTGTTCCATCTTCTTCCCTCTCTCCATCGCTTACACCTATGACACAGTCATTAATAACTCTGGTGCCTGCCCCTTTGACTATTGTGCCCTCCCCACATCTCCTCTCCCCGACCTTGTTGAGCATTGGAACGCCGGTGCGTGGACTGGATGATGGGGACTGGGCGACTGCACGGGAGCGAAAGGGGCGGGTGTTGATTCGGTCTGATGTGGGAGATGCAGAGAAAAAGATGGTAGCTAACCAGGCTGCCCAGTGGGCCTGGAGTCCGATTTACAGTGTGGAGGATGTGTGGAGCGTGTTGAAAGAGTATGAACCGTTTGTACAGCAGCATGCCCTCAAACATATGTCGGCTACTCTGATTGGGTTGTGGGAACAGTGTTTCGATGGTGTCACAGCCCAAATTATTTATGACATCCGGGACCGTGTGTATGCTCCTGACATGGCCCCTAACAACGTTTTTAGTAATGTTGCAACACTGATTGGTTATCGAGGAAGGTTGCATCAGAAGAGTCCGACAACAGTGTCCCAGTTTCCGATGAAGGAGGTACATCCTATTTTCCACCCTGAGATACCGGAGCTGCGAGATCAGCATGATGCTGTAGTCAGACAGCGAGTAGAGGCCCGTTTCCAGGAACAATGGGTTAATACTCCTTGGAAAAGGAGTGAGGTTTTGTCTCTTAAGACTCAGTTACCCGACCCTAGGAAAAATCCAACTGCATATTACAAAGAATTAACAGAGGCTGCGTCGTCGACAGTGATGACGTTGGCAGACATTGAGATGTTCTTCGGTTTATTGGTTCCCGTTGATATTTGGCGGCAGGTGCATACACAGGACCATGTTGTGGAGTTGGGTGGCACTTGGGACGAGATCATGGCATGGGATAGAGAAAGGAAGCCTGGTGAGAAGCCTAAGGCTGAGATACTAGCTTTGCCAGGTCGAATTATTACCAACATGCACTCTCTAATTCTACCTAGAAGAGTAGTTTGGGACAAGTTAACAGGATGTCGTCAGAAGAAAGATGAAAGTGTATTTGAGTTTTTTACTAGGTTTGAAGGTGTGTTTTGGAATTTCAGTGGGCAGGATTGTCGATGGAGGGAGGTGTCTGATTGTTCGTTAACAGATTTGTTACGAACTTGCTTCCCGAGATCGCGACTCGGTTGCAGGCTTCGGAGAGCACTTGGACTACCTCCTCCCCGTCAGTGATATTAAGTATGGCACAGTATTTCCTATATTATGCGATATTGTAATCGTTGGATGAATATGATTACGCACTGGACAGTGTAATGGTGATTAACATGCATTAACATGCTCTGTATCTTTTGTTTCTTCTGTGTAACAAAATCTTTAATAAATAAAAATATTTTTTTTAAAAAGTATGGTACAGTATTATGAGCATAGAGAAAACGAAGAGAGGGAGAAGGTGGAGAAAAAAAATAAGGAGTTGAAGACGAAGGTGTTGATGCAGCAGGTATCTCGAGGGAACGGGAGAGGACGCGGCATTGGTTCGGCCCGACAGCTGCCCCGCACTAGCAAGAATGCCGCAACTGTGGGGGCGAATCAGTGTGCATATTGTAAGGAGGAGGGACACTGGCGCAGTGAGTGCCCGACGTTGTTGCAAAAGGTTGCGGTCCCTAGAGGACGGGGTTCCCGTGGACGGGGTCGTGGAGCAGGTGGCCAGGAAAGTGGGGAACAGCAGGGTCGCTCTGATCGGAACTATTTCGATGACCCTCGGGGACGACAGTACTATCATGATGACTACGATTTGGATGAAGTGACTGGGTTATCTCATGGTTAGGACAGCCAGGGACAGGGCGAGGGACCAGTTCAGATACCTGTAGATCAGCGTGGACCTTATGTTACTGCTGACTTGCAGGGCTCAGCTAAGCAATTCTTGGTAGATACAGGCGCAATGAACAGCTCTATTTCTCATTCATTGGTCCCCGGGGCAGCCCTGTCTGGCCACATTAATGTTTCGGTAGGCTTTTCTGGTGTACCGGCTGTGAGTCCCATATCCAAGCCCCTTGCCCTGAGGGTTGGTCCCTTTACTGTTGATTCGCCATTTTTACTGACGTCCAATTGCGGTGAGAATCTGATGGGATTAGATTTGTTGAAGAAGTTGTACGCCACGATTTATTGTTCCCCGGCAGGTGTCTATATGACGATGGGTCCTAATGTGGTTAGTTCTAAGCAGTGTTTGTCCAAGGATGCGCCCCTCCCTGCTGAATTCAAAGATGTGCCGCCCACGTTGTGGGCTACAGGCGATACAGATGTAGGGCTGTTACAGATACCCCTGGTCTCTATTATGGTCAAAGACAATGTTGTTCTGCCTCGTATTCCCCAGTGCAAAATACCACAAGCAGGGGAGCGAGCTCTATTACAGATTATACAGGACTTGATCAAGTCCGGGGTTGTTGAGGAGACGACTGCGAATGTGTGTAATAGCCCCATTCTTCCCATTCTTAAGAGGACACCCTCGGGTTCCTCTGCTGATCATCCTGATGTCTATCGATTTGTGATTGATTTGCGTGAGGTTAATAAGATTGTGGTCCCTCAGTTCCCAGTTGTCCCCGATATCACCGCCCTTCTGACAATGATTCCTTCCTCTGCAAAGTTCTTTTCTGTTATTGATTTGAAAAACGCTTTATTTAGTATTCCTATTCATCCTGAGAGCAGGCACTTGTTCGGCTTCACCCTGGCCGGCAGAAGTTTTAGATTCTTTCGAGCCCCTCAGGGCTATACTGAAAGTCCTAGCATATATAGTCAAGCTTTAAAAGGCCAATTAGATTCCCTCACACTTGCCCAGGTAATGTATTACTGCAGTACGTGGACAATCTCTTGATCGCTTCCGACACTGAAGATGGTTGCAAAGAAGCGACGGCTGAATTGTTGTTACATTTGGCCCATCACGAACATAAAGTGTCCCTTTCAAAATTCCAATATTGTCGACAGGAGGTCACCTATCTAGGTCACCTACTGTCGAAGGAGGGAAGAAGACTAACACCTGAAAGCATTAGTGCTATTGTCAAAATGCCCATCCCTAAGACTCAGCGGGATGTGTGAGCTTTCATTGGCATTACTTCGTATTGTCGGCACTGGATCCCTAACTTTTCTTTACTAACAAAACCGCTGCTGCAGATAACCACTAAAGATGTGCATGAACCCTTGCCTTGGACACCTGAATGTCAACAAGCTTTTGAGCAATTTAAGGTCACGCTTTGCTCTGCGCCTGTGCTTGGTACGCCTAACTACCAGAAGCCGTTCGTGTTGTATGTACACGAGATGGCTGGTTGCGCGCTTTCTGTCTTAACACAAGCCTTTGGAGGTAAGCAGAGGCCGTGTGCTTATTTTTCTGCTCTGCTTGACAACGTCGCAAGAGCCCTCCCGAGCTGTCTAAGAGTAGTCGCGGCTGTGGCTGTCTCTATCCGACAATCGGTAGGGCTTGTCCTTGATACCGATCTCACAGTTATGGTACCTCATGCTGTGGATACACTTTTGAAAGACGCAGCACCTTACCAGTGCACGTCTGACTGGCTATGAGCTGACCCTATTCGCACCACACATCACCATCAAAAGATGTGCCACCCTGAACCCAGCCACATTACTACCCCTCCCTTCTGAAAGTGAGGAAATAGACGTGCATGATTGCATTTTTCGAACTGAAGAAGAGACAAAGGGACGGGTAGACCTGACTGATGTTCCCCTATCTGAACCCCAAGGGGAGCTATATGTCGATGGCTCTTGTTTCAAATTACCGGATGGCACAACAACTGCGGCATATGCCATAACTACCGTACACACAGTAGTCGAGACATCACGAGTTCCCTATCAATCGGCCCAGGCTGCATAGTTAGTTGCCCTTCTTCGAGCTTGTGAGTTGAGTGAGGGACTGACTGTCAATATTTATACTGACAGTCAGTACGCCTTTGGAGTTGCCCACAATTTTGGGCGGCTCTGGGCGGAGAGAGGATTCCTGACTTCACACGGGCTAAAGATCCAGAATGGCCCATTGATACACAGCCTTTTGTCAGCTCAGACACTCCCCAAGAAGTTAGCAATAGTAAAGTGCAGCGCCCACAAGGCAATTACTGATGATGTGGGGAGGGGAAACGCATTTGCAGATCAAACAGCTAAGGAGACAGCTCGAACAAAAATGAAAAAAATGTTTGTGGCAGGCCCCGCTAGATGGGTACCAGAAGTTACTATGTTTGAGGATACACTGGATAGTGTCAAAGAAATACAGAGTGAGGCAACGATTGAGGAGCTAGCAGTATGGCAGGAAAGCACAGCACGTTTAGACGAAGATGGGTGCTGGACGGATAAGTCAGGAAAGCAAAGGTGGATGTTCCCGGATGCCTATGTCCTCCCTGTAGTCACTATGGCGCACGGGCCAGCTCACATTAGCGCCACGGGCATATGCAAACTGTTAGACCCCGTGTGGCAGAATGATAACATCCTGAAAATAGCTGCCTATTTGGTTAAATATTGTATGGTATGCATGATGTACAATCCTGGGAAAGGTATTTCTACACCCACTGGCAATTTTGCACCCCCTTCTTTCCCTTTTGAGGTCCTTCAGATGGACTATATCGAGATGGAGCGGGTCAACAATTTGAAATATGTGTTGGTGGTTGTTTGCGCATTCAGTAAATGGGTTGAGGCATACCCCACTAAGGAGAATACAGCCTTGGCGACAGCGAAAGCCCTCCTGAAGGAGTTCTTTCCCCGCTTTGGTTTGCCTCATTTGATTTGGGGTGACAACGGCAGTCACTTTAATTCAAAAGTCATCCAGTTGGTGTGTGATGGGTTACACATTAGACAGAAGTTTCACGCTGCACACCACCCCCAGTCAGCAGGCTTGGTTGAGAAGTACAATGGTACTCTCAAACTGAAACTGGCAAAAATTCAGAAAAGCACAGGATTGAAGTGGCCAGACACTTTACCGTTGGCTCTTCTGTCAACCAGAGCTACGGCACACACTAGGACAGGATTGTCCCCATATGAGGTCGTGTTCGGCCGTCCAGCAAATGTTTGGGGCGTCCCGCGACCAAAACACTTTTCAGATATTGAATACCCTCTGTTAGTGGATTACCTTTATGAATTGACTAAAAATTTGAGTTCTATTCATCAACAGATACAAGAGACGTTACCACCGCAAACAGAGGGGCCCGGGCATACCATCCGACCTGGCGACTTTGTCCATGTGCGGCACTTCCAGAGACGGGGGAGCCTGGAGCCCCGTTGGAAGGGGCCCCTGCAGGTACTTCTTGCCACCAGGAGCACTGTTAAAGTGACCGGTCGGAAGAACTGGATCCATTCCAACCATTGCCGCAAGGTGCCGCTACCTCTCCCCTATGACCAATGGGTGATCGATGGCATAGGTGACCACGAGACGGAGAGAGTGCCACGTTTCATCCCTTTTTCGGATGCCCGACTGACGTGGGTGCAAACGGAGGAGGAGAATGATGCAGTATTGAACGAGGCGGTCCCCCCAGAAGTAAGGGCCGTCCAGGCTCCTCTTCCACCTGACCCACAAGTGCTTGAGCCTCAGTCTCTTGGCCCCTCTGAATTTGAGCCCCTGTTCACTGACCACTCTGTGCCCGGAGTGGCTAGGTACAATTTGCGCCCCCGACGGAGGGACAGTTCACCAAAGGAAAAGTCAGATTAGTAGGGATGGAATGCATGGTTGAAGAATAGGGTGTATGCACCCTGTCCATGGTACCAACGATAGCTTAGGAAAAGGGAGATTGGTGCATTGTTCAAGACACTGAACAGGATAAGCTGAGGGTGCCTTACCGAAAAGGGGGGGGGGGTGCCCTATCCTGAACGACGTGGGATTTCTTCAACGGGCCGCGATCGCGCTGCCCCACCGTAGATGAACAATAGGAGTCTGCCAGCGAGGCTCATAAGGACGCTGGAAACACTTTTCCCATCCTACTATTTCTTTGTCATTGACTCCATCGCATTGCGTTTTCCTTTTCTTTGATCACTATGTATCCCTTTGGCCGCCCAATTGTTGAGGAAGAACAGCCTTTTGCAGCACCACGTTTGGAGAGGGATGGGGTTGGTTGGCCCAGTTGGTCGAAAAAGGGTAAAGTGGTCTCCCTGATAATTGTTCTGATTTCCCTACTAGTAGTACTTGGAATAATGTGGTTCCCAGAAGAAAAGTATCCTGTGCACTCTTTGATTGGTACAACACCGCCCCCCCGAGCATATGTTCGTCACCCTGGCTCCTCACAAGGGTCAACACCGAAAGACGTATGTGGATAATGTGTTCCTCCAAATGTTACACCAGGCCCATGGCACGTCCAACGTTACAAATTGCTGAATCTGCAGCCTCCTCCCTTCTGTGACACACAAGAATGACGTGTTGTTGTCAATGCCTTTCTCTTACCTCGGGAGTTGTGAAGGCTGGTTTCAGCTCTTCACCATGGTATACACTCATTATCACTCTGATACTATGAATATGACGTTAGCTGACTATGAAACAGTCTTAGAGTATATACGTGTACATCAAGGGTTTACCCCAGGGGAACAAGGAACACCGGATACCTTGTCTCCGACAGCTTGCATGAATGTTTACGAAAGAGAACAAAATGTAACAATACTTCAAAATGAGATGTCTGATTTTTGGGATTTTAATGTCACTGAATATTTTAGATAATTTCAGATGCGCAATATTACTCATGATGTGGCAATGCCGGTGGTTAATATGACAGCGAGTTTCTGTGTTAAGGGAAAAGGGAAAATAGGGGTAGGGGTGAGTAATTGCAATGTGCTGAGCACTGCAAATAGCCCACCTCTGCTACCCCCTCACAACGTTTACTTTGTTTGTGGGTCCCAGGCCTATGTTTGGTTTCCCCGAGGGTGGTCTGGAATATGTTATCTCTCTTTTCTCCTTCCCCCAGTGTATATAGCGCCATCCAACTACCATAGGGACCACCGGCTACAACGCAGGGGTGTTCATCTGTCACGTGTTAGACAAGTCATAGACACTGCAGACATAGATCAGACAGATACCACATTACAGCAGTTCACGGATGCTATGATGGGTATTGTTCCCTTTTGGGGCCCAATGTCCAACAGTCTCAATATTCGAAGACTCACTCGGGTGGTAGAAGGAGTGATAAACGCAACAGCTGGTATCTTGACTAATATTACAGCTGAGCTCCAGGCTATGAGACTCGTTGCCCTTCAAAATAGGATGGTGCTAGACGTCATCCTTGCTGATAGGGGTGGGGCCTGTTGTGTCATTGGAAGTAGCTGCTGTGTATACATACCGGACCATGCTCGGAATGTATATGCTGCTATACAGAAGCTCCATAGACTTGACTCTGATATACACCAGGAAAATGGCACATGGTCTCTCACGGGGTGGTTTAGGGGCCTATTCGCATCTTGCGGTTGGAAGATTATCATTTTCCTGGTTGCCATAGCTGGTATCATTTTAACATGTTGTCTGTGCATACACTGCCTTCCTGCCTGTTGTGCCTGCTGTGTACAAGTGTTGACGCCTCGCCCCAAACACTTGGAACATGACTCTAAGAATAAGGCCATGATGATGCAAGACATCCAGGATATGATGTGCATTGACGAGGACATTTTTTAATATTAATGATGTATGTCTAGCCTTGTAATGTGTTCATTACATATCGCATAGAGTTTTAGCTTTCGCTGGTAGCCAAATAAATTAGCAAATGTTGCCTATGCTCGAGCATTTTTCCTTTCTTTAGAATTGTAAGGCCCTTACCTGATGGCAATAATAAAATTTAGCAATGAATGCTAAAAGGAGGGTCTGTTAGAATTAAAAATGTAATTGTCATATTGCTCATACTTCGTTCTGTATTAAGTTAGCATTCATGGCACCATTTTATTAGTAGACGCCATTCTGTTCTATGATCGAAGCTGAGCTTCTGCCTCATACTGCTTGCCTCAGCAGAAAACTGCCTCGATGCATCTTTAGTTTGTATTTCTCCAAGGACGAGCTCCGCTGCACTAATGAATGTACTCTCTATTATGGACTACCTTTGCTGTTAGATAGGCTCGTTCCCACCTTCTAGAATGGAGGGCGCGGGCAGAGTAACCTTGAAGTGGAGATAGCATGTACCCGGTCCCAGGACCGTAGCTCATCCTTCTGTGCCTCCTTTGTTCGCTAGTGCCTGGACTGGAATTTTCCAGCCTGGGCGTGTTCTTAGGGAATTGGAAATGTATAATATCTGATGTTATGTTGGGGGGAGTGAGTCCCTCGGCAGCCATCTCAGGAGGCTGGTCAGACTGGGCTCCGCTGCAGCGCAATACTAATAAATAATTTTGGTTTATATTCTCTACTGTGTGACTGACTCTTCATTTGGTTTGGAAGGCTGAGAGGTGGTCACGAGTGACCCGGGTGACCCTATTCGGGTCACCTCCTTCAAGATGGCTCTGAATGAAGTGCTGCAGGCCCACTCTGAGATTGGGTCGAACTGTATGCATGAGAATCTCCACTTGGGAACTGAAGATCCAGCCAATTGTGCTCAAGGGGCTCCAGGGCAATTAGAACTGGCAGAGATAGATCGGAACAATAAAGCCAAAATGAAAAAATATGCAGACACTCGCCGGAAGGCAAGAACATCTACAATTCAGGAAGGAGACCGGGTATTAGTCAGACAAGAACAAAAGTAAAAGTCAGACAGCCTGTACCATGAACACCCACTGTATATGACTAATCTAAATGGTTCCATGGTCACTGCAGCCTCTGATGACAAGAGAGTAATGCGAAACATTTCTCACTTCAAGATGTGTGATACCAGAACCACAGAAGTGGTGGGCATCTCAAAAGATGATGTCTTCGAAGCTAGCCAGGGACCAGCCATCAGTCAAGGAACATGCACTTCTCCGGTCTCAATGGAACTGAGTACCTTACGCCATTCACAGTGAACATGTTGCAGACTTGCTCGTCTCATTGATATTTTAAAAACTCTCATATCACCGAGGCTCAGCGTTTTAAGTGGGGGGAGATGCAATGTCATAACTGCACATTAACACCAGGGCGCTAGGACCCTGGTGGGAAAGGAAGCCAAGGGAAATAGAAAGTAGTTAGGGAACCGGAAAGGGAAGAGTCAGGGGCAGAAGGAGATAGGGAGACTAACATGCAGCAGAGGACGAGAATGAGGACGCTCCGTACTGCCGCACGGAACGGCAATACTGCCGAATGATATCAAACTGCCCCTGAATACAGGAGAGAACAGTTCCAACGACGGATACTAACTATAACATAGATTCATTTCCATAAGGATTGACATCGATAGATGAGCACATTCACTCATTGAGGCATTTTTGCCGAGTGATATCGAACTGCCCCTGGACACAGGAGGGAACAGTTCCAACGCAGGATATAAATTGTACCCTAGATTCTTTTGCATAACAATCAACAACGAGAGATGAGCATATTCGTTCATTGAGCCCTGATGAAGTCCACAGAAGCTGGACGAAACGCGTTGGCTGTTTTGGCGCTTTTTTGAAAAAGAAGAATAAAGAATGTCTTGTAATACAAATAAGCTGATGGACGTAATTATTCTTTGAAATTTGGTGGTGCTATCCACATTTGTGAAGAAATACCATGCAAGTTGTAGCTGCCTGAGCTCCAGTAATAAAACTAATGAAGGTAAAATTAAAAACCCTTCAGTGTCATCCATTACTTCGCTGTGCTCAAGATATTACAAGTGTATCCTTTGAAGCAGGGTCAACCTCCTCCCCGAAATACCAAGATTCATGAAGGAAAAGCCCGTAAAACGACCCTTATCAGGAAGTATACCTAGTGTGTGGAACGTCTCTCCCTTCAGCCATTGGAACAATCTTGCCCCCATGATCTTTAAAAAAGAGATTTTAACAGTTTCCAGTGATGAAACATCACACCTGCCCTCCACCCCAGGCATCCACACTGTCCCTACCTCTCCAGTCCCTGCACCTCAGACCTGCACGGGAAGTGGTTGCTGCTGGGCAGGATTTCCTGGTGCAGGATGCTCTGCCCACACAAGATCCTGCCTCAGAATATCTGTCCCACAGACATCCTGAGCAGTTAAACCTCACCTGTAGTGAAGTTTGGTGAAGACGTCAGATTTGGTTCACCTTCTCTCAGGCGAAGATTCCAGATTTCTCTCAGCTACATGCAGACACTTAATACCACTTATTAACAGAGGTTAGCATGTTTATAGGTCCTCCAAGTTTCTGACAGGTAAAGGAACGAGAACCCAAGATAGATAACGTAATCTTCCCAGGGTCACTTAAAGTGGTGAAGTGTGAGAGCCAGGAGTCAAACAGGTCTTCCAGTTCCATGAATAGCAGTGTAAGCACTAAACCTAGAGCTAGCAGATGAATGGCCAGAATGCTAAAGGGCTGGCTTTTCATTCCACACCGGATGCATTCTGGTAATTGTAGTCATGATCATCTCAGTTGCACCAAATAGAAAGTACCCCACTACAGTAGCTTGTAAAATGACTGCCACCACCTTGAAGTGCCAGAGTCATTAGATACCCCTTCTACCTGCGTATTCCAGTGAGGAGGGGGCACAATGCACGCAGATTAATATTGGCTCACCTTTTATTTGATATACATGAAAGGTATGCATTTAAAAATGGGAAAGGATGTAATTAAACCAAAAGGAGTACTACTGTAGCTGTCCTGTTGAAGGGGTTTTTATAGGGAGGGTGTCAGAGTCTGTAATATCCAGTGGTGGGTGTTTGTTCAGGTCAATACTACAGCATTAAGGGCTGGAAGGCACTCATTACTCCTCATTCTACGTCCTCCTCATCCCAAACCTAACAAGATGAGGTGGCTCCGCCTCGTCAGGAAGTTATCCCACGCAAACACACCAAAGGTCTTTCAAACTTCTTCCCTTTCTACACCTCCTACTAAAATGCCACCCCCCTCTCACTTCCTATACATACCCAGGTGGAAATTGGAGATGCAAGGGAATGGTTGAAAGGTTAGTGGCCTGGGACAAGGAGGACTACGAACAGGGGCGGCTCCTCCTAAATGGCGGAGGAGTGTCGCCCTGCCTGCTGTGAGCACAGCAGGCAAACACTAATAAATAAAATGTCATAATAATGCTGTTTTATTTTGCCACCAGCTCATGCTCTGCACAGCGCAACAGTGAAGCAGGGGGCAGGGCTGAATCCTGCTATTGCAGGATTACTGATGCCCCTTTCAGTGCACATGTCAGGTTGGCAGGCTGGCTACCTACGGCCAGCCCGACATGTGCACCGTACACCCAGCAATCCCCGGGCTGTGACACAGCCGGGTGATTGCTGGCACAGGCCCCCAGCCTCAAAATAAGTACTGGGTTAGCCTGCTCCTACCATCCCTGGAGCTGCTCTCATCCCGCATAGTGTTGCCATGGACCTGTAGCCAATCTTTCTCAAAGCAGGTGTGGTTGCACCCAATTTGGACAAGGCTAATCTCGACGTCTACACCCTGGTCACGTTTTGTCCTATCACAGGCTGTCTGTTGTAGCTAATGTGATGGAGCATGTCATGGTTTATCAGCTCCATTTGCACCTTGAGTTTTGCCAATGCCTTTCCCTTTTCAGTCTGAGTTTGGTTCAGGTTACAGGACTGAAACAACGCTCACAGGAGCTTGGGACGAATCTCTGGAGATGGCAAATGAAGGATCTGGGGACTTGCTGCTTAGCACTGACCTCTCAGTAGTATTGGAACTGCACACCGTCATTTCCGGAGCGCTAAGATGGTCAGAAGAGTTTATACAAAGAGTTGACAGGATTGGTGGGAAGCGAAAGTCCAGTTAGATGCAATATGCGAAGCACTACGCAATCCCTGTGGTAGGTGGTAATCACTTAAAGGCCCGCCTGGAGTGTTCCATTTGCAGGAGCTCGCCATACTCTCCTACATCACTTTTATTCCAGAGTTGCCATCTGTGACATTACACGGGGGTGCTTTGATTTTCCTCTTCATTCGGTTGCATGGTGCCGTCAAGGAATAAAAGAGGTGCAGTAGAGGGGCACTCACTCTCTGGCTTACAGAGGGTAAGTCGACCTGAGCCCTTTACATTTATACAAGAAATACTGGTGTTGTGACACTCGTGCTTAGTGGCTATTGTATGTGACATATGCCTGACATATCACCATTACATACGCTTTCTTCATGTATGTCTCAACTCTGCCTATTCTTCAGTGAGGTCAACTGTTTTATTCAGCGCCATTGCTACCCATTTCTTTCGTTTGGGAACATTAAACAAAGTTAATGGTCGGGGGTACAAATAAATACACTGTCACCTAGTCAGCTCCAATAATCTGTTGTCCACTCCAGCATAGTTTTTGAATAAAACTCTTTGTTTGCTGTATGCTCAAGCTGAACTGGTATCGAATTAACACAGAAACCAAACATTCTCTTTTTGTATTGTCAGAGACTCATGCACATAGGCATCAGCTTTTTAATGCATATGAGGATATATTTGGTTAACATCTTAGGCAGTGACCTGTCTGCACTACTTTACAGTAGAGCCAGTAAGTAAATCGCGTGATCTACTGTAAAATATTCAGCCATGCATAGTCAGGTAACATGAGGTTATAAGAATTGTGGTAAATCACATTTAGGGGCTGATTACGATGTCGGTCGGAAAGGCTCCAAATGGCATTCGGTTCGTCCGAATCCGATTCGGAACCCGCCTTTCCGACCGACTCGGAAACTCTTCTGACCGACTGATTGCGATGTTCGGAAAGCGTTCGGACTTTCCAACTCGATTCCAACTCTGTTTCGAACGGCATTCGGAGGAACCGAGTCGGTCGGAGCAGACTCGTACAGGTCTATGGACCGCGTTTCCGACCGACGGATTACGATGTCGGATTCGGACAGCCTTTCTGAATTGGTTGTTCCGACATGGATTGGCTGTCGGAATCCGACTTTGGGGGCCCGCAGCAGGCCTCTCTTCACCCGGGGCCCTCCGGTTGGGGCCCGTGGAGGTACCCATGGGTCCCCTCTTTCCAACCATGCACAGTGCGGCAGGCACCATGGGGTGCCAGCCACAGGGTGCACGATTTTCCCCACCCACACCTTTCTTCAATGGGAGCTTGTGTTGTCGGTCGGAACACAGCCTCCCATTGAAGTCAATGGGAGTTCGACCGAACAGTGTTCGGAAGCATCGTAATCGGTCAGTCAGACTCCCCGAATCAGATTAGGTCGGAAACCATTCAGAGACCAAGTCGGTCGGAATGTTTTCCGACCGACTTCGTAATGAGGCCCCTAGTTTCTCTTAGTGACTTATTCTGATCGAGGGGTTTGATGCCCTTGGTCTTACTCACTCTGTCCATTTGACACTAATAGCATGTTTGATCTCACTGCTTCTTATGTAATAGTATGTTTGATGTGCTTCTTATATATTATCTGATATTTTAGTCCATTGTAATAAACAATTATACATTTTTCATATTTCCTGTGTACTGATGTTTTGCTTTGGACCAAAACAAAAGACTACGAGATAATTTTCTGAGAGATTCCAGCTCCGGAAGCACCATGAGTGGTTGCAATAAGCAGGTTCCTTGAAGTCTTCCTCAAGTGGCCTTGGAGTCAGGGATACTTTTCTCTTTCTTTAAAAGGCTTTGTTCCAAATAAATACAAATGTGTGGTTCTCTGTGGCCACTTGCCGCCTAGTTCTAATCCACCCTGCCCCACCATGACTTTCAACCTCCCCTGCAGAACAGTTTTGCTCTTGGAGCTCAGTCTCAAGAGAAAACGGAACCAAGAGTCTGTGTGTTGAGTTTTTGTACATTGGTTTCACGGCACAATTGTCGGGGAATACAGAACATAAATATAGGAAAATGCTGCCTGATGGGAAATACTTTTCTCTCACTTGGATCAACTTAACTGGGTTCAAACATGAGACAAGGCTGTCGAGATTCAGGCTGGCAACATAATCCATCATCAGCTGCATAGCCGGCAGATTTCAGCAAAACAAGAATTTTGTTTCTACTGCAAACGGATTAAAAGTTACTAGAATCTGTGTGACACATGCTGCTGTGCAGTGGAAGGCCCTGTGCAAAGTTGGCTTGTCCCCTTTCAGTTGCTTATTGATGTATTTAGATGTTAAACTGGTACTAATGAGGTGAAAACTTTGACCAGAGGTGTTAACACGAATAAAAATGACAAAATAATGTAATAATGTTACAAAATGTGCCACATTCTATACCATAATTAGCTTTTTTCTTGCCACATAATTTAATCAGACCTACCACATAATTTGGTCCTTCGCTGCCGCATAAATCCAGTGGCCCTGCTCATGAGTACTCATCAAAAGTCATGGTAGGACTGTGGGCCTGTGAGATGATGACTTAACACTGCCTAAACCCAGTGTACATTGACGCATGGCTCAACTTCTGTGTATGCGCACATGTGTGTATGTGTGTGTGTGTGTTGATGACAATGATCAAGGACACCTGTGTCCAGTACCACTTCATCACTCTTCCAAGTGTTCACATCACTTATGATCAGCAAGCACCAGTACCTTTTTTATGAAAAGTGACAAGTAAATCCTGTATAGGTGTGGCCACCAGTGACGCGCCTTCACTATTTCCCTTCGCGCCTTCACTATTTCCCTTTGTGAGCACCAGATGGGACCTCCTGCAGAACATGGGCCTGATAGTGCGCCTCCTACAGCCGTCTCCGCTGCATGGCTTGCTTAACCTGCCATTGTCTCAGCATTTTAACCCTGTCCTCTAAGATGTTACAAAGTCCTGGCTAGTCAGGCTTTTTCGGGAAACAGCCTTTACAACGAGGTTTTGACCTCGTTGTGCCTTTACCACGCATTTTTTAGCACGCATATTTTTACCGCGAATATGCATTTACAACGCAACGCATGCCAATACCACGCATTTAAGGTAAGTTAGGGGAGGTGAGGGGGGGGGGGTCTCCCCCCACAAATACATTGACACAATGCATGGTATTGGCATGCGTTTTAAATGCATATTCGCAGTAAAAACATGTGCGCTAAAAAATGCGTGTCAAAGGCATGCAAAGTAATTGCCTGCGTTGTACCGTCGTACAACCGCTTTTTCTTGGGCTGCAAGACAAGTCCTTCACTGTAGATTGACTGACTGCATTCAGCACTTTTTCAGAACTGGGACAAGTTCACTACGTTTGTAAACCCTACAGACAAACTGAAAGCTGCTTTTGATTTACAATAAAAACTATTCGTTAGGAAATGCACATCAGTATTGAAAAGACTCTCCACTACTAACTTTCTGTCCCTGCTGACCGTGCTTAGCAAGTATTATATTTAGTGAAGCATTGCTCTTAACCTCCAAGCTGGTGTCAAAGGGGCTAAAGCACTTGTTGCCACAGGTCCTCTGATTGGATGTCTCTAGCCTGTCAGGCTGCCAGGAGTGCTGCGGTGCAACACATGCCACGGGTTTTCCCGCCATTTTAGTTGCAAGGAAAAGCCAGGGGCGCCGAGGCCACTCCAAACCAACCTACCTCACAGCTCCTCTGCCCATCGGACTGTGACAGAAGAGGGGATGGATGCTTGCTCAGGAGTAAAAGAAATGCAGATGGGCACTTAAACGCACTTCACTTGTATATCAGTGAGGGGTTCTGGCACTTCTCCTGAGCACTCCTCTGCTCCTCTGTTCTTGCTCTATTTAATCTACATGGTGAGGGATGGAGACGGGTCTTTGCAGCCAAAATACATTAGAAAATATATGCTCGTTATGTCAGTATTTTTCCGTCTATACATAAAAACAAACGCAAAAACGGATTGTTTTCTATATTTTTGTGTGAAAATCAGTATAAACTGAAAACCTGCAGCCTCTCTTTTATTTCAACACACATCCCTAATACATTAGTGTATCCCCTCCCTATGTTATAGCTAGCTAATTTACATCATTTACTTTAGAACATTTTTCCCTTCGCTATCCCTCCACTATCCTTTTCAATCCAAATAACTGACTAACATATCCATTGTTCAAATAACTTTCATATTTTCACTCTACAATCCTTTATGGGTTCCGGAGTAGCATTCTACTCGCCGAAAAAGCGCTTCGACGCCTCATCAGGGGTACTAAGCGCTATATAAATGCAAATACAATACAATACAATCTATGCCGAGTCATGTAGAGCCCCAAATTCCTTTATGCTATAAGGCCTAAAGTCACTGATTCGGCTCCCTGCACCCCTCCAGCATCTGGTCCACTACCTTGCTGCTCTCCAGCTGCAGTTATCTTTTATGTCTCTTCCTTACACAGTAGTCTATGGAGAGAGGAAGGGTCTGCCCCTGCTCTAATCTTGTTCCAGTTGCACATTGTTCCAGTTCTTTCTGGTTTCAGGAAGAACATAGAACATGCTGATATTGTATCTTCTCGTTTCCTCTGATTCACAACTGAACAAGACCATTTATAGTTGCAGAGCCACCACAAAGGCAAGCTGCTGCACACAGTGGAAATCCCTGCTCTGGTACGTTAAAGTGAGGTACAGAAAAATACATGACAATTGAGCACACATTCAGATTCATTTATTATATGCTTAGTTAATATAAATCAATGCATAAAACACACCACTTAAATTTTTTCCTCTAGGTAAGTTGGCTTTGTCATCTGGATTTCAAATTGGAGAATTTTTTTGCATCACAGGTCAAGAATTTAATCGTCTGTGCATTTAGGCTTGTGTTTCCCCGGTCGAAGTATGCAATTACCACTTGCGGGCATATTCGCACTCCCAGAATTAAAAACAAGCATTGGCATAGCCAATAGGTCTCGCCTTTGGGACCTTATAAGTGTTTAGCCATGCAACACTTGATGTTGTTGCACCAAGGATATTGTGCTGGATAACTTCAGCACAATATCCTTGGTGACAACAACTGTTGCATGGCTAAACACTTATAAGGTACAAGGTTTAGCCATGCAACAGCTGATGTTGTTGCACCAAGGATATTGTGCTGCAAAACTAAATACTTATAAGGTCCCAAAAGCGAGACCTATTGGCTATGCCAATGCTTGTTACTCTTGTTAACACTGTCTGGGCATTGGTTGCACCTCAATGATACCAGTTTAACACCAAAATATAGAAATAAGCAACAGAAAAGTGACCAGTCAACCTTTGCAAAGGGCCTTTCACTGGGCGGCAACACGTGTCACTGAGTTTTTAGTAACTTTTGAACCGTTTAAGCTAGAAACATTTTTTTGTTAAAATCTGCAGACTACACAGCTGATGATGGATTATGTGGCAAATCGACAATTATGAGAAAAACGCTGCAGTGGCACAATCGCATAATTTCAGTGGCACTGCTCATACCTCTTGCAAGGTCATCTAGCGCTCTGATTTGCATGGGGTTTCAGAGTGCATGGTTGAAAGGGGTTCCTTATGATTTCTCCTATCTGGAATGGGTTGGTACGGTGCATCAGGTGTGAGTACGTGGTGGGTGCATATTGTGCAGTGTCGTTGTACATAAGCATGGGTGCTGCAAGGAGTGTGAAATAGATGCGGCAGTACATGCAGGTTCATCTTTTGGGGTGAGCAGTATCATATATACAAACCACTGTTGATGTGCATCAGTGGGGTTGATTGTGGTTATGGAGCTCACCCAGTGGCATTAAAGGAACCAAGACATTGGAAGAAATGTTAAACCGAGTATCATTATATGGAGTCTATCCAGGAGCAACAGAGAAATCACCCTTTGGAAGCACAGTCAAACCACTAAGAAGTATTATAAGGAATCCAATCAGGAGGAAGAGAGGAGCTTCATAGGCGTGATAGAAGAGGAGCCATTGGAAGCACTGTTAACCCACCAAGCACCTCTATAAGTATTCTACTCAGGAGCAATACAGGAACTACCCATGGGAGGCACTGTTAAACCACCAAGTATCATTATATGGAGTATATCCAGGATTAACAGAGAAATCACCCATTGGAAGCACAGTTAAACCAATAACAAGTAATATATGAAGTCTATCCAGGGCTACAGGAGAGGATCATTGGAGGCACTGTTAAAACACCAAGCAAGGATTCTACCCAAAAGCAATAGAGGAATAACCTGTGGGAGGCACTGATAAACTACCAAGGAGTTTTATATGGAGTCGACCCAAGAAATACAGCGGAACAACAGAGGAGCACCCCACTGGATGCGCTGTTAAGCTACCAAGGAGTTTTATATGGAGTCTATCCAGGGGCGACAGGAGCAACAGAGAAGCAACCCACTGGAAGCACTGTTAAACCACCAACGCGTATTATATTAAGTCTACCAATAGCAACAGGAGAGCAGCAGTACAGCAACCCAGTAGGAGCACTGTTAAACCACTATAAGGATTCTAAAAAAGCAGCAATAGAGGAACAACCCATGGGAGGCACTGTTAAACTACCAAGGAGATTTATATGGAGTCCACCCAGGAACTACAGAGGACCAACAGAGGGAACACCCAACTGGAGGCACTGTTAAAAAACAAGCACTACTAAATGCAGTCTACACAATAGTATCTATGGAACCAAACAGTTGGAGGCACTCACAAGTAATCGGGAGCATTATACAGAGCCTACCCAGGAGTGATAGAGGAGCAAAACATTGGAGGCACTTTTAAACCCCTAAGGAGTACCACCGGGAGTCTACACAAGAGTGATAGAGAAGCAACTCTTTTAGAGACACTTTCAAACCACCAAGGAGAATTACAGGGCAACTACTCAGGAACAGTAGAGGAGAACCCATAGTAAACACTTTTAAACCACCAAGCACAGACGTATCGGGCGGTCTGCATAACATTAAAAGAAACGCGGCCGTGAAAATACTGGCTCACTGAGAACATCAAAGCGGCCGCGCGGCCGCGAAAGTGAAAGGGATCGCGATCAAGCGCGGTGAGCGATGCTCTTAATGAGCATGACGAGGAAAGCCATATGGCGCCTCTGCTCGTAAGCGCGCGCCCGCGCACATGCACGCAAGCTGTAGGCCAGCCATGGTAGCATTTTTTGAAGCCCTTACTAAAAGTCTTGCCAGACCAGCGCATGCGCTGGGTCAGGCGAGACCTAAAAAGTGGCACAAAAGTTCTCAGCGCTTTCAGGAATGCTGGACAGATGCAGATGATATGTGGAACAGTTTCAGGGGTTTGGTTGCAACCTCTACAGAGGTTATTGTTTTCTGTTAGAAGCCATTTTGGGCCCAGGTCTAATGTTGAAAAATCTATCAAGCGCATAAGCTTTTTTTTCGCGTTGGAGGACCAACTAGAACCTAAGTAGGTCTATTGAGCCAGGGTTTTGTAAGAATGAATGATGATCCATGAATGCAGTCGCTTTGAAAAAGCATTTTTGTCTTCCAGAAGAGAGAGAGCGTGCATGCTTTTGTTGACATATTTCTTGAAGACTTGATAAAACGTTGGAAGCTCCCACAGCCCTGTAATTTGGAGCTTGTCTAAAGAAAACCTTAGGTAGTCCCTATGAGGGCTATATCCTGAATTATTTGATAATTCGATCCACAAACTTTGGTCAAGCGTGTTCTCTTTAACGCTTCCCAGGTTGTGGCAGAATTTGACAAAAGCTCCATGTCGTGCATACTTTTGCTTTACAAGCCCAAACTCCACCCTTATTTGGGTTGGAGAAGCATTGGCAGGTAGCCAAAAGAGCTGCCTATACAAATTAAGATGAAGGATTTCCAGCCACTTAGAGTCACGATCGTGGAGGGCTTCACTACTGTAGGGAATGGTTGGTGGAAATTTCGCTTTGATAACCTCTAGCATTGGGAGAAACGAATAACCTCCTATCCTTTTCTGTAAAGAAAGAAAGGCTCCGAGGAGGGATCCGGCTTTGGATTTCATTTGCTCCCTATGCTGCTGGTAGGTGCCTTTTGTGTCAGACTTGATCCCAAGATACTTTTTTTGGGGGGTGGGAGTTTTATATAGCGCGAACTAGACCCAAAGGTATCAGAGCGCTTTACATGAGCACTAGTTGCGTTACAGATGGACACATTCATTTTTTGTTAGTCACGGGGAGACTATGTGATTTGCCCAGAATCACAGCATGTTGAGCATCCTTGCCGAGACTCAAACCCCGTTCCCCAGCTTCAAGGTCTACCATCCTAGCCGTTAGGCCATACTTATATTCACTATCTTTTATTAGTTTGTGATTATTAAAACTCTAGGGTCCCACTGGCTTTAATTCTTTTACTGAAAGTTAACACTTCAGTTTTATTTAGATGAATTTGCAGCTTGTTATCCAGGGTATAGAAAGTTAGCTTTAGCATCAGCCTCTCTAGGCCCACCTTGGTTCTACTAAAGAGAACAATATCATCTGCATATGGCATGCATGTCCATTGTTGTCCGTCGAGTTTGGGCACATGGGCGTTTATGCGATCCAGATCTTCGGTAAGGTCTGCCAGGAAGATCTTAAATAACGCTGGGGCTAACACACAATCCTGCTTGAAACCAGTTGTTATCGGGATCTTGTGAGAGAGCCTTGTTCCGTCCCCTATTTTTATCTCGATCCATGTGTCCATATGAAGAAGTTGTATTGCCTTCAATAACTTCTCAAGTATCCCCCAATTAGCAAGTTTTGACCAAAGCTTCATCCTACCTACGCGATCAAATGCGGCCTTCAAATCCACTAAACAGGCGTGTAGGAAGCTTTTAAGGTTAAGAGCCCTATTTAGAAGGAGGGCTAGAATTGTGAGGCTGATCACCGTCCCCATAGGGTAATCGACTGTGGAACTCACCTTGTTGATAATTCACGTTTTTGCGGGCAATTGATCCTTTCGAAGACTTCCAATTAAAACTCCTAGCCCTATACTGGAGCATGTCATAGGGATGGAGGCACCAATCTTGCTACTTCTGTTCTTTGTCGATGCCCACTGCTCCGGGATCTGCCATGTAAGATTTGTTCTAAAATTAGTTCGTCCACATCTTGAGAGTTCAACAACTTTTCATTGAAATAACCTGTTAATATAAATTCTGCAGTTCTGCATTCTTGTTTTCATTCTATGAGCATCGTTTGCAGGTTTGCCTCGACTTTGCGTTTTTTGGGTGCTGCTGGATTGATGTATATGTTTGCAATTATTAGGGGGTGGGATGCATGCTTGGACCAGCCCTCCAATTTTACCACTAGGATCCATTGATGCGTGTATTCCATCTGGGTCGCCTTAACCTGTAGGTCCACTGAAATGTATGTTGACAGGCCTCCCTTTGGGTGTCTCAGTACTGTGTGCTTGAAAGCGTAGTTGTTAAATTCAATGAAACCGATCGGAGACACACTTTCCAGCGCCCACGTATTGTGCATCCTCCAGAAGGTGATAACTGTAGGGGATTCCAAGGTGGTTTTAAACCACCCACTTCCATCAACAAATTTGCAGGGCAGTGAGATATTCTGTGGTGTAGGTGGGTGTACCTTGCGAATTCACAAGTCATCCCTTTGTTATTTTTGTTAGTGCCAGACGCAGCCAGCTCCGGTCGGTATCAAGTTTCCCTCCTTCGTTAGTAGACATAGTTGTTGCTCCAATGTCGCTTGCCTTTGCAGAAGTGTGTGACCAGTTTTTACCGATTGGGTTCCTCAGGATCGAGTAGGCAGATGGGAGGTTCTCAATTCCTGGTGGCATAACAGATTTCTTCGTCGTCGACCCTTTTAGCAGAATTTAAGGATAGGCTTCCTCTACTTGACCTCTGGTGATGATGCCCCACTTCTCGAACTGTGATTTGCTTGACAGTACTGCTTTTGCTATCTCCTGCGAGATCCTGCTGACCAACGTTGTTTCAGGCATTTGTACTTTCTTTGGTTCCATATCAGTGATGAATTTGACCTGAGGTAGGTCTGTCAACTCAATATTCCATAACGTTGGAATGCTTTTGACTAGCTTTCAAATGTTTCCTCGGTTTAGTATATCATGACTGGACCTCGAGGCATACGTTAGTGTAAAAAACAGTTGAGTATTAACTTTGCTTGATCATGACGCGTCTATCTGCTCAGTGGATTTATTTGTTAAGTTTCTTTCTGCTGTATATTCTTTCTGATGGTTTCATTGTAAATTTTGTTCTAACAACACTTGGTTTGAACATTGATTAATGGTACCAGTAGGTTTTAACTGAACATATCTGTCCTGATATGACGAGTTGTGGTTCCTAAGACAAGACGGTCAGTCAGTACTCATCGTGTAATGCCAGTCAGGGGGTTCCTACGGAGATTTGTACACTGGATAAGGTCCTTATCGAGTATATCCTCGTCATTAAACCATTTTCCAAGAGAGCTTCTACCATCTGGTCGTGATGCGTCACATTTGTTGATGGGGGGTCATTTTTCTTTGGTATTTCTTCTGCAGCCTCGGCTGGCTTGGGCTCTTCCTGGCCTTGAAGATTATCTGTTTGGGAGGTCCTTGCACTATTTGATGTAGGGGTACTCACGATGTACGGGCGGGCAGTCCGGCTTCCGCAGCAACCACAGCACCGAAACCGCCCTCATCGCCGCCACCGATGAGATCAGGACCCTGCTAGACAACGGAGAAACAGCAGCCCTCATCCTCCTGGACCTATCGGCCGCCTTCGACACGGTCTGCCACCACACACTACGAACACGCCTTCACGACGCCGGGATCGAAGAGAAGGCCCTGGACTGGACCACATCCTTCCTTTCCGGCAGAACACAAAGCGTCCGCCTCGCTCCCTTCCGATCCAAGGCCACCAAGATCATCTGCGGCGTACCCCAAGGCTCCTCCCTCAGCCCAACGCTGTTCAACATCTACATGGCACCCCTCGCCCACGTCGCCCGACAGCACAACCTCAACATCATCTCCTACGCCGACGACACCCAGCTGATCCTCTCCCTCACCAAAGACCCTCACACCGCCAAAGCCCACCTCCACGAAGGAATGAAGGCCGTCGCCGAATGGATGAGGACCAGCCGCCTGAAGCTGAACTCGGACAAGACGGAGGTCCTCATCCTTGGCTCCAACCCGTCAGCCTGGGATGACTCCTGGTGGCCGACATCACTGGGAACAGCCCCGACACCCACCGACCACGCACGCAACCTAGGGGTCATCCTCGACCCCACCCTCTCCATGACTAAGCAGGTCAACGCCCTTTCCTCTTCCTGCTTCAACACCCTCCGAATGCTCCGCAGGATCTTCAAGTGGATCCCCACCGAAACAAGAAAAACAGTCACCCAGGCCCTCGTCACCAGCAGGCTGGACTACGGAAACGCCCTCTACGCAGGAACGACGGCTAAGCTCCTGAGACGGCTGCAACGCATCCAGAACGCCTCTGCACGTCTTATCCTCGACATCCCCCGACGCAGCCACATCACACCCCACCTGAGAGACCTGCACTGGCTCCCTGTCAACAAGAGGATAACCTTCAAGCTCCTCACCCACGCACACAAAGCACTCCACAACTCCGGACCAGCCTACCTCAACAGACGACTCAGCTTCTACACCCCCACCCGCCAGCTCCGCTCCACCAGCCTCGCCCTCGCCACAGTCCCCCGCATCCGTAAAATGACCGCCGGCGGCAGATCCTTCTCCCACCTCGCCGCCAAGACCTGGAACACTCTCCCCACCAACCTTTGGCAGACCCAAGACCTACTGGCCTTCAGAAGACTCCTCAAGACCTGGCTCTTCGATCAGTAGCAGCACCACCCCCCTCTTCCCCCAGTGCCTTGAGACCCTCGCGGGTATGTATTGCGCTTTATAAGTGACATGATTGATTGATTGATTGATGTAAGTGTCCTTGCTCACTGGATTAGCTAGTGCTGGGAGACTTGTTTCAGATTCAATGCTCTCTCTCTCTATGTCTGTTCTTCTCATGCTTTGCTTTTCTGCTGGGGATTTATTTTTTACTGTATCAGCCTGGAGAGTCGCTTGTTTGGAGCCCTAATCTATGAAAATTGGGAAGAGTTTTATATTTTGCAGTGTTTATTGCGATTGTGATGTTATATCTCGGGGCAGTTTTAATTGCGTCTTATTTCTTCCTTTTCATAATCTCTTACATTGACGTTTAAATAGATTGTGGTTGCTTGAGCCACGCAATGACGGCGATGTTCGACCTCCGATTATGTCATCCTTATGCCTATCAGGATCCGTTATAGTTTTGTTTGTGATTCCAAAGCTGCTTATTGAAGATTGGCAAATTTTGAGCTAACATCAGAGTCATATTGACTAGAAGATCCATTTAGGAGTTCTTTTACTGGTGTGGGTGAAACTGGTGTTCTCCGAGGAGATATTGCTTCTATTTCTCTTTTACTGTGTGTCACCGTCGCCCTGACGGTGATTGTGTTTCGGGTCTTTTCGTGAATGGATGGTGTATCTTTTCTGCTTCCTCCATGTTTGTAAGTGCTTTTCGTGTGTCTTCCTCCATTGGCTGGCTCATATCTTTCCATTCTGGAATGGAGACTTCCTGAGGATTGAGGACTTCATCTGATGTACAAGTTGGCTTGATGCCTTCTCCTGACCTGTGTACTGCAGAGTGTTTTTTTAGATTTAACGTGAAGTTGTTTATTATAGATTGTAAAATGTTCGGCTGGGATCTTAGTTTGTCCACAAGGGGTGAGCATGAGTATACCGTGGAATTGAGAGACTCTGTGGTAGAGTTTTTAGTTTTGCATCAATTCCTGTAACGTATACCCCCGGTATATTTAATAGCTCTACTTGGATGGCTAGCTTTTCAGAGTGGAAGTTTAAGGCCTCGACAATTGCTTGGGCTAATGCTAGGAGAGATGACCAGGGATCTTCCTTTTTTCTTTTCAGTTGCCAGCTTTATTAAAAGTTTGTTACATGAAAATACATGATAATCGAGCACACATTATTATTATGGTAAAGATAAATATGTAAAAATGCGTGTGATGTAAAAAAGTAAATGCACAATTCTAAATTACACATTTTGATCCTCCCCGCCACCTCAGATCACGTTTTCTCTAATATAGGACCGAATTTAGAGCTGGGCGGGATATGCTGTCAAAACATGACGGATATGCCGACTGCCATATTACAAGTGCCATAGGATTTAATACGGAGGACTGGGCATCCGCCATGTTTGTGACAGAGTATCTTGTCCACCCAACTCTACATAAGGTCCTTTGTTTCCACCAGAACCCACAAACAATACTGCTCTACTTCTATCACTTCATGTGTGAAATGTTCTTGCTGAAACGCAAAATCTTCTCTGCAAAGTGCTTCACTGATCTTTGGAGCTAGGTCTGTGCTGTATGAAATACCTGAAAACACTAGTTGCCGAGCCTGCCACTCCTGCGCCTGAATGAGACCATGGGCATGGCACAGGGATGAGGAGCCTGTTATTTCTGGTACTGGATGGTTCAGGATTGACACATGGGCAGAAGTGCACGACACACAGTGTTCTTAGAGATGGAACACTTCTTGTGACTCAGAGGGGAACCTTGAAACATCCTTGTTCGTGATAGATTTCTTTCAAATCTTGCAAAAATGACCACAGCATTCACGTGAAAATGTCCAGATAAACTAAACCACAAGCCTTTCTAAAGACCTTGCAAAATGTCAACATCCCCTTTCAACATCTTTTTCAGGAGGTGGGTAACGGGGGGGAGAGGGTGACTGTGCAGATACTAACATTGTAGCAATTTCATATTTATTTAAGATGCTACAAAAGGAATCCTCTGCTGGCACTCCGAAAATTGGTGTTACTATCACCCAAATCATTAGCTCTGTAGGACATACAGTGATCTCTGCAGAGGGTGCCAACCTCACTGAGCTATCATACCATGAGTGGAACCTGCGACCTGTAGATCACCCATAGGTCTCTCCAACTGAGCACTAACCCAATGAGTGATTTTTTCCGATTGGAACCTTTGATCCAGGTTGCACACTGATATTGCAATGGGTATATTAACAAGTGAGTCCTCCTAATGGGACTGAAATATGTGATCTGCAAGTTACACCCATAAATCTGAAGCAGTAGGGGAAACCAACCTACCTGTTGCTAGGTTGGAAGCTGTGACATGCAGGGATCTGCAAGTTACACTTGGATCTCTGAAGTAGCTACTGAAACCATTAAAGTTGCGTTTCGGGCTCGAACCTGTGATCTGAGCCTTCATTCAGATTCTGCCAGTGAGGGGAGAGCCCACTGACCCATCATCCGGTGCTAAACCCACTGATTTGAGCTAGTAGGATCCGAACATGTGAATTGCATGCTACACACACATTCCAACACTGCTACTTCATTAGCATGGTACCTGTGACCAGCGGGTTACACAGTAGGTGCTGCAGTAGACACACAAGGGCAGGTATTTTATCAGGACTTGAAACTGTGACCTTCAAGTACCAAGGAGAAATATCTCTATTGTTGGCACATTAATCCCTTGAGACATCTTACTCTGACTGAGACATATGTCCTGAAAGGTTAACAAGGATCTCTGCAGCAGGCACCTCAACTTACCAAGCTATTGCAGTGTGATTCAAACGTCCAACCTGAATTTACACTACACAACAGACTCATATACACACAGGGGCTTATTTACCAGCCCTTTGCGCCGCCAGAACGTCACTTTTTGTGACGTACCGGAGGCGCACATGGCTTAGCCATATTTACAAGACCACATAAAGCCACCCTGCGTGGCTTTTCATTGCCTTGTAGATAGGGAGTGAGGCAACGCAGCACAAGTCACTGCGCTGACTCACACTGTGATGGGGAGGCGTGCCATGGGCGTTACGGTGGGTGTTTCCACGTAAGCTCTCATAGCATTTGACACATTCCCAGATTTACAAGATTTTGCAAATCTGGGAATGCGTCAAAGCCTACACCTCCCCAGGGGAGGCATAGGGAGGCGCAACGAGGAGAGATAACATTATTTCACCTTGTGTTTTTCTCCTTCTTTGTGTGCTGCATTCAGCAGCACACAAAGAAGGAGGAAATCACCTCCATTGATTGTTTTTTGCAGGAAGGTATCCCTTCCTGAACAAAAACAATCATCCCTACAACGCAGACACTCTTCTACCATAGTGCAAGGGTGCCTGCTTTGGCGCAAGGCAGCCATTTGAATGCCAGCCCAGTAAAAGAGGACATGAATGCGCCGTATCTCATAGATACAGTGCATTCCTGCCCTTTTCTTTTGCCGTAGGGCAGCGCAGCAGGAAGGCTTGTGGCACTGCCCTACCCCAAAAAGTTGAAAATGAGCCTCCCAATCTCTCTAAAAGACGTATCAATCCACAGAGCTACCTTCCTAGATTTATATATGACATAATATATGGAGGGCTGCAATCCCGTTTTAAAAACTGTCTTTAATTTTTGTATTACAGACTAGTTGTGACCTCACTAGTGTGCTGTAATAAGAAAGTGATGTATTTACTCTACTGTAATAATTTGAATTGTGATGTTACAATGCCTGCTGCCAGAGTTAGCAGAAAATGCGAAAGGCGGGTCACAGAACAGAATTCTATTGCAGCTTCATTAAACAAATGAACAGAGAACTCGTTTTTAGCTCTCTTTCTTCTGAAAAGTTTTCCTAAAAATTCTGTTTCATTAGTTAATAGGGTGATATTTACCGGAGCATGCTTATTTATTGCACTGCTGCATTGCTTTTCATTAAAACAGGATCAGCATATCAGCACACATCTTAAACGTAATTTAAATTGTTTAACATTTGTTTGGGACAATTTACAATTTGGATAGTCACATATTTATTTTTCAACAGCATAGGTTTTATATCTAATCTATATCCATGAAACTAGAGGGTGCCCTTCTCTACAAGAAGCAAGAAGCGAGAGACCAATTATTTAAAAGAGTCCCTCATGCTGCCACCTGGTAGACCTAGGAATATCTGGGCACCCTTTGAGACATACATGCACCTCGAGCAGCCGCTGCCGTGCAGGTAAGCGCGGTGGGGCCCAGTGGGGGGGATTTCGACAGACGACGATGAGGGAAAATGAATTATTTATTTAATTTTGCCTCATCGTCTGTAGAAATCCCCCCCACCGGGCCCCACCGCCCCACCGCTCTTACCTGCGGTCCGCGGCTGGCCTCGAGACCCTCACGGGTGAGTAGCCGCGCTTAACAAGTATTGATTGATTGATTGACATGGCCAACAGACCGCTTCCTAAATATAACGAGGGTGCGGCTGGAGGGTACTGAAATGGGGACCCACACCCTGCCCCATAATACTACGGAGAGGTGATGGTTGTCCCCCAACCCCCTCCTACTTGAGCGCACATTGTTCCTCAGAACTTTTATACTGCGCCACAGCAGAACTCTGGATCTCCATGGACCCTGGCACCTGAGCCTCTGCCTTCGTACCCATGCATGTAATTATGTTTGGACTTCCTTCTAACATCTGGAATCTCCAAGAGGAAATGTGCATAAGTCTGTATGCTATTGTACACTGTACTGAAAATTACAATTAAAATAAAATACAAAATTAAGAGTGGTTTGGGGAGAGGGGATATTGTGTGAGTGAGTGTCCATGTAAAATGGAATAAAATACCCACTGCAGTATGTAACAAGTATTGGCGTAGCCAATAGGTCTCGCCTTTGGGACCTTATAAGTCTTTAACGAGAGTTATTGGCTTTGCCAATGTCTTTAAGCTATGTTGTAGAGCAGTGTGGCTGCTGTGCAGCATGTTGATAAGTTATAATAAAAAAGTGTTATAAGCATTTTTGTTACCTTATATATAACCAAAAAGATATGTACAACTGAACGACCCTATTAAAAAAAGAATTATCATAAAAAATGTCTTCTAGTTTTTTTGTCCTTGCAATGCTGGCAAAATCTTCCTGCCTGTTCTAATACTTGTTTGTTAAAGTTTTTTTTTGTTATTGGGAGGGGACATAAACAGTGCTGGTAGTGAGGTGGTGCTGCACTGGTGCAGAGCTGATGCTGCACTGATTCGGAGGTGGTGCTGTGCTGGTGCTTAGATGGTGCATCACTGGTGCTGAGGTGGTGCTTCGCTGGTGCTGAGGTGGTGCTGCACTGGGGCTGGGTGATGTTGAGGTGGTGCTGTGCTGGTGCTGAGGTGGTGTGGTGGTGGTCAGGTGCTGCTGATTGATGCTTAGATTGTGCTGCGGTGGTGCTGCTGAGTGATGCAGAAGTGACGCTGACTGGTGCTGAAGTGGTGCTGCGCTGATGCTAAGGTAGTGCTGAGTTGTTGCTTTAGGTGGTGCTGAGTTGTTGCTGAGGTGGTGTTGCACTGATGCACTGGTGCTAAGGTGGTGCTGCGCTGATGCTGCGGTGGTGTTCTGATGGTGCTAAAGTGGTGCTGTGCTGGTGCTGAGTGATGCTGAGATCTTTATATGTTGGGCTGCAGCCTCAGCCAGGAATGAAAGGGACAAACAGTAGCGTGCCCACAATGGACAGGCTCACACAATAGACAGAAGGGCTATCCTCTACGTGTGCACACAATGGTCAGGCTCATACGTTAGACAGCAGAGCTGAACCTCTACGTGTGCACACAATGAACAGGCTAATACATTACACAGCAGAGCTATTCTGTATGGTTGCACAGAATGGACAGGCTCAAATATTAGACAGCAGAGCTATCCTCTATGTGTGCACAGAATGGACAGGCTCGTACATCAAGACAGCAGAGCTATCCTCTACGTGTGCACAGAATAGACAGGCTTAAACATTAGATAGCAGAGTTATCCCCTACATATGCACACAGTGTACATGCTAATGCCACAGGCAGCAGAGCTATCACCGACATGTGGACACAATGTACAGGCTCATACCTTAGACAGCAGAAGTATCTCATACACATGCAATCAATTTACAGGCTGATACACCAAGAAGCAGAGCTATTCCCTATATATGCACATTATGTGCAGGCTGATTCCCCAGACAACAGAGCTATCCCATATATGTGCACAAAATGTAAAGGCTAATGTCCCAAATAGCGCTTCCCCAGCAACTAGCGCAGATTGTTAAAGTTGACACGTTGCCCGGCAGAACCAGCCCCTAAATGTTCACATATTGTGCAGTCAGATTTTTTTATGCAATGAAGCTATCACTACACTAAAGGACAGATTGTGCGGTTTGATACAGGAGACAGCAGAGCTATCCAATAAATGTGTACGAATTACGCTTTTGATAACCTGGATGACAAGGATGACCAAAATAAACACAGATTGCGCAATCTGGCTCCACCTAAGAGTTGGATTATGCCTTGGATTTATGAGAAAGCAGAGCTATCACCAGATTTTTCATGGTTACTTCAGAGACAGCAACATTCAGGATATGTTTGGAAACTCCACAGACAACAGATTGTTGACCGGCTGGTCACACGGCTGAACACAGCCCCGGCTTCGCCGTACAGAGGACAGCTGCCATGAAGCTGTGGATACACTCTATGCGTATCATGTTATAAACAGCAGAGCTATCCCTCAAGCTTGCACATATGACGCCAGCCTATGCCCCAGAGACCATGGATACAGTAGGTTAATCACCCGGCATGGGTTAGGTTGTAACTAAATACAGAGTACAGGGATGCGTTTATTATTAAATATTATTTTTTTCATATTGTACATACTGAGAACTGATGCCCTATTTGCGGAACAGTTACACTATATTGCAGCATTTATATATTTGTCAAGTCTTGCGCGCTCACGAAGCAAAAGTGAGTAAGTATCCTGTAAAATGTAATAATACTTTTGCCAACCAAAAAAACCCTTATAAACGTGCTGCAATAATAAGTAAAACACAGCAGCCATCAGATTGACACTGTCCAAATTTAGAAATTATATACACAATCACTAAGGAAGAGATCGATCATTTATGTATTAAGCTATGTTTCCATTCTGAAATCCTTCTTGTCAGTGCTTTAAATGGGAAAAAATAAGTGCAGGTACTCATTAAAATAAGCTAGAGGTGTAGTGAGTGGGCGGGAGTAGGGGCGGGGCTAAGGGCAAGACTTGATGATACTTAACAACTTCTATATTAGTTGCTGCACATACCAAAACACATGAGAAATGTGTTTATATAAACAAAGCAGGTTAACTCATTACACAAAATGAAAGACAAATGCAATAATATGTTAACATTTCCTTTTTTTGCAATAGATGCACCTTCTGAATGTTATACTGTTAATTGCTGTTGTTTGGCACAATACTATATATTTTTGAGCACGTGAGTAGGAAGAAACTGAAAATACCCCCACTTCGAACCAAAGCTCTTACGGCACCAAGCACATGAAGAAACTCATCATGACCCTCCCCAGAAGAGATCTCTTGTCTCCTCCATCGATCTATCCATTCATCCTTTCATCCTACCATTTACCTGCTGATGTCCACCATTTAACCTTTACATTCTGTCGTCTATTCAGTCTTTCATCCATCATTCAGTTTTTCACCATTCCGTCTGTCCACCCTTCATATCCAAACCTATCCATCCATCTCCAAACCTATCCATTCATCCTTTCACTCATCCATCTCTTTATCCACCCTTTCACTCATCCATCAATCCTTTCGCTCATCTATCCATCAACCCTTTTACTCCTTCATTCCATCCACCCTTTCATTCCATCCACCCTTTCACTCATCCATCATCCACTGTTTCATCCATCCTTCCTCCCTGTCATTCATCCATCCAATCTTTCACTTATCCACCCATCATCCGCCCTTTTATCCAATCATCCATCCTCTTTCACCCATCCATCCATTCTTTCACTCATCTATCCATCTATTCATCCATCCATCTATACATCCACCCTTTCACTCACCCATCCATCCACCCTTTCACTCACTCACTCACCCACCCACCAACCCTCCCTTTTACATTACTTATGAACCTTTGTCGCCGAGCAGACATGTACACACAAAGTGCCACCCATTTTCTTTAAAATACCTCCCAGGAGTGTCTTGATTCTCTCTCTCTTTCTCTCGCTTTTTTCTTACAAAAAACAGGCATACACATGCAGGCAAACACACAAACATAAGCAGACACACAAAAGATTCGGTTACGATAAAAGCCATTTTATACTCTTCACAGACCATGGCTTTTTTAATTACCACTGCCAGGGGACTGCCATCATTCCTGTGTTTGCACAAATGCACACGATAGTGTGAATGTGATTGACAGCACAGGGCCTGAATGGACCCTGCTCTGTCAAGCACAGCCTGATGGTGAGAACCCGGACATTATTCAAATGAGGTCTGCTGAATAGCTCAGCTGGGGCTCAGATCTGGGCTACAGAAGCGGCGCCTTGGCTGCCAGAGACAAGTTCCACTCCTGCTCACCAGCACTCACAGCCAATGCGCCTACCTTTTCATGAGTACAGGTACTCTACTTGGCAGTGGAGAAGTGCTGGTACTCAGAGTGATAAATCTAAGAAGTGCCGGTACTCAGTACCAGTGAGTACCGGCCCATTTAAAGCACTGACTTCTTGTACAAAACCGACAACAAAGCAACCAATAGCACCGAGTCGATTTTGATCCCGAGAGAAATAACAAAAAAAAGAAAATTATTATTTAAAATATAGGCGTAAATTCAAACATGATAGTTTGCTGTTAAGAAGCACCCACTCTCACACTGCCTTTCGCGTACATAGACAAGAATGTTACAATTATGGGGCATATTATCAAGAACGGTGTTAAAATTATCGCCGGTTTAAAAGCGGCGATAATGGGCTTGATAATATGCCCTGAGAATTCCAATAGAAGCCCATGTTCACACCAGAACATGGACTTCTATTGGAATTCTCAAGGGCATATTATCAAGCCCATTATCGCCGCTTTAGCAGCAGTTTTCTGCCGCTAAACCGGCGATAATTTTTAACGCCGTTCTTGATAATATGCCCCTATGTTTTTTTAACTCACTTGTAGCACGGTACACTCCGAGCCGTTTCAAGGCACTAGTCCGGGCTCTGCCTTCCTTTGCTCTGATCTTCTGTGAAACATGCTGCAATGATACATAAAACACAAAGGCCGTTAGGCGGACACCGTACAAATGTATAAATTATATACACAATCACTGAGGAAGTGGTCCATTGACTATATATTAAAGTATGTTTCCTTTCGTAAGTCCTTCCTGTACAAAACCAACAACAAACCTAATTAAAATTGGTAATATAAAAACAAAGAAATTACGGGGCATATTATCAAGGGCCTTATCTCCGCTTTTTTGGCTTTAAAAGCCAAAAAAGCGGAGATAATGTTTTCGCCCTATTAACAAGAGGGTGATAACATGCATTAGTGCATGTTAGCACCCTTTTACCCGACGCTCCCTCTGCATCTCTAATGAGATGCAAAGTGGGCGTCACTGGGCAGAACAACCTTGTAAATATCGCTGATGTGCACATCGCGATATTTACAAGGAGGTTCAGGCATTTTTGCAGACGTTAGTTTTGGGCAAAAACCGCGGATTTCGCCAAAAACTAACGTCTGCAAAAATGCTGACTTACCTATACTTAATATTGGAGATGGATTATGCTGATACGACCACAGGGTCGTATCAGCAAGGTTATCGCCGTTTTACATGGAACATCGCTGGAAAACCAGCGATGTTCCATGGAAAACAAGCTATCGCAGGAATAATTATCGCCATTGCGCTATGCGTTGTTAATACAGCGCTAGCATGGCGATAATTATCAGCGATAGCCGGCGATGACAATTCTCACGCTGAGAACGGCCAGCGATAATTATCCCTGGCCGTTGATAATATGCCCCTACGTTTCAACTACAGTGAACAAAACAAAAAAGACACAGGGGCATATTAGCAAGACCCACGTTAAAATTATCGCCGTTTTAGCGGCAGGAAACTGCCGCTAAAACGGCGATAATGGGCTTGCTAATATGCGTTATAGAATTCCAATAGAAGCCCAGGTTAGATGTGCAGGACATCTAACCTGGGCTTCTATTGGAATTCCATAACGCATATTAGCAAGCCCATTATCGCCGTTTTAGCGGCAGTTTCCTGCCGCTAAAACGGCGATAATTTTAACGTGGGTCTTGCTAATTTGCCCCACAGTTTTACGGAAACAATAAAACCGCCGTACATTGCACGTGAGAAAAAAGGGAAGAAGGGAGCCATGTGTGCAGCTGACAAAGCCAGCAGGGTTGGCAGTTGTTGAACACAGTAGGAGGTTGCTGTAGGACCTGTTTAGCCGAAAGGGCAGCGATATGGAGAAGATTATGGCACACTCACACCTTTTGTTTCCACACTGCATCAGGATGGAGTCACACGTCTTCTACAAGGGTTGAATAATTACAGGCTTTGTTTTAAAAAGAGTCTGCTGAAATTAATGACCCAATGTTTTAGGGCCAGAAAAGATTCTTATCATGGGTACATGCTGCATTTGGGATCCTTAGAGGCACCCAGGAATAAAATGCATTCCCATTAATCAGTCGGATGTTAACCCGGCCACCGATGCAAGTCACTAGTACCCAAATTTAAAAGTAGGATTCAACAGCAATAAAACACCGTCTGCTGTTTCGTGACGTGGTATCATGTTCCACCAACTGTGTGTCAGCCACGAGAGTGACCGATTCATACTTTGTTTTCTTGGCTAAGGGAATCTCCTGTATTAAGAATGCCTTACTTTTTGTTGATTTTATCTCTCTCTGGATATGAAACACACAAGCATGCCGAAGGCCTATCCTCCACAAGCCACGCTCCTCCCAACTGAACAGAAGCCGAGAGGAAAAACAGAAATAGTGCGCTGCAACAAGCATAGATTGGCAGGATCGAAAGACTACATGTAAAAGGGCCAGACGCCATGGGAGGGAACCAGGCACACAAAGGAGGGACACATTCAACCAATGCACCAATGAAAAACTAGCATTTTACAACATCACACAAAATAACGAATGGACAGCATAGGCATACCAAAAAGCCCAGAGAGGGATTACAGCATGCCTCGCAGAGCACCTCATACCCGCTGCCTCTAGGCTCGACCTAAAAAGCATAGGCAAAGCCAATAGGTTTGGCTTGCATTGAGTCCTGTCTAAAATATTTTTTAAACCTGCTGCATGAAAAAATACAAACTGCATTCTGTAGTTAGTGAGATATAGAAATGAATGTGTGATAAAGATTCAGAGTACATTAGATGTAAAATAGTCCCTCATGTTTTGCAATAGAAGCACTCCATTGGGGGTGGAATGATACACTAAAGAACCAATGGAATGATGTGAGAGAAGTGTAATGTGATAGCAATGCTCTTCTGGAAGAACCCAACGCCCACTCTACATACATCTTAAAGAATTTGTAACAAAAGTTATTGAAGATTGTTGTGCTGTCAAGCCAAACTGGAAAGGGACAGAGCTGCTCCTGTCAAAGTTCCGTGGCCTTGTAAGGAACAAGTCCTCCCTGCCTCTATGCAGACACTTAACGTCTAGGTGATTTGCAACATCCTTATAAGGTACTGCACTTTTTCCCATATAATAATAAAGTTGAAGAACTAAAATCAGACAGCATGAGATTCAAGCTCAGCAGTGTACTGGCCTAGAAAGAAAGCATTGGCAACGCCAGCAGGTCTCGTGTTTGTGACTGTTGACTTTGCCAATGGTTTTTACAGCATCCATGATTCTGTCAGTGTGGCTAAAGGTAAAAAAAAAGCCCTTGAACCGGCCGGCAATGTCATTTTGCAGGTGTGCTTTCCACAGATATGTGTGCCTGCAAAATGACGCTAGTGCTTTTTTTGTCCTTTGTAATTACTGGTCGAGCTGAATCGGTAAATAAAAAGAATTTAAATCGCGCAAAATCTTTTTTTTTTTTAAAGTGGGTGGGAGCAGAAGCAACACGGGGTAGAATGAGGTTGAAAGGCATAGTAACATGGGAAGGGCCACAAAAGCAATGGGGGGGGGGGAGGGTAGAGCAGCAGCAAAAGAAGCACCAGGGTTGGCAGAAAGTAGCACAGAGGGTGCAGGTGGGGAGAAGCAATGGTGGAAAGTACACAGGCGAGTGCACGAGGGAGGTGGGCGTAAAAGCAGCAGTCAGTTAAAGATGTACACAATGGAGATGGCTTGAAAACACATGCATTCTAATGGAGTGCTTCACACAAAAAAGCAAGCAGTGGAAGCAGCGATGCCAGCCAATCAAAGAGATTGTAAAGAGGAAATGCAGCTGGCTACATCACACGCAGGGCGACATAGAGGGTACAGCATCCTAGTGTTGCTCCCCTGTCAGGATGTGCGCTGAACACACGGGGACACTGTATGGGGAGAGGGTCGTCACCCCTATATTTTATTTCCCTGGGCATCAGGAAGGGAGGAGTAAGACCAGGTGGTCTTATAAGGGGTCATCACCTAGGGGCCGGGCCGGAGATGAAGCGACCGTGCTCATTAATCCCTCAAGGGGCAGTTGAAATCCTGAGCAACTGTGGAGACTGGCCGGAGTCTCGCTCTGAGTTGTCAGGAGTATGACACAAACTAAAGAGTGTGGTGGCAACCCACTGTAAATGAATAAGCTGTACATAATCTAAGTCCATTGGTGCTGAAAACACCAACAGGACAGCTCTAGCTTTCTCAGGATGTGTGTCGGCCATTCAAGGAACTCACGTCGACAGCTGGATCGCCCGTAAGCTAACCCAACCTGTGTAATCAATAAACTTGCGATATATTTTAACCACAAAAAGTGTCACTGTCTTTATCATGTTGCATGCATTGCATTGTTGTAATTTTAAGGGTCCTCACATACTCAGAGGGCTAGGGGTAGCAATATATGCTCCATGGGAGGGACAAACACAAGATTGACAAGCTGGAACATGAATAAGCCAGGCAAATGAGATTGACAAAGAAAGCCAGCCAATGTAAGCTAAAGGTGGGCTCCAAGCCCCTCTACATTCATGGTAGGCAAAAATATGCTTTGCAACGATCTTGCACTATCGAGTATGCTCGACCTAAAAATTGATATTTCTCTGTGAACACTAATTTCAGTAAGTTTGGCAGAGCTGAAGCAGAGACACAGTCAGACACAGGTTGGGGCCTTCTCTCATCTAAAGGATGTTAGGGTTGGGGAGGAGTCAATGCATGTCTGGTTTCTGTCTCTTAAAAAGCTGTGGGTCTTACGGTTTTTGAGAGGTGAATGTCAGTGGCAGCTCCTCTGCTAAGGCGGAGGAGTGTTGCCCCACTGCTCTCGGAGCAGTGTAAAAGGAAAAATAAAATGATAATAACAGAAGTTTTTTTTTTTGCCAGAGTTTTATATAGCACGAACTTGACCCGAAGGTATTGGGTATCAGAGCGCTTTACATGAGCACCAGTTTCGTTACAGACGGACACATTCATTTTTGTTAGGCACGGGGAGATTAAGTGATTTTCCCAGAATCACAGGATGTTGAGCATCGTTGCCGAGACAAAAACCAGGTTCCCCCAGATTTGACGTCGACCGCCCTAGCCGTTAGGCTACATCCTTATTATCATTTTATTTTTAGTGGCGCTTGGAGTAAAGTTAGGGTGGGCGGGGCTGGGCTCCCCGCATCACAGAGAGGAGTGGCTGCTGCTGTACCTTAAGTGCACATGACGGTTTGGCCAGCCGTGTTGGGCCGGTCAAACCGTCATGCGCACTTTGCTTGTTCTCCACCGGCTGTATTACACAGCCTGGGTGGAGAACATGCACAGGCTGTCAAGCCCCCTCTGAGTGTCGAAGCACAGCCCTCAGACTAATCACGACGCTGCTGTCATGGTGGCGGCAGCAGCGTCGTGATTGGTTCAGGGGTGCCTGGGTGCTTCCGGGAGCCAGGAGAGCAGTAGGACGGAGAAGAGGCTGCGGCTAGTGACATGGCGGTGACGAGCAGATAAGTCTTTTTTTCTTTTCTAAAACCGCCATCCCGCCACGGTTCCCTACCAGCGCCACTGGTAAATGTGTGGTATGTGACTCACTCTGCCTGGGTCCTACAAGCATTTCAGAGGGAGTCATCTGGCAAATGGCTGACTAGGTGACTGACTATAAAGAGGCTGATTGACTGTAAAGATGTCCATCTCCTCCAGGTTGGTCTCTGCAACAGTAACCGTGAGGCGTACAGCCGACGTTGTTTAACGTTTAATGGTCCCCTTCTTAGTGATCACACTCCGGTGACATCATGTTGTTGTGAATTTTCGTTGGTCTTTCCAGTACTTGTTGATTGTGGTCAATTGTGTATAGCAATGTCAATTGCTTCAGAAGTGCTAAAAAAAAGAGGATATTGGCAGCTGCCCAAGGCAGTGGTTTGGTCTTGATTCTGAGCAGCCAAAGAAGAGGCATTATAGGTCAAGTGAGGACTTAACTGCAGGAACCAAAATGTAACATCACTCCAGGAACGAGACGTCAAACTAACCTATTACTTCATGAGCTACAGGTCAGGTTGTGATGTCACTCCAGGTACCAGACGTCATTATGCCAAATAACTCTAGGAACCAGAAGCCATATTGTGATATCACAACAGAAACCTGATTCCCTGCGGTGACATCACTCGAGGAGCCGTTAGTGTCAGGTGTATTCCAAGTCCCAGGAGCTGTAGTGGCCACCTAGCAGTATGAACGAGGGGGGAGGCTGCCGAGTGCTTACTGACCCCCGCAGGGGTTTGAAGTGCTACATGCATGGTGTTCTCGGCAGCTTGGCCTAACAGTCAAGCTAAAGCTAACTGCAGGTGGTGTAAAGTTTGAGGCAGATACAGTAAATCTCTTTTGATTATGCACACAATAAAAACTGGCAAAGCCCGAAAGCGCTAGCTTTAGAAGGAGATATTAAAAAAATAGCCAATTCCAGTTTCTGGGGTTAAGATTGGTATGTAGGCCCCGATTGCAAGTGTTAATTGTCGGACCCAGTGCTTTATTTGTAAAAGAATAAGTGTCAGTGACTAACGTTTTGCTTAGAAGTCAACAACCAGCACTATTGAATGTTGCCGAATACCAAGTCTGCATGTTTCTGATTACATCTCATGCCTTTTAAATCCACCCTCAGACACCCCCTGCACATTTATATCATGTTGTTCTTAAGCTGACGTAGACATTCTGTTCGGTAGTCAGTGGTGGCCATGATAACAATGGCTCCTCCCTTATCTGCCTCCTTGATGGTAATAGTTGGATCATTTGCTAGTGCTTTTATGGCTTCGGTTTCTGATTTAGTGATGTTAGAGAACCTGGAATCTGAGCGTTTTTCAGATATTTCTTTCAGGACAGCTCTTTCAAAGGTGAGTACCTCTGGTGGGACCATGCTAGTATTCGGCGTAAAGGTGGATGGCTTGCGTAGACCTGTGTCTGTAGAGGGAGATTCAGGTTGATTACCAAAGTTTGCTTTTAGACGAATCTTTCTGAATAAGTTCTGTAGTTCACAGTTTGTACGAAAGTGATCCACTTTCGGGGTAGGGACAAAGCCCAATACTCTTTTGAGTAAGTTGGTTTCTGAGGCCGTGAAGGGTCGATCCGAGAGGTTCACAATCAGTTTTTCTTCTCCTGGTGGCTCCTCAGTTCCATGTGCAATTGCTGTGACTGATCTTGCCATTGTACTTGTTTCGGTTGGTTCTGCACGCCTCTTCTTTTTCTGCCGCGCCCTCTGCCCCAGCCTCTGCCCCGTTAGGGGCTATTGAGGCACGAAACATGTTGACCTACTTCACCTTGGCAGCCCTTTAGGAACATTACATCCACGTAAGGGCACCCACACCGTTTTTAATCAGGCTTGAGCTACCTATACTAATAAACTTGACCTAAGTAGGACCGCTCCAGACCTTTTTTATCTCACTTACCTGTGCACTACCTAGCCCTCACACCCGCACGCACCCAACGGCTTCTTCAAAAAGATCTCCGATAAAGAGCCCCATTTACGGGAGCCAGTCAGGCATTGCAGCGCCGGCCCGACGAGGAGCAAAAGCCCTATGATGAAGCATGACATCCTCCGGGGTGTGTGAGGGCATCACGAAGAAAGACCTCCCTTTCCCGTCACGCCCAGTTAGGAACTGCACACCCCTCTGATATACACCTCACCTGCTACCACCAGTTCAAATTAAGCAGTGGTTGAACCCAATAAAATCCAACTCCCTGGGTCTTGGGATTTATCATGTACGATAAATTGAAACTACTCACCCTAACCTAAATCACCCTCCCCATGCCCTCCTCCACCTCTCCGTGGTTTCAGTCACCCCCCCCCCCCTATTGCCTGCCCCCGCTCCCTGCGCTGTTTTTTACATGTTGCACAGCAGCAACATTAATATGTGTTAAAAGGACAAAATAGTGAATTTGTACTGTCACAGAATGTGCTGTATTATGTTGCATAATTATCTTTTTCTAGCCACATTCGTTCGTAAACATCTCTGCATAATTCTGGTCCTCCGTTACCATAGTAATTCCAGTGGCACTGCTTATTAGGAGGTATATATATATATATCGATAAAGCGAGATGCTGGTATCTTAAAAGTCTCCATAACATAACGCATGGCCTTTACTGATATTCAGCCTTTGTATGATATGCAAGCCCGGACTGATGCTACCAGGCATCTGGCATTTTCCTGGTGGACTGGTGGGGTGGGGGCTGGTTTCACTGCTGGTGGGACCGATTCTGTTGCAGGAGACGGGCTTGCTGTGTTTCCTGCCTGCAACACTTCGGCGCTTTAACAATAGACAATGCATAACAAATTGTTTTATAGCATGATTCAAAACCATTTGTTTTTGCATTTGGATGTTTCCTGTCTCCTACAGGGTCACCACAAGCAGTGGGGGTGGGTGGGGGCTGTTGTTGCATGTCTCAGAGATTCCAGTAAATATATGATAAATGCTCTTCAAAACAAAAACAAGCATTGGCAAAGCCAATAGTTCTCGCCCAGGGGAGACCTATTGGCTTTGTCAATCGGGTTGGGGTGGCTAACAGGGGTAGTGAAGAAACAGAGATGAGGTGAGTGAGAGGGAGGGGGAGAAAACACAGGGTTGAAAAAACAGGGAGCGAATGGGGATAATTGAAGCACCACATTTATAATGCCTCACTGCAATGTTTTTAAGCAGAATAAACAGACTCACAGGCAGCCCCTCTGCTTTAGAAGTACTGGTGACTGAGGCAGCCTCAAAGTGTGATGCGTTTCATTGTCCATTACAGGAACTGGCTGCCAAGCCGGCGCCTGCTGAAGTAACGAGCCACGCACAGAGAGTATGCGCATGCGCAGTGTGCTAGCCCCTCCCCTTCCGTGAATGATCCTCTCAGGCGCTCTGGCTCTGCTAATGTATCGAGCGTTATGAGGATCAAAATGAGCGAAGGATTTTTACATCACATGCCAACATTTTAAAAATAAAACTCTATACTTAAAAGAAAGTAAAAACAAGCATTCCAACACATAATGTAAAACAATTTGCAAATGTGACGATAAACAGGAATGGAGCTTGGAGCGACATTTGTCACAGCAAATGTGACAATAAACAGGAACGGAGCAACAGAAAATATGTGCGCTCATGTTACGAGCAGAAACCAATGAAAAAAATTGTGTGCTGAAACAAACAGAAATGGCTGAAAGTGAAAGCTTACTAGTAATATGGCCGTGCTCCATGGGAGGGAGCAAGATACCAGAGGAGGGACAAAGAACATATATTAACCAGATGGAAGCAAGCATTTTAGAGGGCACGCAAAGTAACAAATAGAAAGCGATGAGCGGGCTGTAAGCCCTCAGAGTAAATACAGCATGTCTTGAAAAGACAGCGCATGCACTGCCTAGGCAAAACCTAAACAGTGTATTTCTTTATAATATGATCTTTTAGCACATTTCAGTTTTGTATAATAAATGATAACATTGCATTAAGTGGAAATTGTTAGAAGTGACAGATTTTAATCATTAACTTAGAAACATTAATGCCTCTACCACTGATGCCCTGCCAATGATGCTGTTAGTGCACTATGAGGAAATCCAGCCATCTTTTGCCCTCTATATGTGGCCAAGGGTGGTACTGTAGATAGAGTAATATCATAGTCTTTTGTTTTTTTGCATCACACACTCTGAATCTATGTATGTCAGTGCTCTCATGTGATGCTGAAGGCAAAAGCAGCTCTGTAAAAAAAGTAATTACCTAGTCACACGACGTGGTCAAGTGGAAGCCAGGATTGATGAAAGGTTTCCTGGTTTCACGTTATGCAGTTCAGACACTACATGGTTATCTCATTATCTCTCCCATCTTAAATCAAAGCTTAATGCTTGTGTTAAATTGTTTGAGATGCCAAATCATTGCACTGCGCTATATATACGTGTTTCGCAAGGATTGGCGATGGTAGAGTTTGGAAGGGTGATGTTTTAAGGTGGAAGCCAAAATTAAAACCAAGAATCCACCCTAGATCATTTCATTGAGACGCGATTGATCTTCGAGCCGGGGCACGGACTTCAGCCCCCAGGCTCCTTCACTTCCGCATTTTGCCTGCTTCGGTGCCCAGAGGCGATTAAAGGGAGTCACAAGCCCCCGCTGCGCAGGACGTGCTTGATCTTCGAGCCAGGGCACGTACTTCAGCCCCCAGGCTCCTTCACTTCCGCATTTTGCCTGCTTCGGTGCCCAAAGGCGCATAAAGGGAGTCACGAGCCCCCGCTGCGTGGGACGCGCTTAATCTTCGAGCCGGGGCACGGACTTCAGCCCCCAGGCTCCTTCACTTCTGCATTTTGCCTGCTTCGGCACCCGGAGGCGCATAAAGGGAGTCACGGGCCCCCGCCACGCGGGACGTGTGCGCGCCGTGCCTGGGCAAAGCCCAGGCGAAGGGCAGGCCCGTCCTTGCCAGTCACTGACCAGAGGAGGCTGGGCCGGGCCCCCCTCATGCAGCCTGGATAGATTAAACTTTGGGGGCCGGCGGATGAGTCTCTCTTATTACATTATGTACCTCCAAGTTACCTCTAAGCTGTTTCCTGGGTAGAGTGACCCTAGCTACCGGATTTGATTTTCTGGATCTTTAGACTAAGGAGGCTCTTGGGCACAAAATGGTGAAACGCAAGACCCAGGGCCCCAATGAGATGAGTGGTAAAGCTACAAACAGTACTACTCTGGACTCTTTTTTAGCTAGAGCAGTGGGGGTTATTACCACCGAGATTGACTTGGCTGAACGCAGGTTATCGATGGAGGCGGGGGAGGTATCTGGATCATTACTAGGGGGGTCAGCCATGCAGGCCTCACAGTCTGCCCCCAAGGACACGTAGTGTCCCAGATCAAGCGAAGCCGTCCCTGCGCCTCTCCGGAGGTTCATTCTCTGGACAACCCAGCCACTGAAACCCCTAACAGTAGTAATTGCTCACCCCGGCCTAAAAGGAAGAGGCAAACCAAACAAACTCCTAAAGCAAGGGTCACAAAAGGACCTTCGAATCCATCCATAAACCAGCCAAGTGCTAATTCTTTGGGATCAGTGAATTTTTCTGCCATGGACTGGTCTGATGTGATTGATAAATTTAAGGATGTGATCCTGCTTAGTATAGCCCCCTTGATGAAACGACTATCTGCCTTGGAGTCATCTATAACCAAACTGACTGATGGGGTTGACCCACTTAAAGATGCTTTAAATTCAATTTCTTCTTTGGAAGGAAGGACTATGGGGCCTGATTTGCTCAATACTTATGGGCAACCTACTTTCACCAGAGGTCAAGTTGTAGATGGAGGGAGCATTTGTGTCCCCAATCCACCTCAGCCATCCCAGTTGCTTTCCCAGCCTTTGGCTCCCTTAGTTTCGTCTGCAGTAAGACTTCTTCAGAAGAGGATTGTAACGTAGGTCTTGTTTGGACCAACTAGCGTCTGGGGAATTGGTGGGCAGGAAGATTAAGCCAGATGCACAGCTCCCTTGTCTAAATTTACCTCCGGACTGTTGTCCTTATGTAGCTATCTTGTCAGGGGTACCAAGTATTAACACAAACACTATCGAAACTACCGACCAACTTAAAAACAAAGTATGCCATTGGCTGACAAATAATGCAAATTTTAACTGTAAGGATTTTGATGACATTTTGTTTGTGAGACAGGTAGGGTGGGTTGGTCCTATGCCAAAATCACTAGGGGGGGGATTGTGTTGTGATTAATTGCAGGTCACCCGTGTTCGCCAAGCGTCTATTATCTAGTTTTTGCTCTTTGCCCACTAAGGAAACACAGATTAATATTCTTCCACTTGGCTTTTTCTACCGTATTCTACAGCCCCATCCCCCTTTAAGGGCTAGTATGAATTTTAATACTTCTAGGCAACCTGCTATTTCCTCTGAACAAATAGCTATTCCTGTGAGTAACAGATTCGATCCACTTTGTGCTTTGGACCAAAATGATTGACTATAGGGTATTTTTCCTTGTACATTTAGTGTTAGTCCTCCCTGCCTAGGCATTGGTTATTATAGTAATCTTCCTGCTGAGTCTACTTCTGAGTCTACACCTTTTAAGTGTTCCAGGGTGCTCTTTAAAAATGTTAAGCTGGAACATAGCGGGGATTAGGGATAAGCAGGTGGACCCTGAATGGCAGAATTTTATTTCTGATTTTGATGTCATTTTGCTTCAGGAGACTTGGGCTGTTGATCCAGTTGGTCTGGATGGTTTTGAAAGTTTTTGTGTGGCAGCAATTCCCTCCACTGGACATAGGCCACGAGGGGGACTAATTATTTTGGTTCGATTTTCAGCCAATCTGAGGGTATTTCCAATTCCTCTTAAACATAGAGGAATTCAGATTCTTTGGGTGCCCATCTCGAAAGATTTTAATTTTTTTTTAGTAAATTTCTACAACTCAACTAGCGACTCTGGGTGTCAGAATGAGGCACTTTTTGAAGTAGTGCCATGCCTAGAGACTAGATCATATGCCCATTTTCAATTTTTTAAATATTATAATAGGTGGGGATTTTAATGCTAAGACAGGGCAAAAATCCATAGATGGTAACCCTTTTGTGTTAGAGGACCTAGTGACTGGAGATCATGGGTCTGACCGGAGGGGACGTAAACTAACGGAGGCGCTCGGGCAAGCCGGTTTAATAAATGTAATGCCTGTGGGCCCTAGTCTGTCTAGGGAGCTCCCCACTTTTGTGGGTTGGGGTAAAGGGACCATCATTGATTATATCTTTTGTTCAAGGTCTCTTGATCGTTATATCAGCCCAGGGGTGGTTCATGAAACAAGCTTTAGTGACCACAACCCAATAGAAACTGTACTCAGAGTAAATGTTGGTCCTGTTGAAAACCCTAATCCAGGATTGAGGGGCCTAACTACGAAAGACGGGGGTTTGAGGGTAAAGTGACGTAACCTCCCAATGCCTAAAGTGATTAAATCTGTAGTTAGCCTTAATATTGCTATTATTGTGGAGCCCCTGTTATCTTTGGAAACATCACCTGCCCTAATTGTGGATGCATTTAACCAGCTTAATGAGTCTACCGTAAATATCATAAGGGATATGTCGAGTAGACCCAGGGGTGCAAAGCCGGGCTGGCAAGATAAAGCCTGTAGGTTGGCGGGAAACCAGTTGCGGGAGGCCCTCAACATTATACCCCACAATGAGGATATTATTAAGGATGCCAGGAGGGTGTATAAAATAGCCTCAGGGAGGCGGAAGGCTGAACTTAAGGAAGCATCTTGGGATCGGCTGGTGTCCACTTGTTCCTCCAGAGCTTCTAAGGGTTTTTGGGCGGTGGTTAATGGAAGACAGCCCAATGCGGCTGGACAAGATGATATAGGCTCTTCTATCTCCCCAGCCCTTTGGGTTGCCCACTATCATAAGGTATATGCTTTGGGCAAAGAACTCCCCATTCTTCAGGATGATGCTGATAAATTGTACCTACTAGAGATCCGGTTTGAATATTAGGAGGTTTATGAGGCCATCATGGGTAGCCCGTCTAACAAATCACCCGGGCCAGATGGGATAGCCATGGATCTATATAAAGCTGAACCACATCTCTGGGCTACAGTCCTGACAAATGTTCTTAATGCTGTGACCCAGCTAGGCCTACCGCTGACTTCTAGAAGGGGAATAGGCAGGACCCCACCTGCTATAGACCAATCTCCCTGCTAAGTTCAGTGGTAAAGGTGGTTGGGCGTATTGTCCTTCAGCGAGTGGAAGCTTGGGCCCAGGCAAATGATATTATCTGCCCTGTTCAATATGGATTTAGGGAAGGGATGGGTACTCTGGAGCAGTGCCTGAACCTTAATATTATTATAGGGAAGTATGTTGTGGCGAAGCAGGGGTCTATTTATCTTGCTTTTATGGACCTCAGTAGTGCCTTCGACCGGGTGATTAGGTCTAAGCTGTGGGACATCCTTGGGGATTTGGGATTGCCAGCCCAGCTGATCGTTTTTCTTAGAGCTTTACACGCGGACATAAATGCCCGCATCAGATACGGCACAGAGGGGGAGACAACTGAATCTTTTAGTCTCCCACGGGGGGTTAGGCAGGGATGTGTGTTGGCTCCAATATTGTTTTTATTATATATTAATAACCTGAATAATTATCTGAGTGTAAATGGGGTTGACCTGCCTACGGTAAAGTCTGCCAGCGTGCCTACCCTTCTATATGCCGACGGCGCCGTGCTGATGCCCGAACGGCAAACAGGTTAAAACTTCTGGTTGACAAATTTGTGGAGTTCATGGATGATCCTGGCCTAGATACAAACATCTCAAAGACCCATTATATGGTCTGTGGGAGGAAGAAAGCTAGAACACGACCTATTCATATCAAAGGGCAGAAAATCACCAGGGTTTCCTCCTTTCCCTATTTGGGGGTATCATTTGACCATCAGAACAACTGGCTTTCTTGTATCTCCAGCCGCTGCTCCAAGTTCACACAAGCCTGCTGTGCCTTGTCTAGATTCTCACTGTCGGTGGGACATAAACCCATCTTGCCCCTGCTGCAAATCTACAGAATAAAATGTCTCCCAGTCCTGACATTCGGTGCAGCCATTTGGAGGTACCGTAGGTGTAGGTTGATTCAGCTTGAAGAGGACCGATTCTGTAGAAGACTGCTGGGGCTGGGTCCAAACAGCTCCTCGTTTGCAATCCATGGGAATTGGGTTTGAATTATGTGTAGGATCAGGTTAAACTGGCTCCACTGTTACTTTGGATATCTGTTTGGGTAGATGGAAGACTAGGGTTCAACAGGAGTGTGATTGAGGATTGCATGAAATGCACGTATGGTCATACTATACCGTGGATTAACTATACAAAATCTGTTGCCCGTTCCCTAGATTGCATTTCATATTTTTAACCGGCGGAATCTACTGAAAAAGGGTGACCGTGGTCTCTTTAAGGAACAAATTTTAAATAAGTTTAAAGATGACAGGGAAGCCTGGGCCCTGGAGAAAAACTCCAACAGATCTTATTTACTGCTGAAATCTGATGTTGGGGTTGAACCTTATCTCATAGCAGTTAAACATCCTAGGGACAGATCGTTGCTTACTAAATTTCGTTTGGGCTCTATACGTACAATGATCTGTTTCCCTCCGGGCCAATTTGATCCCCATGCCCTTTTAACCTGCCCTTGTGGTGGTAGCTCACCCCAGACCTTGATACACCTGCTCTTATTTTGTAAATATTATGAATTCTTCCGTAGAAGGTTTTTATTACCACTTTTAAAAGCTAGGTGTTTTACTCAGTTTCGCCCTACTTTTTTATATTTACATTTACTATCGGATCAGGAGGTGATGTTGGCGGTTAATGGATATTTAAAAGGTGCCCTATACTGGAATAAAATAATGTGTGCCTAATAAATAATGCTGACTAGGTTAGGCTGGGTTGCAGAATTTTACAGAAATGTTTATACGGTTCTTAAATGGTCACACATTGCTCTTTGAAATGAATTGTACTGTACTATGTCTAATAAGGCTTTTTAAGGTTTTAATGTGGATTTTTTGTATATGTTTTTATCTTTTATGATTATGATATATATAACCGAATAAAGATTAATTGGATTGAATTGAAATTGAGACCATTTGCGCCACATAGCTAAAAGTCTTTATTCATTGCCATTCATTCTTGAATTCATTCATCCTGCCAATTCACACCATTCAACTATTGATTCATTGAGTCATTCAGTCCTGTCTCCATTCTCCACCCGTTCCTTCAATGATTGGACTAGCTTCTATAACGAAAAATGCATAGGTGCTGGAAGTAGGGGTGAGCGGTGCTGAAGCACACCCGGAAATAACCATACTAGAATTCGGAAGATGAATGAGCAATAAAGATGCTTAAATGTTTTTCTTTATCTTGTTACATTTACTGTGCGTTTAGAGCAAGAGGTGAAATGTCAGGGTAAGATTTCTGACAAATTGCTGCTTATTCGTTTAACGTGGAGATAGGTGCTTACTTTTCGTTTTCTGACAGCAAAGTGAAAGGATTTTGTAAAGTGAACTATGCGGCAAGCTTGCTGGAGTACAAGAAGTGTGAAATAAAAGGCTGTGGAATGTCAATGTAAATACATGTAAACATATTGTACAAATATTTCAAACTATACCAGCAGTTAAGAAAGCACAAATGAATTACTGTTTTTGTAATTCTGAACTGTGATGGAAGCAAAGATTGATTTTTAGTAGGATGAAAATAAATCCCAACACTCTACTTACTGATGTGCAAATGATAATTAGTCACAGAAACCGGATTTCCACACATTTATTTTATTTTATTTATTTAAAAGGTTTTATATAGCGCTGGCTAGACCCGAGGGTATTAGAGCGCTTTACAATGGTTAGGTGAGAAAAACAATTGCAACATAACATTTGTACAAAAAGGTAAAATGCAGGACAGTAAGAACAGTATGCATAGGACAATTATAACATGGGCAAGAAAATAAGAAATAAAATTAGGCCGTAACAAGTATTGGATGGTTAAGCTAGTGTGGGAGGTCAGGGATGAGGGGGGGGAGTATATGAAAGAAGGAGGGAACTGAGGAAGGTGATGGGAGAGGTGATAGCATGCGGGAGTAGACAGTAATTATAAGAGAATTGGAGGGGAGGTTAGAAGTATATGAAAAAATAAGAAGAGGGGGGAGTGAGTCAGGTATAATGTGGCAGGAACATAGTACAGTCAGGAGCAGGTTGAGACACCCTGCGAGGCGGTAAGGATTAAGGACCCAGTATTTGTTGAGAAGGTGCAGCTTGAGGTCTTTTTTGAAGCTGAGGTAGGAGGGGTTGCAACGTAGATCTTTAGGGAGTGAGTTCCAGATAGTAGGCGCATTTCCGGAGAAGAGTAGATTTCTTGTTTAACAAAGGAGGAACTAGTATGAGAGCATTGGTGCTCCTCATTTCTCTAGTGTTACAACAAACAAATGATGGACAGAATGCTGACAATGCAAACATTCTCCCCCAGTCAAAAGATCTGGGTTAAATCCATCGTTCTTTTGCCCACTACGCCACCCCACTTTGGACCCAGCCATATGCAAATCAGTCTTGACCCTGTGCCCCATGGGAACAGTCCAGACCGAACTGCCAGGCCAGGTCCTCCCTGGACCGGAAACAAGCATCCTGTGACCGGTTTCAGGGTATGTCACCCTTCTTCAGCCAGGCTAGCTTGAATCCAGTGGCACAGTGAGCAAGGGACCCACGTCTGGGCATACCCATCCCACTTAGGGCGAAAAGTTTTACAGCAAACAAATGATGGACGGAATGCTGACAATGCAAACATCCCCCCCAGTCAAAAGATCTGGGTTAAATCCATCGTTCTTTTGCCCACTACGCCACCCCAGTTTGGACCCAGCCATATGCAAATCAGTCTTGACCCTGTGCCCCATGGGAACAGTCCAGACCGAACTGCCAGGCCAGGTCCTCTCTGGACTGGGACCGGTT